>SMSQ01010566.1:674243-773885 GCA_019453375.1 Ctenoplectra terminalis | reverse complement strand
TTTTTTTTTTTTTTTTTTTTTTTTTTTTTTTTTTACGTATTTAGATAGATATACAGTACCTAGAAAGGTATACGAAACTAGCGACGCCTGTCTGGAGAGTGACAGGTAGTCAGGAACTCTTCGGCGCATGGGCGTGCGAGGACGTGGCTTATAATTACTTGCCAATTGTGACATTTATTTTTCATATATCGAACTACTTAAAAACACTGTAGACAGTGGAAAGAGATAATCAAAATTATATAAATGCATGAAATCAGTATTCTTTACCGATCGTATCGTTAGCACGTTCAAAAATCAAATCTCGACAAGATAATTACACATTTAATCGGTAACAATGAGCATTCACTGTGTACGGATTCTCTTCGAACGTAAAACTCACTATAATTCATTCATTTAATCACACACGATATACGTAGTAAAAAATATTTATTGGACAATTACTGAAAAAGAAAAGGAAATCCACCTTGCTACACGCAGCATGGCATCAATAAATATTACACGGTACTACATTAATACGGAGGGGACCAAAAGCTGCTTATATCTGTGTAAGCATTTTAAATTCTCTATCCGATAGGTGGTGTCTGCGAGCTCCCCGAATAGACATCGACTATGTACATGATCGCAAACCCCACGCACGAATCCTCTAGTAACTTAATTGCGCATTGCCCATGGTATATAGAACGACGACCGAAGGTACTTTTTTTTTTTTTTTTTTTTTCGACCGGACGTTTGTTTCCTCTTTTTCTTTTCCACGACCACCGCCCCCGCTCGCTGCAACCGACATGCCCGTTTCCTTAATTCTATTTAATTATCATCTTAAGACTTAGGCTTTAGACGTTAACCTTATCGATTAAGCGCTAGCTTAGTGACTCACTTCGTACGTACGCACATGTTGTTATCGTTATTTTTTCTCTCCTTTCTCTCCCTTTCATTCGTTCTTAATCCTCTTTGCCTCTTCGCTTTAACTCTACATACAATCACGGTACTCGATTCTCTCTCTCTTTTTTTTTCTTTTTTTTTTACCTTCGTTTAAATTACGTATATCTGGTTAATTTTTACGCAACTATATAAGAGTAAAGATAAAATATATAATTTGCATTTTACACATTCCGGTTAACGCTAGGAATTCTTTTTTCTTCCCTCATCTTTTTTTTTTTTTTTTTTCGCCGCATTTATACATATATATTTACTCTATATAAGTAATAGTTCGCTATCCAATGGATACAAAATTTTCACTTTAAGCTAAACTGGTGTTCACGGCGATCGCTCGCGGTATATAATAAACACTGCTTCTCGACCCACTGACTCGTGGTTTCTTTTTTGTCTTCCCCTTTCGATTCCG
Source organism: Ctenoplectra terminalis (assembly GCA_019453375.1). Taxonomy (NCBI): domain Eukaryota; kingdom Metazoa; phylum Arthropoda; class Insecta; order Hymenoptera; family Apidae; genus Ctenoplectra; species Ctenoplectra terminalis. Next base: position 772,543 of record SMSQ01010566.1, on the reverse strand, counting down.
AAAATTGCGTTCTGTTCAAATGACGGGCAATTAAGTAAATGGAACACTGAGTAACGCGCGGTTATCGTAAAGCAACGCCGCGTGATTATTGCACAATTCTGTTTTTCCACGTGTCACGATTGCTGACAGGAGAAATACCGGTGATAAATCGACCAATAAGGACCAAACAAATCTCTCGTTCCTACGCGCCCAACGGGACCTTGAATAAATAAAGAACCTTCGAAAGAATATTTCCGATCGATCGATTCAACTTTCTGCCATGAACGCTTGCAACTATGAATTGAGACACAACAATGCGACCGTACTTTTGCCAATCAGCTAAACGTTCAAACGAGGATTAATGTTGCCAACCTAGTGCCCGCGAAAAGTCTGTGAAAACGGTTTGTCAGGCAGGCATTTATGCGTGAAATTTTGCCTACACTGTTGACCACTGTGTCGTAACAGTTGATAGTGTGACGCAAGGGCAATAAATACTTCCTTTGTCTCGAAAGCCGCACCCTAAGCTTCAATGCCGGCCATTACCTGGCCTACATAGATGTTATCACTGATTAATGCAGCCAGAATTAACACATGTCTCACTTACCTACCGCGAAACCCGCAAAAATCAGGCCCGAATCGTGTGAGATTAATCGATTTATCGTGAACGTTGTAATCGATAATTCTCGGCGAGACACCATGGTTCTGGACACGAACGTTAGAAAATTTGTTAATCAACGTGATAGACGATCGAAAACTTTGGATCGAACGATAAAAAGCAACGACTAATCGACGTTGATTTCGCGTTGACAGGCAGACCTGCTGGCCAGAGAACAGTGAGAACAAAAATGCTGCCAATTGACAGTTCAACGAATGTACCGCGAATGTCTGGTCCGATAACGTTTAGCGGTTTAGGAAATTGAAGTACGGCATTCTATTCGTCAAAGTTCACTTTAATAACGAGTGTTATACGGAAGGTACGTATATTTTCGCTAAGTAACTTTCGATGTAAATGACGAGGCAAAGATAACATTCTTTCGTACAGCGAAACTACAGCTATCTATTTCGGCGTAGCTCGACAATGAAATTAAATAGATAACAAAAATAGAGAAACAATAAAAAAAAAGAAACAATTCGAAGTAAGTTGATAAGAACGAAAGTCGAAGGTTCGTTATTTATCGCCGGTGTTCCTCTTTCCTTGAAACTTTTACGAAAACCCATACCGACAGCGACGCGAAGCCCCTCGACGGGCTATCGAGCTTAATTGACGCCAATTTGCCCGAGCAATTTAGAATCACGACCCCTGACCGTAAACGTACGGGTTTCGGCGCTTTCCCCCCCGTATAAAGAAGAACCGTTCGCAAGAGACAGCGAGCGATCGTCGATGATCTTCCGTTTTTCACAGTTCGTTGCTCCTCAAGGACAAAAAGTTATACATAAATAAATCTCTCGAGAAAGAAAGGCCGGCCGGTGCTCAATCGATGCGCGTGCGCGAGCTGGACCATGTATTACGTATATCAGTTCCATATATCTCCCATTTTTTTTTTTTTTATTTTTTTCTTTTTTACCATGATCGTTTCTCCTCTTTGTATTCCCTCGTTAACGCGAGAACGGGCAGGAAGAAAGTTCGCGGGACACCGTTCGAGTCCCACGGGAACATTCTTCGAACCCGTGCGATCTACATGTAAACGAGTTTCGCGAGATCCCCGGATTATTTCCTCCTATGTACATCTATAATCTTTTTCTTCTTCTTTTTTTATCGATTTTTCTTTTTTTTTTCCTGTTGTCCGCTTTGTTTAAATACCGTCTTTTCATCGTCGTCATCGTTTATACATTATTACGTATATCGTTAATTATCGTTTATTACGTATATCGTTAAATTGCGTGTATACAAGGTATAAACTAAATTATGTCGATCTAAGTTTTACAACACAGCACAAGAATTTGCCGCGGCAGAGTTCTCCGACGTGTCGTCGGCCCGATGAGGGAGGACGCGACGACGCCCGGCGTCGGGTCACGATCCGGCGTCATCGATCCCTCATCGATCGCGAGCGTTTCGTCGACCGGGCCGACAGATGGTGCGTTTGGTCACTGCTTGGCACGCTTAACGCATTCTATTGGTCACAAGCGTTCGAACAGGGTTTGAATGTGTCTCGACAGGTATGCGAGCTACTGGGAAACGAAACAGGGATCACAGTTGACATACTTTCGAACGTGACTAGTGATTTTGGGTTGATCACAAAATGGAGAGAAAAAATTTATTTGTCCATAGAGTTCGATTTAAGTAAAGAAACGATATTAACGAATGGTGAGAATGTAGCTGATTAGAATTTTTTTTTTTTTAATTTTACGAATTCATCCACTGCCTTAGGAGAAATGCTCCGAATCAAGAAATAACGAGATAAAGTTTTCTGTCGGCGGCTTTGCTCTCTAGAGTCGCTATTAAGGTGCCAAGCGGTTTCATGCCGAAAGCATCCTATTCCAAAAATACACTACGAATTACATCACTTGGTAACTTGGCCTCGTATCGCGCGGAGCAGCAGTAAATTTTCAATGGCCACTCGCCCGCGAAGATTCCCCGAGTTTTGGTCCTATATCGAGGATCTCTCTCACCGGAGTCGCCTTTCTTCTATCTCTTTCGCCTTTGTTTCGAATATTTACAACAAGAATGAGAACGGAAAAATTTCGCGGCACGTCGAAAGAAGGTGTTCGCAACGAAATGTACGATTTTCTGAAGGACATTGTCGTACATTCATATAGCAACTGTTGTAACTTAACTGGAAAGAGACTCGACTACATACGCTGAATATAAAAAAAATAGTAAAAGGTTGAATTGCGACAAAAAAAGTAATTGCACGTTGAAGCAATCGATCTAGATCGTTGGGAAACACCTTTTTTTTCAAGTAACCGCGATACTTTTAGTTACGAAAGAAATGCACAATTATAATACACAGCGATGCATTACCCGTAATCTTTTAGCTGCACGCCTGACGAGAATAAATAAAGAGGGTTGATTTTTGACATATTCTTCAAGCAGTATGCGATCGAAAGGGTAAACACGAAACAAAAGGTACCAAAAAAATTTGACAGAATATTAAAAAAAAAGAAGAAGATAGAAAAAAAATAATCAAAATGTACACACACGAAAGTACGTATAAATATGGAATTTTTTTTTTTTAACTGACCTTGCGATGACACTGATGAAGAAATGTCAAGTCGGTTCGATTCTGCTCCGCCGAAGGCCTCCGCGCTCCTAACACCACTGTTTTCATTCATTCGATCAGCACACTGTTCGGAGAAAAAGATTCCCCCGTTTCGTTCGACGTGTTCGCGATTGGCCGAAACTACTGGCATATCGACAGATCCGATCGATCACCAAAAAATCACTGGAATTTAACGGATTGCGTATAAGCACACACTATTTCACTGGTTCCACGACAACGTAATCGAATCGCTTTGATTTTCTTTTTTTTTTTCTTCGTCCCTCCCTCTCTGCTCGATTCCTGCATAACTTCGTCCTTCAGCCGGATATAGCGTTAAGTGTGCAGCCATTTTACCGGAACTCTCTCTGTTCTCCATCCTTTCTCTCTGCTTTCCCATTTCGAATCCTTTCGGCACTGGAGAAACACACATTCGAAGATCACACTTGGCACGTTCGCGATTCCTAAGTAACCCTCGCTGAGCCACCGCGGTATTGTAGAGAAAAACCTATCTAAACGATTCTCTAAAGAACACTAAACCGTTCATCTACTCGCTAAATAGAGACACGATTGGACAACAGTCCTTTTTCCGCTAGTTTTTTTTTGTTTTCTTTTCTTTTATAACCTAACCGCACTACGGACTCTACGCGTGTACGACGTGTAAGAGAATAAATAATAAAACGCTTTCCTAAAGGGTAATTTTTTTCACGCGGTACAACGTTTTCTCCACGAAAGATTCGCCGTCGCTCGATCCGCACGATCACACTCGTTCGCTCTTCGTACACATTCGCAAATTCCGCATACTCTTCATGTTTACTCATCATTTGTTCATATATATATATACATATATGTATATATTTATATTTATATATATCACTTTACACGCTTTCACAATAACTCATTCAGTCTCTACTATACAATTAAGGATCGACCATTCAATTCGAGTAACTTTCACGACAATCGTATTTTAAAGTACGTATATTTGTTTCTCTCTTTCTCTCCCACTCTGGCTTTCGTTTTTCTGATACTCTCTCTATATCTCTTTCTCACACACGCACGCACATTCACACTCTCTCTAGCTCTCGTTTTCTCTCTTTTTCTCCCTCTCTCTCTCTCTCTGCCGTTCTTTCTCTGCCAAGTTATCTCTATTATTATAGGCTTTAGTACAATTACATTCGATTAAATGTAATAGAGGTTAACGCGGTTCTGATTAGCATGTGATCCAGTTTTCCTCCGATCCGATCCGATCCGATCCCTCTTCTCCGTTTTCCTCGGCATTCCGCTACGTGATTATTAGAAGATCGCGCGTCCCTATAAATCTTCATCCGACTCGTTCGTGTGTCCGGTTCCCCTTTCCTTTCCTTTTCTTTCCTTTTACTCCACCTCTGCGTCCCTCTCCTTCTCCTCTCCGCTCGATCCTCCACTCTTATCTCGCATTCCCTTCTCCGTCTCCCTTTCTCGAGCGTACAATCTCCCTCCTTATCCATTCGTCCCTTTGTCATCGTCCTGTTCACGTCTTCACTTCCATCCACACTGTCGGCCACGTTCATTTCTCTTCCACGTTCGTCTCTATCCCGTTTATCCCTTACGTTGTCCTCTCCTTTTTTGGTACGAGCAACTTGATTAACACGACAAAATAAGCGTCATTGCTGTATGAGTTGGGTAGGTGGGGGGGTGGGCGTGTGGGCGGTTGGGGGGCTGATTTTTGGAGGTGTATCGGGGCTTGCATGGGGCGGCGGGGCTGGCATGGGGCAGGTGTGTATGTATGTATATGTGTGTGGGGGGAGGAGGTAGTGCTGGAAACAAGGTATTAACGACCCTGAGAGAGATGAGACCTCTTTGGAAGTTCCACTCCTCGGGGCTCTCTCAACCCTGCGGCGACGTCTGCGGCGAGATCTCGGTGTCACCGTCGCCCGAACCTGGCTCGCCCTTCGTCTTATTCTCCTTCTTCCACTTCATCCGTCTGTTTTGGAACCAGATTTTGATTTGACGTTCCGTCAGACAGAGCGCGTGCGCGATCTCGATGCGCCGCCGCCTGGTCAGGTATCGGTTGAAGTGGAACTCCTTCTCCAGCTCGAGGGTTTGGTATCGGGTGTACGTTTGCCGGCCTCGTTTCCTCTCTGAAACATGGAAATCACCGCACAGGTTCCTCGTTAGTCTCGCGTTTCTCGTTCTTTTCTTTTTTTTCTTTTTTTTTTTTCTCCGGTTACGAATATACGTGCCAGAGATCTGGCGCGAATCGAGGCTACGCTTCGGTTTCCTCTGCGAGTCTCTCGCGAGAAGGTTGGATGTAGACCAACTCGTGCCCTTGATCGTAGAATCGAACACGCGCGACGTGTTACCGTGAACCCTGTAATCTTTCCTTTTTTTCTTTGCTCTGTTTCGTGGGAAACGTGGTAATATTTCATCGAGATGAGCCGAGTGCTCGTGGAAGACCAACTACCCTTGAAACGTACTCTGATTTCAAAGCGGTTACTCGATTGCTACAAAACAGACTGCTACACGCGAGTTCTAATTCCGATGTTGTTTCTAGAAACTTGGTTTCTCGGTAAAATACGAGTCGACTAATGTACCACTGGTGTCGTGATTCGATTAGCGGAACTAGGTTTTTATTACACCACGAAGCAACCGCTTTCGTTACAAGCTGTCATTCGTTACCTCAGGATTATTCGAACCGTAGCCAACACCTGTTCCATCGACATCTATCCTAGAATAAACTCTACCAAACTGAAGCCTAAAAAAGGAAAAAAGGATAAAAGAATCCATCCAAACCTCGAATTCTACCGTTCACCGGCATTCCGATCCACTCGAAATAGCCATGGCGCGCGGCGAGAGGACCATGGAGACGCGAACGCTTCGTTAGCAGCGCGTACACTCGCCGGAGAGAGCTCGAGGCCGCAATCCGAGATATTTAATGAACGCCGCGCGGCCGCAACCTGCTTCGGCACGCGGGAAAGTTTTTACGGGGTCGGATCGAAACAAAAATGCCTGTCCGGCGAAGAAAAAGCTCTCGACCGGTGGTTCGTAGGCGCAGTTCCGCGTATGATAGATACCTTACAGATATCCGTGACATGATCTGCGCTCGGTGTGGCGGTACACGAATCCCGAACAAGAATATTAATTGTACTTGCCAAGGGAGCAAGGGAAAGGGAGAAGCGCGGACGGACAGAGAGAACCAGCTGGACTCTGCGTGGACCAACGTCTGTGTCTGCGTGTTTCCACGTATTGGTGCGTGTCTGTGAAGCCGCACACACGTTTTCGCCGGGCATAATCTCAAAGGGTTAGGTTAGCTGTTGCCACACGAGTGCAAGAGGGCAAAACGAGAATATTTCAGAGTGGTATGAGGGAGGGAAAAAAAGAAGAGGGGGCGAAGGGATGAGTAGCGAGAAGCGAAGAAACAGGAGGAGGAGGAGTAGAAGAAGAAGAAGAAGAAGAAGAAGAAAACTCCTTGGTGAGCATTCGAGGCAAACGCCGCCCGTCGCGCTGTCGGCCGATGAAGACGGATGGCGACTCTCCTCCACAGAGAGAGAGAAAGAGAATTCTTCTTCGAGGGTTCTGCGTCTCTCGACCGGACGAGGAGCAGCGCCGAGAGAAGGAGAGAAGCTCTGGGAACATGCCCTCTTCTTTTCTCCTCCCTCGGGCTACGCTCTCAAATTAACAACATACCAATCTCTAGCGTTTTCTTATAACTTTTAACCATTTCGCCTAGCTTCTCCTGATTCTCGGTTGACGAACGATTATTTCCTATCCCAGCCTCCATTTTTTTTTCTTCCGTCTGTTCGTCCCTCGTATCTAAATCCTTCCATTAAAATGATACCAAAAACATATTAGGATCAATGTTTCTAATATTATCGATTCTTTGATGTCCGGTTTACAAACGCGAGCAATCAAGACGGAAATATGTCCGTCCACTGTTCCCCGCAAAATTGGAGTCCTAGTCAGCCAATCAAAGGATGCTTGGGATAAACATAGATCTCGAGTTTCATCAAAGAGGCTGACGAGTCGCGCGCGAACGCGCCTCCACTTGGAGGCCTGGCTTATTAATGTTCATTCATCAGCCGGTTAATGAAGGTGCCTCTCGAAGACGGTCTGCGCGGTCTAACCCAGAAGATCATCAAAGCGTTCATGGAATAATAAAACGGTGTCGAGTCACGCTCGAGCTGGCCCGTGTCGATTAGTTTGTGCCTCTTTACCGATAACAGTCGTATCGCCTAATTATGAGCGCGACCTGAGCGTTCGCATGGATCGTGTATACCATTGGAAACGATAAATTCGTGGAGCTACCGCTTTAAGACTGATCGAAGAGATTCTTAATAACGATGGCCTTTCAAAAGCGATCGTTGACCGATTTCAAGTACTTCTGCCGATTATCAAGGATCGTTTGTCGCGATGCGAATTAAATTTTAGATCGAAAGATACTGCACGACAGTGTTTAGTGATAATTTGGATCGCTTCACGAAGTGATAACTCTTGAGAAAAATAAAAAACTGTGGTGGAAGTGTTTTTAGATCCTTCTGGAGTTAAGTATATTCTGATTTTTAAAAAATATATTACGATATCGTGTGAACGCTGCAGGCGTCAGGCATGGACACTCGCGTCAGCCTCGCCGCGAGTAACTATTATCCTAATAACGAGGTAGCGCAAGGATATTGGCAATATCCTCTCGGTTTACGCATGCAGTCGTCTGGTTCAAAGTCGATCGATTCCAGCAGCGAAGGCTCGAATCTTGATTAGCATCGTCCGCCCGCTGAATTAGACATCAGAGTTTTTCTCGCCGATCGAGCATGCGGGCTTAATTAAAGAGCCGTTCTCTGTATCCAACGTGAACAGAAACTTTAATCGACTTGCTTACCGTAGAAGTTATCGACAACGAGCTGTTCTTTTTGTAAAACTGTAATTTTTTTTTCACCTCTAAGGATAAGAAAAATACGTTGGAGTAATGATCGAGCGTTGCGTAGAATTCACGTGCTAGGGATAATGGAGTATGAATGCGCGCGCATCGCTAGCACGTGACGAGCTCCAGCTAACCATAGAAACAGCTGAACCGGTGATTTTAGGAAACAGGTGGACAATAGAATTTCCTATGACGACAAAAGCCACGAAGATCGAATTCTATAAAAATAATCTTCCCTGGAATTATGAAGCGATTCATGAATCGATTTCCTTGTTTCAGTCTGTTAAAGAAAAGTATCGAACCAACGGAACAATATTGCTCGAGTCCTAGTCGTACAACCGAGTCCTTGGAACGGTGTGAAAGCGTTATCTACGCGCACGATCGCCGGCAAATTAATCGCCTGTATGCATTCCTGTCGGCTGAAAAGAGTTTAATAGCGTTTTCATTGTGCGAACGCGTCGTGGGAAACACGGCCACGGTGTACCGAGGGTGTGAGATTTTCTCTCCGACCGCTAATCCAACGCTACCGAGAAAAAAGGATAGATCGGTTGAAACTACGACGCGCCAAGGTCTCATAGATCTCAACAACCTCGATCGTTGAAGAAGAACCGAACACTTCGGAAACATCCTTCGGGGTTCTAGAGCGACGGTAATTTTTTCGATCGAAGGATGGATCACACGAAGCAAGCACGGTGTACGGTGTGTTAAAGAGGTCGATAACAAGAAAAGCTGGTCAGAACCATCGGTTTATGCTGAACCGGCGTTCTGACGGCGACGTAGCCGTTGCTCTCTCGCGGACGGAGGTGACTTTAAACGCGGGGCAATAAATTAACGGCGTTGGGTTACGCAAGGATCAAATGTCCCCTGGAGTATGCCCGAGAGATTTATGGGTCTGCCTTCACTGGCGCAGCATGAAGGAACGGAACGGAACAGAACAGAACGTACACAACCATACGGCTTATTATAGGCTAGTTGCTCCGCTTCTCCGCTACTCTCTCTCTCCCTCTCTCCCTCTTTCTCTCTTTCTCTTCTCTCCGGACCGACTGGTCTTTCAGACCCGCCGCAGGATACATGCAGGACTTTTCAGATGAACAGCTAGCCGGATGTTGTAACCCGCTAATAAGGCGCGGCCACCACTCGCTGCCCAATTAAGCTAAGCTTTACGTGGCCACCTTAAGGCCAGGCCTTGAAACGCTTTTCGATTAGATACCCTAGATATCCCATTAATTTTATCGTCCGCCCTCCCTCGACCTCCCTACACGGGGATCTAGCTACACGAGCCTCTCGGATTATATGACCGGTCGACGTCGCTGACAGAGGTTCAGATTAATTGCGAGGAATCCGGTGAACCACCTTGGAAAACCTTCGAGAACGGGTATTTCGGAGATTCAGGTGCTCTCGATGGATTCATTCTCCGTTGATACAGTCGAACGCGAATATCGACAGATAAAAGAATTATTTTATCGCTCGTAGAGTCATAGATAGTCCGTGAAATTCGAACGAGCACGTCGAAACGGTTTCAGTCCGCGTCTCTTTAATCCTGAACACGTGATCGAACTTCCTCCGGTCTCGGTCCGCGTCCGTCTGACTCTCCATATATTTTAAGCGCGGCAATCCGTCTTGCTTTTTGTATTTCCGTCCTAGGCTGCTTTATGTCACGTTGTTTTCGTTGAACTTTCTTCACCCGAGGGGGAAAGCGTCGCTTTTTGCCCGGCAAAAGGACCGGGTGGCAGCGTAGCCTCCGCATAGGGGTCGCGTCGCTCCGTCGAGATAACCTTCGTTCAGAAATTTCGTCGGTTGTTTATGCACCGTTGCGTGCAGGGTCGCGTTCCAGGTTCCGCAAACTTCCTGATTCTTCGATTTTAAAAAAAGAATGGTAAACGTCTCGCGATCTTGGCGAGCGTCGACGAACAGAAAGAACTCTACGAAGAAGACGATCGCCCTGTCGATTGGTACAGCGCGAGTCGAGCAGCTGGCCGCGACTATTCTCGTCCAGGAAACTAGGTACCGCGAAGTGGAAGTGTCCTAAGCGTGGAACAGCCACCTGGACCAAGGAGTCTCGTAAAGGATGCGAGAAAAAGGGATTCGACAGAAGTTGCCGCCGAAGTAAGAAGAACGTCAAGTCGACCGACACTCATAGAGGGAACTTAGAAGCCCCCGAGGAGAGCAGAGAGTATCTGATAGGAGGCCTTCCCTCTTCTTCTTCGTCCTCTTTTTTTGTCTTTCGGCCAGACGAGCAGACAGAACTGGACAAGGAGACGGAGTCTGAAAGGCTGGAGAAGAGCGCTAGAAGGTCGAGATAATGAGCAGCGAGAATGGGCCTCCTGGACGTATGCATTTGTATAAGGGGATATCAATCGACTTGTCCAGGATCCTACTTTGTCTACGATCGCCCCCTTTTCGTTTACACCTGCTAAAGGTTCGAGTTTTGAGAGGGAATTCGCGAAAAATAAAAAGAGATAACCTTTGGAAAGAAAATTAAGCATCGAAAGTCGAAGACAACTATGGTTTTCTGTAAAGAAAAAATTAAATGAAAGAAAGAAATCTATAAACGTAAAATGTGACGTGCCAATAGACTCTCGATACTTAAACTGTATGTATTAGATTCTCAGCCATGTTTCAGAAATTTTTTGTGGCACCTCCAGAAACATCCAATTTGTACACGTAACAAACTCTTTGATGTAGTCTCATTTCGCCCCAATTTCAACGCAGTTCGAGGTTTAATCTATACGCCGAACTCGAACAGAAACCCATATCCGAACAGCGGTATCGTCGTCCATGGTTGTCTCGGGAGTTCATGGCGGCGGCCCAAAAAGCAAACGGACATAGGATTTCTGTGGATCCATCCATCATCGTCACAGTTTCTACGCCCTCCTCCAGCCAACTTTCTCGCTCTCTCTCTTTCTCGCCCACCCCCGTGTTCGTTCGCCATCTCCCTTTCTCCCTTTTGCTCTCACGTCATTTCCTCGACGCTCCTCCTTTCGTTGCCCCTCTGGGCTCCATCTCTTTTTGAATATCTCACGAAGCCGCCATCGTTACGGACACCAATCTCTGGTGTCTGGCAAAGCGGACTAGAACGAAACGCGTTTCGAGATGAGAATTTTGATCGCTGCGACCCCCGCCAGCTCGCCCGCAGATTAAAACTGTACGCCTGCCACATGGTATCTAGGGAGTTTTTTTTTTTTTTTCACGTTTCGTTTGCCTCGAGGAAAAAAAAGGGTTGCAGGTGTTAACCGTTCGCGTTTAACGCCATGTGTCAGTTGGTTTAGACTCCGAATATAATTATAAATATTTCAAATAAGCCGCCATCGTTAACAACGCAACCAGCGGAAAGATGTTCGCAGAAATGGTAGTAACGGTCGCGACAAATGCTCGTAACCTCCAAGAACGAAGTACCGAGAGACGCGTTTTAATATCCGGTATATTTTCACGAGACAAACGTGGCCACGTGCCTCGACGAACGAATGGTATCCAGTCTATAAATCTGCACCTTCAATTAGTCGACCGAATGAAAAAAAAGGAAAAAAGAAAAAAAAAAAGAAAGAAAGAAAAAGAGAGGAAGAAATAAAACGAGTCAGGGAGCAGAGAAGGCTCTTTTAATTCCTCATTACGCGCACGGGTTATTGGCCATTTACGTAGATATTTCGCGCGATTAATTCGACGGTAGTGCGGTTTCTTCGCCGCGGCACTTTGTTCGTTCGCTAAGCATTCGTGTTAGTACTCGGATTACATAAGAAATGTGGCGCTCGTACACGTACACGTGCGTGCAATAACGGAAGCCTCACACCTATGTACGACTGCACCGCTGCATGCTTATTTGCAAGGGGAGAAACGAAAAGAGAGGACGAAGGGCAAGCAGAGTCGAGGAGCTCGATATCATAAATCTTTTCGCGCAAAAGGATCGCAATTATCTTACACATTAAAAGCATCGTCAGTGTCGATGGGTTTTCTCTTCCTACCGACCGGCGAATACGAACGAATCGACACGTTTGACGACCACCGACGCAATATCGATAATTACAACTACCGCAGGAGAACCGATTTCGTTTGGAATTTCGTTTGGTATTTCGTTTGGAATTTCGTTCGGTATTTCGTTTGGTATCTCGTTTGGAATTTCGTTCCGATGATAGAGAGGAAAGGATTCCGCTTCGTTTTTTTTTTTCTTTTTTTTTTTAATCTAAGATCGGGCAGAATTCTCGAGGCGTCACGGTGGCTAAAACATCTGAATTATAACACCGTGTTGTTTTGATGGGATCGCGATGGCGTTTCATGGGCCTTGCCTTCGAGAAATATATTTTTTTCATACGATAATGCGTTTTACAAGATAAGCCGTGGCTCGCTTGCGCAACGCGTGTTCATTCCTGCGGTTGTTACATTGTAATTACCGATGGTCGAAGCCACAGATCGTATAAGCCGCGTCCGCATGGGAGTTAATTTTGACGTTCCTTTCTTCCATCAAGCTAATTGGCTTGATCACGTACCGCGAATGCACCGACGCTACAACGATCCTCCGGGATTCGTTCCAATTTTATCTGCCCGGCAGATCAATTAAAAAAAAAGAAATGCTAATCAATGAGCGTTCATCTACCACGCGAACGTAAGATACCAATGACAATGAACAATTACCGAAGTTCAGTGTCAGTGCATCCGTAAGCTCGAGTGAAATTACACGCAACGCCGGCAGAATTATTTCCAACGAAAACATGGTTCGCGTCCGCAATTATTAATCACTAATGAAACCTTCGGCTCTATTTACATCGAGGTAACGACGTGCCACGCGTAACGATGTTTGGTAACAAAGGTGTTGAATTCTAGGGGAATCACAGCATGGCCGATTTTCCAAACGATCAAATGTTTAGACAACGATATATAACCTCGGCTATCTTTTCAACCTTTCGTCAACACCGCAGCCAGCTCCGTCGTGAATTCTAATACGCATTGACATTTCAACGGACCGATGAAAACATTAATTATGCAAGGTTTAGTGCTCTAATGCGACAGAAGCTGTCACGTGACTCGACAGGTGGCCGGGACATTTAATGAAAATCGTCGGCGTAACAAATGGCGGATCAAAGGAACATCGCAGGAGAAGCTTTCACGTTGAAAGTCGTGCACGTTCACGGATCGTTTCGTGATGTTCGGCAGTAAACGACACCGATGCGCACTCGAATGCCGGCGTTTCGCGAGCCAGCCAACTATGCCGGAATTTACTAACCTATGTAACGCAAATGTCCCGCGTAAGGTGCCAGGGAATCTCGCCGGTTTCACCGGGCAAATGCCCGGGAGAGCACCTGCATCTATAAAATTGAGCCATGCATTATTCATGGCGTCCTGCTTATAGCACGCTTAGCTCAGCTGGTGTTTTGCAACGTCGAAAGAAACGGGTAGCCATGGCCACGAATGGATAACCAGATAAATTGATATCGAGTTTATCATGATTGGTAGACCTGTAAGGGTAATGGGACCGATTGCCGGAGCTAATGGACACTGTTACACGAGAGAAAAGCGCCGACGAATAGGAAAGGAAAATCGTAGATAGGTTTAATATAAAAAAACAGATCCGAAAGGTGTTGGAAGGTTCTAGTCGAACAATTCTAACGTGGGATTCGATCGAACTTATTCCGAACGGTAAACGGAGATATACGAAGATAGAACTGTGAATTAAATAAAGAAAATCTATGATACAGGGAGTTTTTGTTGGTTTCGAATAATGGAAGACTCGTTAGATGTAGTATGCAGAAAGATGGTGGGAATCGTTCTCTGTTTTCTTTCTCTAGACAGAAAGACGCGGTGTGGATACCGAAGGATCAATACAGTTACCAAACCACCAGAAATAAAATATATTGTTCGTTGATGCGGGAAAAGACAAGTGTGCCGACATCTGTGAGCAGATTCAGGCACTCGATCCTCTTTCTTCTCTTTGACTGGCAGCGAACCGTGGACCAAGTCTCGTCACAGCGAACCGAGCGTTTTATCGGCGAATCAAGTTCGTCGGTGCCAGCTTTCGAAATTAACCGAGAGATGGTCTCAAGGAGACATTTAACAATTTCACTGAACAATATCGTAAATAAAAAAGAAAAAATGTGCAAAAGAGGAAAAAATGATTTACACTTACGTTAAAAGTGTGCAACGACGAACACTGGACAACATCGCTTTAAAAAAGCACCACAAAAATATGCGATATCTCGCAAACTTAACTCGATTCGAAGAGACGAACACTCCACTTCATAAAGTTCACGGAGCAACTGAGCGCAAGGGTAACAAGAAGGGCAAAGGGAGATCGAGGAAGCCTGACCTTGCAAGGTTGCTTCGTTTCCTTGGATTTGGAGAACGAAGAGTTACGAGAAAGGGAGTGGTAAATAAGAGCAAACGCAACGGGGCGCCAGGAACCTGCACTCTTACCTAACCCAGAACAGATACCTCCGGGTTAAGGGGGAACGGCTATTATCGCTTCGTTATTGCCGTCATAAATTTTCAACTCGTTACACCGAAATTACCCCTGCGATTCTTCGCAGTCACGGACGGTTTAAGAAAATTTCGGTAAACCTTTCCCGCGTTACGATCCCGTCGTATTTCAAAAAGCAGGTGGCCAATTGAGTTTCTTGAATATTGCCTTTAACTTAACAACGATCCACGGGAATAAACTTTATTCGGACAAACCTTCCTCCACCTTACGTGAGNGAATGGATAACCAGATAAATTGATATCGAGTTTATCATGATTGGTAGACCTGTAAGGGTAATGGGACCGATTGCCGGAGCTAATGGACACTGTTACACGAGAGAAAAGCGCCGACGAATAGGAAAGGAAAATCGTAGATAGGTTTAATATAAAAAAACAGATCCGAAAGGTGTTGGAAGGTTCTAGTCGAACAATTCTAACGTGGGATTCGATCGAACTTATTCCGAACGGTAAACGGAGATATACGAAGATAGAACTGTGAATTAAATAAAGAAAATCTATGATACAGGGAGTTTTTGTTGGTTTCGAATAATGGAAGACTCGTTAGATGTAGTATGCAGAAAGATGGTGGGAATCGTTCTCTGTTTTCTTTCTCTAGACAGAAAGACGCGGTGTGGATACCGAAGGATCAATACAGTTACCAAACCACCAGAAATAAAATATATTGTTCGTTGATGCGGGAAAAGACAAGTGTGCCGACATCTGTGAGCAGATTCAGGCACTCGATCCTCTTTCTTCTCTTTGACTGGCAGCGAACCGTGGACCAAGTCTCGTCACAGCGAACCGAGCGTTTTATCGGCGAATCAAGTTCGTCGGTGCCAGCTTTCGAAATTAACCGAGAGATGGTCTCAAGGAGACATTTAACAATTTCACTGAACAATATCGTAAATAAAAAAGAAAAAATGTGCAAAAGAGGAAAAAATGATTTACACTTACGTTAAAAGTGTGCAACGACGAACACTGGACAACATCGCTTTAAAAAAGCACCACAAAAATATGCGATATCTCGCAAACTTAACTCGATTCGAAGAGACGAACACTCCACTTCATAAAGTTCACGGAGCAACTGAGCGCAAGGGTAACAAGAAGGGCAAAGGGAGATCGAGGAAGCCTGACCTTGCAAGGTTGCTTCGTTTCCTTGGATTTGGAGAACGAAGAGTTACGAGAAAGGGAGTGGTAAATAAGAGCAAACGCAACGGGGCGCCAGGAACCTGCACTCTTACCTAACCCAGAACAGATACCTCCGGGTTAAGGGGGAACGGCTATTATCGCTTCGTTATTGCCGTCATAAATTTTCAACTCGTTACACCGAAATTACCCCTGCGATTCTTCGCAGTCACGGACGGTTTAAGAAAATTTCGGTAAACCTTTCCCGCGTTACGATCCCGTCGTATTTCAAAAAGCAGGTGGCCAATTGAGTTTCTTGAATATTGCCTTTAACTTAACAACGATCCACGGGAATAAACTTTATTCGGACAAACCTTCCTCCACCTTACGTGAGGCGATTTCTGAAGAAAAAAAACAAAAACAAAAAAGAAACAAAAAAAAATAATATTCGTCGTTCAGGCGACATTCTAGAGTCGCGTATAGCTGGACACGCGAAGGTGAAAACAAGCAAACTAGTTCAGCGTAACATCGAGCGGAAACAAGCAGCCACGAGTTATCATGGGAATAAAAGTGGATGAGCGGAGACTCTGCCAAGCCGTGGAGCCAACGCGGACGCAGCCAGCAAGAGAACTTTTATGGGGGGGTACACGTACGTGTGGTGAAACCAGCGAGAGCTAAAAGGTCAGGGCAATAAATAACTCGGGACGTCGGTATACCTAGAAACTGGAGACATTATGCCAATCTTGGCTTGCGAACCGTACGAATGTGGTCTAGTTTTACCTACTGTTGCATAAATCTGAAAGCGGCCGGCTACCTGCCGTCCTCTCTAGAAACCTTGCTTTCTACCGAACCTTTTGGTCACGCAGGAAAAGCCTTGAGCCTATTTTCGACAACCGTCTCACGTATTACGTCTTCTTAACATTGCGAATATAAGATTCGTGTTCTTTTTACCTGTTTCTATTATTATTCTTTGTTACGTCGAGATAGAGGAATTTTTTTTCTTTTCGAGCAAAGCGATGTCTGGTGTACGATTTTAGAGGTCGAGGTAGCGAGTAGGGTAATTCGGATGCAAATGGAAGATTCAACATGGTTGCTTCTCGACTTCTACCATTCGTGTAGCCTTCCTGTTTTTTTCTCTTTCTCTTTTTTTTTTCTGTTTTAGATCTACAGTCACGTTGCTCGGTAACATTTTGGAATAAATATTGTAGAGAGTGTTTACCACGAACACTTCCTTACTGAATCCGATTATTCTCTCAGGCAAATCGCGATGGACGTTCGAAATTGTCAAGAAACCGTATCACCGATCCGGTCATCCAACCTCCATCGGAGATAACAATGCATCCTAACGTATCGCGGGAATCTGAATCTACAAGCAACACATTTTGAACATCCACATTGAAACTCCATCTTACCGAATTGACTTCTCATCCACGGGTAGAGCGGACTCGGTAGGTTGGCACTGGCCGCACCTTGAGGAGCGGCCTGTTGTTGCTGACTAAGCGGCGACGCGACCACCCCTTGGTGTTGCTGAGCTTGCTGCTGCTGCTGCGGATGCATGCCAGACTGGGACTGCTGCGTCGCCGCCTGCGACTGCTGTTGCTGCTGGTACATCATGTGCTGCTGCTGTGCCTGAAGATGTTGATGCTGCTGTTGTTGCTGCGGATGCTGAGTTTGCTGCGGCTGCATGTGAGGATGCTGCGAGTGCATTTGATGGTGCATCTGTGATTCGACCAGAGGCGGACTGTCCGGTCCATCGAGGACGCTACCCTGGTGATCGACCGCGGCCGCTTGAAGCTTGCAACTCGCGTAGACAATAGGAGTGGACGGATGTCCGTTCGGGGTTGGTGTATGTCCCATGTGGCCCATACCGGGGCTCGGGGACGTCGACCTGTAACCACCCATCCCGTCCATGCTGCCGTGCTCCTGTTGATGCTGATAATAGGTCGCGTTCCGCATGTCCATCCGATTGTACGGCGGAAACCTCGGATAAGGCATATCTTGTTGGCTACCAGCGGCCCCATAGTGATGCCCAGGCACTCCTTGACGTAGGAGAGTAGGATCGCACGGATCCCCGGCTTGCTGAGACTGCTGCTGTACCGACTGCGTTTGCTGGGGCACCTGGACGGCGGCACCATAGTGCTGCTGATGCTGATGCGGGTGTTCCACCCCGCCATTACGCAGGTCCGGGATGTACGAATTCGCGAAGTACGAACTCATGCTACTGTCCCACCTGGCCCACCTTCTAATTCCACCTCGGTCTTGTTTTCTTTGCGTGCTCTCACACTCTTCGTCTTTAGTCCTTGATCCTTAGTGGTATTTTCTTTTTTTTTTTCTCTCCACCTACTGCTCCTCTTCCTCCTCCTCTTCCTCTTCTTGTTCTTCGTCGTTTCTTGTATTCGTACAAGGATAATCGTGTATTCGTGTTTCCTTTCTTTTCTTTTTATCTTTTCTCTCACTTTTAATATATCTGTTTCTCTTTTGTACTCGAATACCTGCGTACGGATACACTGGCACACGTCCTTACATATACATGGATGTTTCTATTATTTTATACATGTAATATCACCTCCTTTCGGCGCGACTCCTCCCTCCTCACACACTTAAACAACACACGCGCGTGCACACTATTCGTTATCACACCACCATCACCGTAAATCACTAGCGTATCATCGAATTCCTCTTTCTTTCTCCCGTTCCGTTTCTTTGCTCGTTTATCACGCTGAACTCATCGATACAGAAAGAAAAACCAGAAACTGGAGCACTACAGAACCATAAGTTATCAAACTGCGGGGGTTGTAGGAGCGGGTTTAAACTTGTACACAAGGGAGGGGGGGATGGTAATCAGAGTTCTTCTTCGGTGTGGTACCTTCGTTCAAAGCGCCAAGCCGCTCCAGACACGTTCCGTTCCTCTGTCCACCCTGCTAACGAAGTTGTGCCGCACCTGTAACACCGAAAATACACCTCACTTTAATTTCACGCGCATCTCACGGTCGATATTGAAACGGTACCAACAACGATCACAGTTTTAACGAATACAACGAGCTACCGATTTCGTTCATACTTAAAGTATCGTTCTTAACCGAGCTCGAAACGTCGGAGCAGCCGCGGAGACCGGCGAAAGCTCCGTTTGCTGATCTTTGTCCGACGAACTGAATGAACAGAGCCGAGTTTGACTCTGAGTGACAGAAGGCGAGGTACACACGTGCTCGTCACGGTGACGGCCATCGCCCAGACGCCGAACTCGCTTGGTCCTTCTGTGTGGGCGGGCTAAACGATCGTTAAATTTGGAAAAATTCCCATCCATTAAGCACCGCGGCTACTGAACGCCTCGTCGAGATTCTCCCCAGTCTACTAATTTTTTTTTTTTTTTTTTTGCTCCAACCGTCGCCGCCATAGGTTCCCCGCAACTCGTTAGTACATAACTAGAACCGCGTCGTTGCATTTTGCTTTTGGTACTCTTGTCCGAACCGAGTTCCGGGAAAGTATATTCGAGATAACGAAATTGGTAGAATTAATCATATTGAATAAGCGAAGGATTAACTGCATAGATTATTAAAAGAAAGGTTAACGCGACGATACTCGTTCAACGATGGATTCAAATTGGGCGGGAGTAGCGGTGGATTAAAAACTTCAAACCCATCGATGACGCGTCGGTTCTTTATCGGCAGGATCTCATCGAACCTTCCGGACCGATCTTCCGATCGGGTTCGGAAACCTTCCATACCGACCGTGCATCATTCCACGGACACAGCTCTAAAGTTAGCTATCGAACCCATATCGTGTTTCCAATAAGAGAGCACAAGTCTGTGCATAAATCGCATCATACTACTGCCTAATAAAAAATTAAACTATCCTACGATCGCCGATAAAACCGTCCCTTTTCCGCTAACCCATAAATAATCGTACGTATAATACTCTCTCGATAAATTTCAAACAATATTTATCAATTTATCCCGGATATTAAACACAAATAATTCCCAGAGCCAGGCTCAATGAACAAACACCCGCCATTTGCAGAACGAATCCAATTTGACCAAAAGAGTGCACGCGAACGGGAGAAAGAGAATCGAACGGTCGTCCGTTTCGCTAGCGGAAAAGGAAAAAAAAAAAAAAAAAAGTGAAAAAGTAAAAAAGACCGCGATTCCAGACGAGAGAATAGAATGTACAATGCGATGGCATTGTGGGCAGCATGGTGGTCGTGTTGGTAATGGTAGAGAGCACGCGGGCAGGAGACGGCGGGGGCGGATGTACAAGGGATCAAACGGGGGGGAATAGGGAGTGAAAGGGTGGCAGGTTGAAGGGTTCGGGTGGAGGTGGGGCCCTTGGGAGTTTGCTGTACACGGGAATGGGTCGGACGCGGGACGATCGCGATTAACATTCCGGCCGCTAGCTCGCTGTTCGCGCGGCGCTTTCATTAATTCCAGCGTATTGATTCCCCGGATTGATGAATGGCCGCCGATAGCGATTCCATGCGCTCCGTACTCTCTGTCCGCTCCTCACGCCGCTGCCGGCCTGGATCGCGTATAAATTCTACCTCTCGCAGGATTTTAACTCAATTCCCGTTTTACGGTACTCGCCCTTACGTATTCTTTTCCTCCCTGAAACGGTGGCTTTCCCTTCAAGCGTAACGCCGAGACATTTTTCTTTTCGTTTTCTTTCTTTCCTTTCTGTTGCCGCTGTTGGTTCGTCTAAATTTCCCAACGATCCAGAGATACAGGCGTACAGCTCGTTTCCATCGGAACGACCCGTAACCCTTGCTTACTTCCGTCCGCCCCGCGTTCCTGTTTTTGCAGCGGTCCGTTTAGGCGCAGCTCGCAGAGCTTCCTACTTAGCGCGATTAAACGCGATCGCTGTTACGCGAGCCGTGTAATAAACCGTTTGAAATGGAAAACGTCACGCCTCGGTATTATCGGAAACGCTCGGGTTGCATTGTCTTCCCTTGGAAACGTTTCTTTTTTTCATTTTTTTCTTCTTTTTTTTTCTTGCTATTCTTCCTGCTGAGAGCAGCGTTTAATTGTGTAGCGGGAACTTGTTACGGAAATCTACTTCCTGAACGATGGAAACGAGTGGAAAAATGGTACGATAAACATCCCGGGCCATCGTGAATGTTGGAGTTAGACTTTGCTTGGACACCCCTAAGTTTTTCAAGGGCACAAGTCGAGGTCATTGGGTTTGGTTCGGTGGTGACACCGACCGGAAGAGTCATAAACTAACTAGCCATTTAAAGGTCTAAGGAGTTCATATTATAGCCGGCAGATGGCGAGGCGATAGCCAGAAAGAAGTGGAAAAAACGGGGTGGAGCGTGTCTGACAGCTGGGTGGGTTCGGGGCCAAGGTGATTGAAAACAGGGTGGAGCGTCACGTGACGCCATAGTTGGATATGGAAGTGACGTCAGGCAGCTATGATGGCCTCTAGTTAACAAAATGGCTCCTGTCGGGGACTTTCTTTGTCTCTCTGTGTGGCCGTTTTCTGACTGCTGTTATCGCCCATTAAAGGGAAATTTGTTGTTTCGTTGTCGCGGACAACCGGTATTCAAAGGTCTATCGAATCCATCTCTTAGTTCAATTCTCTTCGACTGATTTCAACAATAAATCATCGAGTTATAAATGTAATCGTTGCGAAATCTTATTTCTTTCTTTCAAACATACAGATCTCTCTTGAATCTGCAACACGAATGATCGATCGTTAATTATAACTGATCGGAGTATTTACATGAGATATTCAGTTATTGATCCGTTTGAATATATTAACCACTTGTCCATATCATCGATAACATGTTCCGGTCACAAAACGTTTAAATAAAATTAAACAACGTATCTCTCTACCGATATAAATTAACTTGAAAACTATCTCAATTGACCTTTCGCGTTTGATTTTACGTAAAGTCTCCGCAAAAAGTAAACGTCACACCACACCCTCTGTTATTCCAAACTCACAATTATCCAACGTACTTCATCTCACTTATAATAAAAAAAAAAGAAAAAAAAAAAAAAGTGAAACGAAAGAGGAAAAATAAAAAAACACCGCCGTTCCATAAACGAAATCTTGTTCCAACATGATATCTCAAGCTATCCACGCGATACAATAATGAATGGTAATCTAACGGTGGGATTGTCGTGCAGCGAACGATCAAAGTTTCACGCGGTCGCTTAAACGGCAACGTTTCAAATAAATGACACGATATCGCGACCAGCTGGTCCACCGAAGATCGCCGGTGACTATGAACGGTGGCAGGATTTGACAGTTATGGGATTCGTAGCTCGTGCTGGTCGTTTGCACGCCGTAAAACAGTCGTAAACTAAAGGAGCTCGTAAAACGTGGACCCTCGAACCAGAGCCACCGGGGGCTTCCCAGGGAAAAAAAAGGAGCAAACTTAAAATTGCGACCTTGAGAGAGCATTCCTGTTCCGGCAGCGTCGACCCGGTCCCTGCAACCACCGTATTTCCTGTCCCTTTTGTAGCGCGTTTTTGCGAGCTTCCGTTGCGTCTGATGGCGTTGTTGATAACAGTTTTGAACGTATACCGTCGGTCAAAAGTGTGAAATCACTTTCCAGTCCGTACCCATATGAAATTTCCCGTTGATTCTTTTTATCGATTCAATAGTTGTACGCTGAATTGTCATGGAAAATTTTTTTCAAAGTTGGACAATTTTAAATTCTTGCGTTCCTTGCAATGCGTAGCGATTCCAAATTTTTTCCGATAGNATCGATTCAATAGTTGTACGCTGAATTGTCATGGAAAATTTTTTTCAATGTTGGACAATTTTAAATTCTTGCGTTCCTTGCAATGCGTAGCGATTCCAAATTTTTTCCGATAACGTAGAACGAGAGCAAAGCGTGTTTATGAAATATATTCACGGTAAAATTAGTTACGCCAGGAGAAATATTCATAATTGTGAATAATAAATCATTGCAATTATTAAAAATAGAAAAAAAAAAAATGTTCAACCACTAATTTGTTGACATACGTTCCTCGTACACGATACGATAATTTTCATGTAAATAATCGTGATAATTTTTTCATCTTTCATGTAAATCGTATATATTTTTTTTCCACGTAATATATTATACTTGAAATCATAAGAAACAAGTGGAACGAACGGGATTAGAGTCAATTTGCAAGCATCGATTGGCGAAAACGTCGAAGACGATAAATAATTTATATCGATTCCGGGGAGAATAAACCAGCATCGTGTAAACGCAATTAGAGTTTCATTGCCGGCATTAATTGCGCGTCATTAATTTACGATCCACGTTATAATAAGCAGCGTTCAGCGGAGACCGGTTCGGTGCGACGCGACCAGAACCAGAGAATTCTCTCGCCGGTGTGTTTTAAAGCCGCGACCCAATTCACTCGAGCCGATTCGAATAGAATAATTATCCAACTTTTTCTTTTCTAATAACCGCCTCCGTTTCATAGTAAATTAACCGAGCGCGCATTTATCTCGTCTCGAAATCAGCCTCGCTTCTATCCTCTTTAACGCATCCATTCAATGAATGCTGCAGGTCGAGAAGAGTCGACGATAATCGTTCACTGGAAACACAAAACGCGCCCACACCGATCTCCATGTTTGTGGAAACAATGAAAAAATAGAATTTCTCGATTCGATGATTTCTTTAACTCGGTTTCAAGCTCCGTTTGCTTTTCATAATTGTGATCTCGCGGGATTATCTGCTTTCCAAATTGTAATTGTTTTCATACTTCTGAAAACGTTATTGTTCAACGACCAGGTCACCGCTGGGAGATCGAAGAAGAGGAAGTCGAAGAAACAGTTATAATACAGTCGATTCTGGATGATTCGATGCGAATAGAACAAGTAGCATCGCCAAGAATTCAAATTAAGTGGAACGAGATAGCTACTAGTCGGTTGCGTCCTTATCGCCGTATCCCTTCATTGTCGCGATGCTTCGCCACCTCGATACAGGCCGTAAATCACCGAAACTACGATGCACGCGAAACGTAAATAGAATGGAATGCAGTGGGACGATATTATCGGCGAGAGTGTTTCGCGCATCGTAAACACCGACGGAATCGTTCCCGGAATGTGATCTTGAATCGAGCTAACCTCAATCTTCAGAGGTTAAATCTAGCGACTTTCACGATTAAGACATCATCTTGTTAATTCTGTGTTCGTTTCAAACGAAGATTCGCATTTCTAACTATTTCCTTCATTTTATGCATGAAAAATCCCAATCTCCGTACACCCAAGAGTTAAAAAGAAAAAAAAAGAAAGAGAAAAGAAAAGAGAACATACAAAATTCCATATCATCTTCTTCAAGGATCCGTACTAAAAAAAAAAAAAGAAAAAAAATGGTGCTCGCAGGAGAGTAACGGAGAACGGATAAGGAGCCGAGGGAAATCAGCGAGGAATACCGTTACGCACGGTAGAAGGTGTCCAGCTGGCGGAAGGTCGAGTCGGCATTAAAGGGTGGCCGCGATCAAGGTTTCTCGAGCGCACCGTTCGGTCGAAAAGGATCGCGATCCGCTGTGTGTGCGGCCGTCTACGCGTGCACACACAGAGACCGGCTGCCGGACCGGTGAACGGAGAACCGACACGCCAGCGGATCAGCCAAATGCTAACATGCATATGCGATTAGCATAATCGAGTCGGCCTGCAGGAAACCAGTTTGCAAGGCCGCTCAAAAGCCGGCCGCCCAATAGCTTATGCCGCTCTCCACGCACGCCGCATCCGTAATTCCATTTCCCCTACCGATTCAGCATCGTCTCGCGTCAGCTGACCGCGAGAAACGGACCTGACCGGTCGTCCCGCGCCTCTCATGGCCGATTGCGAAATCCGCTGGACCGACATGACTGACGAAGAATTCGATATGACTAAGAGTTTGAGACGACGTTCTTATTTTTTTCTGTTTTTTTTTTTTTGGACGTNCCTCCTGTTACTATAAAAAAAAAAGAAAAGTAGCTGAAGAGCAAAGCTATTATTTTATCGTTTAAAAAAGAAAGAAAAAAAGAAAAATCTCGTCACTGTATTCGAAATGGTAGCATATTTAATAAACAGAGATACGAAAGCATGTATAGCCCTGCGGAAAGCGTTTCTGGTTAGAGGGTGCGCCAAGGGGACGAAGAGGGTTGAAACAGTCGGCCATGAACGTCGCAGATAAATCCCGCCAGCGTTCTGCTAGCCGACGATATGTATTACACCCTCTGCACTTTTTTTTTTCCTGTTCGTTTTCAAGTTACTTGGGTCGCACCGCGTCAGTTACCACCTCTATCTCTCTCCGTTTTTTCCCCTGTCGTCTCTCAATTCTGTATTCGAGATTATCAGTGGTCGTATTTTTCAACGAGCTGCCCCGACCGAAGTTGTTTTTGTTTTCCGGTTTCACAGATCGAAGGTAGCCGAGTGCTCGATAACGCTTTTTGTCCACGTAGATACGCCTGATTCAATGAAACTTTTATCGGCTACCGAGCGGTTGATCTTTTTTCCCGCGCGTTTTCGAAATCTATTAAAGGACCTCCTCTTTTCGACGCTATTCAAACGTCGCTTCTGTGCCCTCAACGGCTGAATATTCGCTGTGTTCACAGCACGATATCATCGACAGCACGGATTTCATGCGAATATAATAAATGCGGAGGGATTGTCTTCGTTTCATCAGCGACACGTAACATACGATGCGTCTCGTAAGCAGATGCAACGGTACGAAATCTTTTAATATTTGTCAGGTTCAACAAACGCGTTGAAATTATCGCGAGCGTAGACCCCCTGTCGGTTCGATGCAATGAATTATGCGTTTTCTACGAGCAGTCGCTTTAATTTATTCAACGCTGCGAACGACGAGAAACTCCGGAAAGGCAGAGCGTATCGAGCGATAAATAGACCGGATTTTCGCGCACAATTTACTGAAATCGTCTTGATTGGACTCGTTAAATTGAAAGGCTGTCGGCTGCCTTATAGAAACGTGATGAATGACCCTGTTTAGAGGAGTCCGGATTTTACGGAAAGTTGAGCCGTTAAAAAAGTATCCTTGAATTAAACGAGGACGCGAAAAAAATAGCTAAACGGTGAAAATAAACCAGACAATTGCGAAGGTTGATAAACTGATTTAAAATCATTATTTTATTTACATATATTTGAAAGTTTAATTCGCGACAAACATAGCTATTTCCGACATCGACTGCTGTTAAATTCATGCGATCCTACTTTTTTCAAAACACGCCTTTAGAAACATCAATGTCAAACGTTTTGATTATTCGTTTTTCTACTTTTCGACAAAAAAGTTTGCAACAAAATTTGGTCTGAAAAATATTCATACACCCTCGACACTTCCTACAGACAATTAGAAACATTTTTCGCGTACCGACAATCACCCTTAACCATGGAAACACATCGTACGCTATATCGATTTCAACGGCCACAGGTCGCCGCTTGAAACTAGGATAGAAACGGTAAACAGAGGGAAGAGAAACCGAGTAAAGAGAAAAGCGAGGGACAACCGAAGATTCTCCAACGAAGCTGCTCGAATTTTGCGCATCACCCTCGCAGCAGGGTGCCTAGCACCTAACGCAACCGTTTATCCGCTGCCGTCGGTGGCAACGCGTTGAAAAGCCGGTGAGAATCGTAGCACGCCTAACTTTCACATTTTTTCGTGAAAACTTTTTCTTTTTTTTTCTCTGTGACCTATGAAATTTAGGGCGGTCAGCTTTCTCTTTTCGACCCTGACTCGTTTCGAGCCGGAGGTCAATGGGTCCTTGGAAAATCAGGAGAAACTAGAGCTAGTTTCTTAAATTGCTTCGCGTGGACTGTTTGTCACTTTGAGATAAGAAACAAAATCGTACGACGCCTTTTAATTTTTGTCAGAAGAACATTTGATTTTTTTATATTTAAATTATCGTAATTGCTATTAACGTTTCAAAGTTAATTTACAACCGTTGCCTGATAAATATCAGACTTAATTTATATAGAAGGAAGTACGTAACGAGGTCATAAGTTTTCGTTGTGAATAAAAGCTAAGCGCTCAAATTTAAGATCAATTTGGCAAGGTCCAGTTTACCAACGTTTGTAAGAAGAAGTTTCGAAAATATTTTTTGTCTTTTTATCACAACGATCTCTTTACGGAGGATATCAAGGTCTTCTAAGCGAATGACGCATGTGAATTCGTCGCGCAAGAGACTTAAGAGATAGGATCTCGAGACCTGATATTGCGCGTTAATACACGTGAAACGCTTTAGCTCGTTTCCTGAGAACGTCAAGTTTCACTGGAACTAAAGAGGTTAAAAGTCGACGGCAAGCTTCTACCAGATCTAGATTCCAGTTTGTTAATAACCGTCCGCAGAGGACACCGCGCCCTATCTCGCGGTCCATCGAGGAGCAATGAAAGTTTCTCGAAAGAACATTAAAAGTCGCATCGAGAGATAGCGGAGAAATTAAGGAAATTTGTGGCGACACAAAGTCAAGGAAATTGAGCAATCGAATACCATCTTGCAACGCAGAATTATTATAAAAAACTAATCGTTAAAAACATCCACTGTAATTGCTTCAATTCGTTATAACACATATTCTTATTCCCAGTGATTTAAAACGGCTAATTAGTATTCATGACGCAAGGTGGTTACTTTCCACAGGGACAATCCGAAAGGATTAGGGTGGCGCGATAATTCATAATTTATGGACGTGTGGTTGACCGACGAGACAGCACCTATACACCCTTTCCAAAACACCATATACCTTTCGTTACGCTTAACCTTAACGTTTATTCGTTTCGACTACCAACACTCGAACCCTTCATTAGGAAGAAGCAGCTTCTTCGAAAAGAGCGATTATCCTAAAGGACCTCACACCTGGAGCCTCGACGCTCAGATTTCACTTTCCGACCATTTCCACGGAAACCCACGGAACCTCGTAACAATTAAACGTAACAACCCTAGCTCTGTGACTTTATTTCATAAAACCTAACAATCGTTTAACAGTTTAATCGAGCAACTCCATCAAAATGCTCGTTAGGTTCGCGAAGATGCTCCGAGCGAGGACTCGATCAAACCCTTAACGAACGATCAATGGATGAAATAATGAGAACAGAGAGGGTAGGAGGCTAAGGGATGCGTGTCTTTGAGCGTAACGTCGACAACGGGGTAACGTCGAAATTACGAAGGTGAGCCTTTATTTCGTCGCGAGCGCGAGGAGGGTGCCTATAAGAGCGACGAGACACGGCGGAGAGTGGAAAGTTTTGACGCCACCCTATAAATCAAGCCGCAGGCTCGCTCGGCCGGAACGTTGCACGAGCTCACCCCGGCTCTCGAGAGTTTCGCTCACCGTATGTCTCCTTCGCCTCTCGGCACAGACAGCTTGTACAAGGTGAGTCAAAAATTCCAACAGTTCCACCCCGCCTCCTCCTCTGCCTCTACTTCCTTCTCCAACGGCTTCCCCTTTATATCTCCGTTCTCCAGACCGTCCGGCCGCCTCGACTTTGAAATAATTACCCCCGAGTTAATTTATGTCGCGACCACCGCGCCGGGGGAAACGGCGTCGCGTTTTTTCGAATTAACGCGCGACAATGCCATGAAAAAAGTTGCGGAGGTCGTCCATGCAGGGGATTCGTACGAGCTTTAAGTATGTAAGAAGGGGTGGTTTTTTTTGTCGAATGGTTTTGATTTACGGATTTTGATTTACCATTCGAAGAGGTTAAGTTTGAAATATAGGAAGAAAGATCGTATCGAATTAAAGAAAGCGTTCGACGTAGACTGTGTTACATTATCTGATACCTTCCACCGTCACGATAACCCTTCTACCATTAATGAACCAAGATATCAGACATTCTACCTTTAATTACCTTCCATTAGTTGCCACTTAAACCGATAAAATTGCAACATGACTCACAGCAAACGAACATTGACATTTTCTTCGATTCATCGTGACTAGAAGTACTTAAAAATAACAACAGATAGTCATCCGATGCTTGCCTTGTAGTTATCCTTTTCCGTTCTTAATTTCAATGAAATTTGCAAGGTTACTACACCAAGTCAATAAACCCCCACGATTCTTTTTTTCTTTCACAGGACAAGAGAAAAAGGAAGAAGATAAAAGACAGAAGATGGTTGCGAAACATTCGAACGAAAATTTCCCGCCTCGGGCTAAGAGACGGAAGACGCGGTCGCTGGTAGGCGAGCCACAGATCTCGACGCGATAATCGCGGAAATGTCCGACACGGGGGGGAGCGTTTAGCTCTTACATATGTCGCACGCCCGTAATGTACACAGGTGTGTGTGTGTGTGTGTATGTGTGCAAAACCCGTGGACACGCCAGCGCGCGGCAACAGATATTATACAATTAGCAGATATAATTAGCAAATGGTGAGCCGGCTATCTTGGATCACGCTAGAACGCGCACGCGCGTTAATACTGATTTCGAATTTATCGAGAGGAAACTCCGTTGCCTCGTTGAATATTTAATGATCCTTAATGAAATATGAAATTCTTTTAGGAATATTTTTTTTACAGAAATTGCTCGTTGAATCGATCAAAGATAAAAGAAATCCGATTTCAACGTCGCTGTAAGATATACCTTCTCGAAATCAACTTCTGACCCATTCTCCCTCGAAAAAACATGGTCGAAAGAAGGCACTACCCTTCCATACCTCGTCGCTAACTACCAACGAACTGCCTCATCCCAGAGGAGCCGCCGATAATCGAAAGAAGACCGACCAGAGGGCAACCCTAAACACGGCGGTCCATCGGTGTCTCTCCCGTAGGAAATACGTTTCCGGTAGCCAGCCGGCTGTCCGTGAAAGTCGCATGACAGACAGAAAAGAGTAGAGTATACCGTGAGAAGGAGAAAGAGGACAAGGGAGCCGGTGGAGAAGCAGACAAGGGAGAAAAGGAGGATATTGGGTGGAGTAGCCGAGCCGGGGCAGGGTGAGAAGCGAGGATTCGGTGGAGCGGTTGGTTCAGGGTTGGTATTGGATGCTGCCTCGGCGAAGCTCACGGTAGGGGTAGTTTGACAAGTTGACAAGAGCACAAAGGCCGCGGCGGAGCCGCAGGAGACGTGGAAGGGGTGGAAGGGCGAGGGATCCACGAAGCGTAGGAACGGGAAGAGACATAGGAGTGGGAAGAGGAGGCGTCGCGACGCTCAGCGTCCGACGGAGGGTTACCGGATAGGGTGGTAGGGGGATGAAAGCCCGGCAGATCCAACGCCGTGAACAAAGGCCGGTTGGCTTCACCCCGCTGCCTCCTCTCGGACTTTGGAAACGAGATCACCCATACACGCAGGGAATCGCGAGCGTTTCTCTTCTACGTGTAAGCGCCATGGACCGTGTGCACCATCGGCACCGGGGGGAGTTTGAGTTTGCTCGCTCGACCCGATAGATACGAGCAGGGCCTAATATCGAAAGTTCCTGGCTCGGGCAGAAACCGTGCTTAATTAAATCGGAAGGCCGTGAGAGATAACCGGGCGCGTCCCTCCTACGATGCTCGACGAGCGTCTGGGAAACACCGTGTCCCTGTGTTACGGGTAAGGGGTTCATGACGTGGCAAGAATATAGCGAGCAAATTTGGTGGACGTAGAAAACTGATAAACAATCAGATATCGTGCTTGAATTGAAAAGCGTGTGAAATTGAATGATACAATCGTTGATCAAAGGAACGAGGAAATATTTACAGTGTTATGGAATTTTGTAAACGCCCTCTGCAAACATTTTAAATTTCACAGTATTTTTTTTTTTTTTTTGTAGCGTCATTAATTCTCCGTTTACCGATGTAATTCGATGCGACTCAATTTATGTAAGATTAATGCACTTACAAATTTCACTGTGTCAATCTTAACAACTACCCCATCCTATTAGAAAAAAAAAAAATCTATCATTTCCCTATCACCTGACATTTCCATAAGATATATTGCGAGTCTCACCGTGTAACCGATCTACAATTCACAGCTCGTTAAAAGACCACCCCGTGGACCGATGAATGAACCTGAACGTGCGTCGAAGCGGAGGGAATCAATAGAGCGCTTTGGCGCGCGCGATCACCGATCCGATCGACGTTCCGCGGTCTCGGGCGACGTTTCTAATGATCCTTGCGGCGTTCGCCGATCGCGATAAATCATGCCAGCAGCTCGTAAACCGTAAGGGGTCCCTGTGCATGTATCAATGCGGACACGCGAGCGGGCCAATGGGAATGGAAGGCGGAAAGAGTCGGGTACATCGTGCTAAAGTTCTGCCGCGGTATGAATGGAACGCTTTTGCGGAGCACGCCTTATATATACGCTGGTTAGGTGAAATATTTATTGCCTTTCGAACTGGGTATCGGTGGCCCGCGGCGTGCCATTGTGGAAAATCGTTCGACTTGTTCACGGCCACGGTTTCTATTATTTTTTATTTCATTCTTTTTCCTTTGTTTTTTCTTTTTTTTTTGCTTTAGTAGGTCGATACGCTTGTGTTCTATCGGGGGTTCGTGCGGTGGCTTTCGAGGTCGCTGGTTTTGGTAACGTTACGTTGAATTCTATTAGATGCTGTTCCTCGGTTTGATATTAGAGAGAAAATAAGGTGTAAAGATAAATTATAATCTTAATTAAACCCTTCCTCTTAATTAAACCCTAATATATTCGTCAAATGTCAGCTTTGGAAGAATTGTTACTAGTTTATCGTCTCTTAGACTTTCGTAAAACCTTGAAACTTCGAGAAATACTGTGAAAATAAATTGAGGAACCAATTAAAATGCCGTTACAAGCACTTGTTAGTTAAGATTTTATAGCCATCGGCGGTCGATATTTTAAAAAACACTTCTAACACAGAAGCATCGATTCTTACAAACGTACCATTATAATTTCAACGAGGAAATCGGAAACACGTCAAAAATTTGAAGCCACTTGACGAAAACGTCAGATCTTCAGGTATGTGTAAACGTAATCATTGAGGAAGCTGGGCGTAGGAGGATCAATTTGAAGCAGCAGGCGGGATTTTTTTTTTAAATTCCTGAAAAAACTGCACGGACCTCTTTAGACGGAGCCCGAATTAAGGAGCCTGGGCTCGATTCGCCGGCTACCCCAGAATTAACGGAAACCTGCAAAATAATACGGTCTGGGCCTGGAATTAAATCAACCCTTGCAATCTCAATAGTTCCGAGAAGCATCGCCGCGAGATTACGTGTCATTAAAATACGATCGCACTCCTAATAACGCGTTCCGCTCGGGGATCGAGCGAATCTATCGATGAACAAGCTTCAGAATCGCGGAGGTCGAAGAGAACAAAGAATGAGATCGTTCCGATACACGATTTCAGTGACAACAGGAAGAGAAACAAAGTCGAAAGATCGGAATAACAGATTGCGACACCGAAAGTGACTCTCCAGTGTTATGATATGTTTGAAATTAATTATTTGGACAATAGTGCTACCAAAATAAAAGGATAAAGGATTACTCGACACAGAAACGACAGAGGAAATGGGAAGCTCGAGGTTAAAGTAAAAAATTAAGGGAAATTAAAATAGAATAAAACATAAAAGTGAAAAAAGAATGATAAAAAATATA
This sequence comes from Ctenoplectra terminalis, assembly GCA_019453375.1. Classification (NCBI taxonomy): domain Eukaryota; kingdom Metazoa; phylum Arthropoda; class Insecta; order Hymenoptera; family Apidae; genus Ctenoplectra; species Ctenoplectra terminalis. The sequence goes on along the minus strand of SMSQ01010566.1, from coordinate 740,434 downwards.
AAAAATATAAAAAATATAAAAAATATATAAAAAATATATGTTTAAAATAATAATTTTACATAAAAAAGATTTATAAAACGAAATATTTAGAGCTTACAGCGAGGATGTAGTTTTCAACAGTCATGAGAAACAACACGACTTTACACGAGCCATATCTACCAGAAACACATCCTTACGACTCGCAGTTTTTCGATCCCTCTTCGGAACCATTTTACGCGTCTCGGTATTCCCGGACGCGCGGCGTGATATGATAGCTTCCAGAAAAACTTGTTCGTCCGCGACGGGACGAAATATTCCAAGGAAAACAGCCGCGCTGCGGCACGACCACGCGGTGAAAATAGTCCGAGAAAGGAAACTGCGCCGTGGAACAAGCCTCCTGGAAAACGTTCCACGAAAAACGCCCCGAGCACCTGTTCTCCGTCGATTTCCACAGCAAAACGCCGCGAATCCGCGCTTCCCGCCACTGCCACCGAGCAATTAGGATAATTAGATGCCGGTTCCAGGACTTATCAGGGATTCGTGGAAACGTAGAGCCTGACAGGGTGATGAATTTTTGTTGAAAGTTTGCGAAATCACGTCTTAATTGGTTTCGAGATAATGATTGTTTTCGTTGAAGAAAGTTTACGGTTTGCTTTAAAAATTCTACTCGCTTTGATTTTTGTTTAATTCCAGAGACTAATCAATTGTGATTTAATTGTAGGTTCAGCAATGCTGAAATTAATTTACTTGTTAGACTACTGTTTTCTTAAGTGATCAGCTGGCTAATTAAAAACCCGAGATTGGCGTTCAATTGCGTGTAAAATGAGCGTGAATAGCTTTTAACAAAATTATCAACACAGAGCACGATTTACATTTACAAGTTTCAGACATCATTAACCACAAAAATGTAGACCGCGAAAATCGCAGAAACCTCTGGCGAGATTCTTTCGTTGTAAAAAAAAAAAACTCCTCTTTAATCTACAATTATCACCTCCATGTTAATTCACTTAATTCTTGACCGTTAACGCACAAGATACTTGTGTCAGTTTCTACCATCTAATTATTCCACTTTCGACGAAAGAAAGTGAACCGCAGTAAAATATTCGAGCATACATTAAGGAAGATTCTTCGAAGGGGCAGACGCATTTAATATGGATTCATATTAATAACCTTTAATTTATCCGAGCATTCAAGACCTCTGCGCTTTCGCTCCTACCTCATCCCTTCGTGTAAGCTTCTCTAAGCTACTAGACACCCCAACCCCCGATTCCATGGCCACGGATCTACTAAATCACAAGAGCAGCGAAGCGTCTTCACCCTGGAGCCTCGGATCACCCTCGAATTCGGGTTTTGCCCAAGTTGCTGGCCAAACGCTAGGCAAAGTTCAAAGTCTAGTCGATGGTGTCTACAAAGTGGGAATTTGCAAAAGGTCAACGCGTCGTCTAGATCTAAATTGCTTCTTCAATTAGGATTCCGATCTCTTTCTGGTTTCCTTTAATTTTTAACACAATTTTCCAAAGCACATACAAAAAAGAAAACGAAAGTTTCAAGAAACATAACAGTTTTGAAATTGCTCCTCGCGTTAAGATTAAAAAAAAAAAAATGCACGGTATATTGCAAAGTTGATGACGCAAAGCAGCTGTCGCGAATAATAGAGTGAGAAAAAGCGGTTTAATTATTGGAATAAGTTCGCCGCGAAAATAATCGATTCAAAACGTGGAACGATCGCGCGCGTGTACAAACTGAGGTCGATTATTCGCGTGCGGACTGTTTGCACACGCCACTCGATGGAACGGAATATTTGTGCGTGGCTCGAAACGTGTTCTTTGCCTTTAACAATGTTGCAGTCCCGCATTCTTTCCCTCTGAACGAATCCACAATTAAAAGAAGCGGCGCCGCGAAAAAATACCACCCGTTTCTCGTCCCGCGTGTCGCTTCGACGAAGCTCGCGATTTCTCAGCGCTTTGGTAACCTGTTGCCGTGTCATCTGCGTTTTTTCCCCCAGAATCTGTCTTGGCCGCCATTAAAAGGCATCTCGCGTGACCGTATTTGTAATTTCATCATTTATATTCCATACACCATTCAATGACCATTGTTGCAGATTTTTCATTTTCTTTTACGAACCTGAAATTATGTTTTTCCGTAAATTCATTGCGATACGCGACGAGAAGCTCGTATGCGGAAGCAAAGTCGTGTTTTAGAACCAGTTAATCGCGCTGTAAACTCGTTTCTTAACACCTCAGCTTCCGATTATCCTCGAGAGCTTTAATCTCACTGACCCTCGTCAAATCGAAGGGTTCGAGGTTCATTAAATATTTATAGGGTCCCGATACCATATCGAAACGGTTTCTGCACCCCCCCCCCCCTTGAGTAACGATTAACGGTACCATTACACTCCGTACAGTGGTCCCCGCTGTTCGACGTCCACCGTTTCCAGCTTTTCTTCCCCGTGACACGACCTTATGGAAATAATCTCGGATCCGTCGCGATTCAGCTCGAGTAAACAAGATTCACGGTTTTTTCCACGGTTTTCTCGTTTCGCAAGGCGGTCGCGTGCTAGCGGTCAGGATTAAAAATAGCCCGGCAAGGATCGCCGGACCGGTGGACGATTATGCAACACGAGTTCTCCCTGTTATCTGTTCTCCAGGTAATAAAGCGAGTCGGCGTGTGTCCTAGCGAGTCGAACGAGTCCTCCGCGCCGCCACGTGGCCACCGAACGCCGGCGAACCGTTTGACCTGCATTTCAGATTTTAATCCGAGATAATGCGGGGGTGCCGCGCTCACCGGCACATTTGTCTTCGCGTTCCACCGGTCCACCGGAGACCGAAGAAATTCCATGCAACCGGCTACTTGTGTTTCAGGTGACGAATGCTCGGGTAACAATTGTTTGTAAATGCAGATGACAGATGAATCGAGAGGGAAAGGTCGCGTGGAATTTCCGAGATGTCTTTCGCGTAGGCCGGTGAAGATTAGTGTAACTGGTAACTCATTTGTTATGCTATTTTAGCGACATTTCACGTACTTGTAGTTTAGTTTGAGAAACAAGTCTATGGTTGGAAATTGTAAACGATTCTTTGCAGAGGAATAATTCTTGTAGCGTCAAATTGTACCAATAATATTATATAAAGTAAAGTTTCAAGAGAGTTGCCAATGTAAATAAAATGCGCGACTGCTCCATTTTCTTTCTCCGATTGTCTCATAAAAGAAACTTTACACCAAAGACACCTACTAATCATTCACAAAATATTTCAACGTCGTCCACAAGAAATCAGGCTTTCAACCTTAGCGATACTTCATCGACAGAACACAAACCGCACATAGAGGACCCAAATATCCATTATGCGCCAAATTTTCCGCTTCCGCGACTCTTTTATCGTCGATAACACCCGATCGAGCGCCTAACATTGGAACAACGAGAACCAAAGTCGCGAGAGACACGTTTTCATCGGGTGTCATCAAACGCACGTACCTGTCTGCGCCATCGGGCGTCCTTGGTGAGACGGTTCCCGCGTTAGCAAGGATCGGCGACTAACGATCGCTCGCGGCCACTCGCGCGTGAAACCTCGATTTTCTTCGCGGTGGTTATCGGCCGATTAACGCTAAACGAGCAGGCAGGCAGCGCTCGAATCGCCAACACGTAGACAGGCGGATAGACAGAGAGGGGAATGGGACAGAGAAACCGGCAATTATGCGCGCGGGACAGGTCGAGCCACGGCGTTATCGCGGCGCGTTGTCAACCGCGAAAACCGACGACGCGCTGCTGCAGCCACAGACTGTGCAAACACGGCACCAATTACGTACACACCGCTGTATATCGATATGCAAAGACGTAACGAAACTCGCCACGCTTTCCCTGGCTGGAGCGCGTGCCACGAAGGAACCTTTTCGCGAGAGCGGAACGATTTTCGCGGCACCGCTCGCCAATACGTCGCGGTGCTCGCGTTCGATCGCGATAATTTGTTTCACAAACTCAGTATCTGAGGAATGCATCTGACGCGTTTCAGTGATTATGTCCGATTAGAAGATCAGGAGGGTGAGACTTAGACATCGAAAATAGAATTTGTATTTATGGTTCTTCGAGAGATGGAAAATTTTCGTGTTTTTATAGCAGGAAAAAGGATCGAGAAAGCATGCGGAATAATTGACAGGTTGCGAAACGTGTGATTCACTTCCTCATACCTTTCCTCGTTGCGACGAATTCTGTGGTTCGAAGATGTTTGGTAATTTATAATTAACATCATCGACGAAACGTAGGCGAACACTCCGAGCACCATTCGACGATCGACTCCCTAGTCCGAGGACGACGGCCGACACTCATTGCTCCGGAATGCCAGAAATATTCGATCGATAGAACTCTGGTCGTCGATCGTAAATGTCGACGATCGTTCGCGCAAGTTCTTCGACACTCACCTTCGGTTCGTCGATAACAGTTCGATCGCGCTCCACGAATATTATCCGAGATAAAATGGGCGCGAGATCTTCGACAGCCTTGAGAGCCTTCGATCGCCGGTTCGATGGTATAAAGCACACGAGACGCGCTAACGAAACCAGGCAATACCTTCGACCAACACCAACTAGAACGTCTTCCACAACGAAGCAAAGTTTTCCACGACTCGAGTCCACACTGCACGATCGTCAGACATTCACAGAGAACAATTCCTCGCGTTTACCCGCCGTTCGTCCGGCGCAACTCTTCGGTTCACTGGGAGACACGTGGGAGCTGGGGAACGTCACGTTCGGGATCACGTGTCCGACATCCACCGCGGAACGAACGGTTCGCGAGTACAGCCACTGCGATCATGATCACGCTGATTTCCACGGAACTGTCATCGGCGTGGACGAAGAGGAGAGGATCGCGGCGTCCCGGTGTCGGTACGAGCGACGCAGCCCAGCGCGACTCCGCGTCCGTGTCAGAGCTTCTGACTCGGCAGAAGTACAGACAGAAACGAAACTACACAATGTGACGGCTAACGCGCACACACGAGCGGCCAACGCGCGGCCAGAGGAACGGAGAGAGAAGAGGAGAGAGCGAGAGAGTAAGATGGTAAGAGAGCGAGAGAGACCGTCGCTCGTGGCGGACCGGAGAACGATGTATGCGTGCGTGCACGCGCGTGTAGGAGACGAAGACGAGCAGAACGCGAACCGGAGGAAAAAAAAGGACGCGACGTTGAACACGTACGTACACGCTCGAGAAAGCTCGTGTGTGCGTGCACAGCCGCGTGTACGCGTGTGCGTGCACCGGTGAATGTGTGCAGAGAAGCGTATCCTCCTGTCGAGCGTGGAGCGGACGAGAGCGTCGAGCTGTCAGCGCACCCCACCCCGAATTCCCCCTCGAAACCAACCCCTCCTACCGTGACGGATCCCCACCCCATGGTCGAGCTTCGCTTTCCCTCGACTACGGCCGCTCCCCTCTTTCCGCGTCCATCTCTTTCTTTCGCCCTTTTTCGCTCCACGCCGCCCCGAGCAACCCTCCGTTGCTCTCTACTGGGGAACGACGTCGAAGAAAACCGAATGAAACGGGAAACGCACGGTAGGCAAGAATGAACAGGCTGGGAATTTTTACGGGCCCCGAGATCTGGCTATTTTGGAACGTTACGTATGTATTATTCGATTCCAGGTTTTCTTTCGGGTTTGCGGGGTGGATTTCGAGGAAAGGTTGGGAATTGCGTCTTATTTGAAGAGCGGTGGTTGCGCGAAGGGAATTAATTTATCGTCCCTCGACTGGCTGGAATTAAATAGTAAAGCTGAACGTTACATCGTCACCGGTTGTCGCGTTACGTTTAAATTGCAGCAAGTACATCTCTGTATTATACGAATTCATTCACAAACATCAACGCTACCCATAGTCCTCGTAAAACGATACACTCGACAGGTTTTAAATACTATTCACAACATCCTCTATTCCAACCCTGCCTCCACGTTCTCCCAACAAATTTCAAATGTCACCACTGCTCGTTTCATCCAGCAACGAAACGAGCGACGCAGAACGCGGCAGACAGGAGCGAAAGGGGGAACGAAACGGGAGAAAAAAGGAGAACGCGGTCGGACCAAAAGAACGGTGCACAGAGGCAGGCGGAAAAGCGTGGCAGTCCCTTCGCGTTCGCTGCGACGTAGATGGATCATAATTCTTGCTTACCTCTGAAACAATTCCCCCCGGCGGCGTCTCCGGTACCCTTTCCGCCCTTCGATTTCGACTTCGCCCGTATCCACCCTCGCCACCATCGAAGCGTGACCAGAGGCCGACCCGTAATCATGATAAAATGTCAGCTCGCTGACGAGGAGTCGCGACGGACACGTCCCCGTAATTGTCCGAAAGTTGTAAATCACAGACGGAAATGGAAAATTTGTGGCGCGCAAAGATTCGTGCCGCCATGGTTGCGGGTAGACGTTTCACTTTTCCTGGGGGAGGATGCAGACGGGATAAATTTTTATACGAAAGGAAAAACGAAACGATGATAAAAAATATGGACGTCCAAAGACGGGTATCCTTCATTGTTCTCGAGACGATTAAAAATATTTCCACCCTCGTTGCTAAATTCTGGAACGTTTAAAATAAAATAGTTTGTTCTCGAAGAGCGTCTTTCATCGATGTACATAGCTTGACGAGTTTGCTAAAAGTTGGGCCAAATAATTCCACACCCCCGTAATGGGTGTGGTAAAAGTGTTCACCCCTCCTTGGAAAATTAATAGCAAAACAGTATCCATTGTTATTGTTCGATGCGCGATTCCATTTCCTGTTCCGTTTTCCCCGGTTTCCTGTTCACCCCCACTATCGAACCGTGACCAAGGCCCACCCCGTCGTCATGGACAGAGAATGTCAGTCGACAGTTGGGGGGTTGGCTTCGCGACCTCTAGGATATCCATCCTCTAGGAACAAGAACGTGTGCACACATTTCTGCGCGCGTGTATGCGTGTGCATGCGTGTGCAGATCCAAGGAGCTTGTCTCGAGGGACGATTGAACGGGTCCGCCATTGGCGGAACAGCCGGAGGCTGACCTTTGGGGAGGCGAGAACCGAAGGGTCTTGATTACCGGCGAAAAGGATCCCTTTGTCCTTGCGGACGAAGGGGCAAAAGCTTCGCTTTGTCAAGAAACTTGCCGCGTGTATGGAATTGATCGCGCGAACATCGTCTGTTTGTGCTCCCGCTGTTCGTTTCGCTCGAAACGTTTCTCGCCGCTGAAAGATCGACGCTGACGAGGAAAATGGGGCCCGCGATACGACTTTATTGGCCGCGACACCATCATTTGTCGCGCTCTTATCGCTCGTTCTCTTCATTCAGACTTGCGTGCCGTTTGACGTAATGGAGACGTGGGTGTCGTAGGGGAAAGCTTTTCTCTCTTCATTTCCGTATGAGACGCAAAAGTTCAGTAGTTTAACTGTGCTACTGTAGGGAGCTGAAAAGATTGCGATTGCGGCGGCACAGAGGTAAAATAATCTGTTGCTCGGCACGCCTGTTATCGCGCGATCGAACTGGTATACCTGAATATCAGCGAATAATACGCTAGAGTCCAAAATAGGTGTCTGAAAGGGGCGTGCCGCCTCCAGTCTGACCACTGAGACCCGCATTCCTTCCAAGTGCAATTTGTTCAGTTCCCTACAATACTTGCTCCTAACCTTGCGCGAAGTATTTTGTCGAATCTTGGACACAGTCTCGAATTAAGTTTAATTTTAAGAACCCAATGAAATCGCCTAGAAGAGATCCAAGGTATTTCCAAGCCTTGACAAATCCGACAAGCGCAAAGACGCGTTTCCAAAGAAAATGGAGTTGGGCCCTGCGACCCCGCCAGCGGAGTGATGACTCTATCCAATCGACCGAGCCGATTTCTCATCCGTATTCATCCTGTAGCCGTGGGCAGAGCCGCGGCCCAGACCAGGGAAGAAAGAAACGAGCTCGTGGTCGGGGCAGAGAAGCGCCTATGATTTATGGCCGCCATTACGGTCCTGATAATTATATGCTGCCCTATGGCCGCCCCCTCGTGCACGTCGCACGAAAGGAACGAGAGAGGATCGGTAGATGATATCCTGCCTGCTGACCGTTAACACACAACAACCGTGGCCGTAGGTACCTCGATCGTACGAACGAACGAACACAGCCGGACGCGACCGGCCGTTCCTCCTGATTGCTTCGATCGCTTTGATACGCTTTGATATTCCGGGAGGGCAAGTATGGGTTTCGACCCTCGGCCCTGAGCCCGGACAAATTACCACGGAAGGAGAAAAATTGCGAGGTTCGAATTACGCCGCGATGTCTACCATCTGGTGACGATTACCGATCCTACGTTGCATGACGCCTGCTACTGACGATTATGACTTTGTTTCTTTGCCTGTGAGAGGACGGAGAACGTTAGACAGTGGAGATTCGAAGGGAACAATTTGTTGTTTTCCTTCGAAGGAGTTTTTAGAGATCTGTCGTAGGTAGGACCTGAAGAGCGCTTGAAAATATTATGATAAACTTCAATGTTCTTCGTGTAAAGATAGGCGAGAGTAACGTGTTATTTCGATACAGAACTATTTGAAAAAAGAAACTGGTGTAATTATAAAATATTTTAGAGCTTTCGCTCTCGATAAAGCGTCGAAATGGACCACAAAAATTCGTGAGAACGCTTTCGGTGCTCCGATAGATAAAAAAACAATTTCCACGGGCAGCGATGGTCGAAAGGAAGAGCCTCTTAACCCTCGGAAGACAAAGTATTCACGTACGGCCGCGAAAATCCCTACTCCCAGCTGTCGGACAATGGCGGTCGTAAATATCGGCGCAAGGAGGCTGGCAGTTTCTTTACTACTCCCCGAGGACCACTTATTACACTGATTCCCCGAACAGGCCACAATCATCTAAGTATTTCTTAACGACCGTGATCGAATCAAATTGACTGGACTAATGACAGAGTGTCGCGTGTATCCAAGAATCGGCGGCAAAATCGACGTTATTATCAAAGATCACAAAGACGGCTTCACCGGTCTCGATCTCGCGCGCGTATCTCTGCCACCGGAACTACAGCATCCTTCCCTTGCGAAATATAACTTCTTGTACCGGTGAAGAGAGGCGGCTTCCAGCCTTTGATGCATCCAAACTACGTTCGACGAAGTACAGGACACGTCCGCCTTGTAATAAATTGTCAAAAAGCGAAACAGGAGGCGTCGCTGCTCGTCGAATCCAGCAACAGCTCGTCGAAAAACGCCGATTACGTAACACGTTGCTCGTTACGCTCGTAACAACCGGTGAAATATTTTACAGAGACGCGCGAACAGACGAAACAAACATCCCCCGGCTCGCCATAAATTACAACCGCTCCAGAGAGAGTGTGAGAGAGAGAGAGAGAGAGAGAGAGGGAGAATGAAAAAGAGGAGAAAAAAGAGCCACGGTGATTTGCGTTCTCGCGACGGAATTAAGATCGCGACCGTACCACCGTCTGCCTCCACTCTGTTATTGAGACATCGCGTGGACGTTAACGCGCCGTTGCGTCACGCTTTTTGACTTTTACAATAATAAATCGGCAGGCCATTGTGGCTCCAAACATTGGCGACGCATCGGCGAACGCGTATGTTGGTACCTACGTACGCGCAAATGTGTACGCGCGAGAGCGTGATTTGCATAACCAACCAGACGACCCGGGACCGGCGTTGCACACAGAAGCACCGCGTGAAATGTTCCCGGCTACACGTGTAAGCTCTGCCGCGCGGCGAACACGATGTGTACAAGGAATGGCGGAGGATTCATGAGAACCGACCAGGTGGATACCTGCGTTTCCCGCTACGAACCACGTGGCATCGTTTTGTCCTTATCTCGAGAATGAAGCTTTCTTTCTTGTTCCGGGGACTTGCGTTGGTTGACGACTTTTTAAGTTCGGTAGCACGATTACTGAGACGACCGATCACTATCGAAGAAATTATATCGAAAATCACCAATTGCCAGAAATCTTTAATATCTCCTACGTTTCTTTAGAGCGACTTAAAGTTTCTACTGCTTAAGAAATAAAAACAGCATTCAACCTCTGCACAAAAACCAAATTAACAAATTAATGACATTTAACGTCACCTAATATCTCATAAATCTTTCTGAAAAACCAATCACCACGACATTTTCTAAAAACTCTAACGCCATTGCCAATAGCTACAGAAGCCACGGCGACCTTCGTTAATAAGAATCAACGAATCAGAAAGAACAGGGAGAGGCAGAACCGGCCTTGACAATCGGCCGACCCGGAGCGCGGTTATTGTTCACCGCGGTGCAATTAGCGCGGCATAAATCACGCGGATAACGAGACGCGGCGCCCCGAAGGCGTCACACGGTGCCGCGAGCGGTGTCAAGGAAAGGGCGAGGAGGACAGAGGCCGCGATGGCAGAAGAACAGACGACGTCGACGTACGGGGGCGGCTGGCGTTCCGTTCGCCAACTACGCGACGTTCCCCGGGAAGAACTTCCAACACGGAGGACGAACGCCCTATTCCTCTCTCTCTCTATCGTTCTTCCACGGTCTCTGTTTACGTTCGTCTTCTCCTCCTTCGCCTTCTCGCGGTGTTCTTCCTCGCTGCCTGGCAGTTGCCATCACGAACAGCAACGATGTTGCCAGAAAGCCCACGCGCCATCCATCTTGCAGCGCGCTAGCACGAAAATAACTCGAATTTAAGAAGCTCGCGCTCGAAAACAATACGGGGCGGGTTTGCCGGTTGCGTAACAGCTCTATCGCTTTTTCAGCGAATTAACGTGGTCGTTCTGGGATTCCTGGGGATGAGATATTCGGAAGAAGATTGAGTTAGTGGAGCCTGTTCGAGACTGATTGGTTTGGAAATTTGTGTAACGTTGCTTGGGAAAATTGATGGGATCGAATTGTTGGAAAAATGAGGTGCTTCGCGAGTGATGTTATATTTAAGATAATTAAACGATAAATAATAAGTATCGCGAACGAAAGAATAAACTTTCGTATACTGGGAACGTTTATAAAAAAGAGGTACCAGAGCAAGCTGCACCGCATAGAGGAGATAAACGCAAATCGAACAATAGAAATCGAGAAGTCACGGTTCACAGAGAAACCCATCGATTTTCCCCTTTTTTCGCTAGAGAAATGGAAACGCCACACAGTACCCTCCCGGTCAATAGATATCGACGCGTCCCGTTAACCTATTAAAGACACGTTTCGAGCGTGTAACGCGCTCTCGCCCCATTGTTCTCAGCCGCGTATTTATCGTCTCCCATTCGCTCGGGGCGCGTCGAAATCGCGGCTGAATTTATGCGCGTTTAAAAAACGGTTAAAAACCGCGACCGCCGAAATTGGCCAGAAAATGTACCGGCCAGCTCTATATAATTTCGTGGCCGGCCTCTCGATAAATTATCGAACGCGTGGCCGGTCGGTTTTTCCGTCTGGCGTTGCCCTCTTCGGTCGATCTTCGCTTCCTCGACCCTTCCGTCAGCGCTGTTGATTTATCGCGATGGAAAGTACGAGAAATAACAAGAGGGGCATATCTCAGAGCGCGTTACATGGCTTGTTCCCGAAATAAAAATATACCACTGGAACCGCGGCTAGAGCGTTTACCCTGGAGGTTTCTCCACGTGGGACCACCAGCTTCGGTTTACATGGAAACGCGCTAACGAACCCTATTTTCCGCTGAAAGAATCCGAGCGAGGGTCGTTAAAGGGTAACACGATGGTGTATGCTACGAAAAAAGTGGGTAAATTGAGGCTGGAGTTGAGGGGTTGGTTTCAGAAGTAGTATGATGGACGAATTTTGTTGCGCTCGTGGTAGATGTTGTGGAAACTTTTGTTGAAAAACGCTACACCCGCTGTCGATTTAATTCCAATCCAAAAACTTAATAACTCCTACCCCATTCATTTTTCCACCTCAGTTCCTCATTCAGTTTCCTTGGCCGATCGAGTACATTTTCTGCAAGCTTCTTGATTGCATCGTTCAGGAATTCAAGATACAACCAACAAGTGTTCGAAACGAACTAAAGCCCAAGCTTCGAACAAAGCTCTTTGCTAGAATCCTCGGGGAACAAATTTAGGATCGTGCTTTCCCTCGAGCGCGGGGAGTCACGTTTTCATATCCCGACCTTGAATACGAGTTGTCACCAGGCGGAAATGAGCAGGGAAGAAGGGAAGACGAAAAAAAAAAAGGTCGAGACACTTCGAGCACGAAATCTCTCTTTTCCTCTGCCTCGTGGCCGCGTTGCTGCCTCTGCTTGTCCTTTGTAGCGAACGAATGGTCCGCGTCCGGGGGAAATCGGGGAAAGTTTGCGCAAGAGCATGCGGACCATTGTGAGCCGAGGGAGCGAAAAAAGAAAGTTAAAACCTCGTGAGATCATTGTTGGTTGCGTCACCGGCGGACTATTCCTTCAACCCTCCTCTTTTCTCTTCCTTCGCCCCGAGTCGACGAGACCTCGTGCATAATATCAAAATTTATGGCACCGGCCGTTGTTGGGCCTTGCGTTGGGTACACCGCACCATCGAGCTTCTTCTCTTCAGCACCTTCTCTCTGTGCCTTTTTCCCTTGGCTTTCTTTCAATTTGCTGTTCCTTGGACTTTAATGTCAAGCTATTGAAACTAAGGATCGTGCTTTCAGTTAAGTTACGTTAATTTGCAATGAAAAATTTGATGCTTTCACGGCTCGGTATCAAACTCGAATCCCGAGGAAGCGAGTTGCGATGCTTCGAAACGTCGGAAATCTTCCATGAGGACAAGGTTTTACACCAGGAAGCTTGAACAGTAGTTTACAATGATTTCTCATTCTTTGGAACATCCTAATCCTTTCACTGAAATCCGTGCGCGACTTGGCCATGCTTATTAATAACCGAGTCATGAGAACTGGCGCAGATGCGGGACAGTTTGCGTGCCAAGGTAATCAGTATAATGATCAGCGGTCGAATTGACGTATCGTCAAGATAATATATATGACGGCACACGGCGGCAGATGTGTTGCACGACGTAACGTGGTCTAACGCGTCATTGATAGCCCTCCGTTCCTCCTATTTCCCCTTGATCAGTTTGCTCCTTCTCTCTCTCTCTATATATATATGTTCGTTTCATTCCGTACCGTTCCCCCTCCCAGCAGCCACCCTCCATCAAATTTTCCTATCACCCCCCGTCCGTTCCCTTCATTTCCTGCCATCGCAACCCTCCCCCACCCTCCCGATGCCTCGCTGTCACGAACGGAAGGGACGTAATGCGAACGAGGGGGACCTCAGCCAACCAGCATCGTAGCCTTTCGGCCTAAGAATTCCGCGCGAGCCGCACCCAGGTTCGGCGTTTTCCCGAAAAAAAACTAGCATGGCGTTTTTCTTTCTCAAATCGAGTATCCTTGAACTAGAAAAGTATAAAAATCGAAGATAGTTTTGAAGTTCTGAGAAGAAAAATACGAAGAGAGGAATGTTGAAGAAAAAGAAAAAAAAAAGAAACGTTAGCACCTAACGCCAATTCTATTAAACATCCGATTTTTTATTTATATCGCGATGCATATTAGGGACCCAAAGAAAACGGCTACGGTCAAGAAACTGTGCCATAAATTAGAAACTCTCTTCCACGGTTTGTCCACGGCAACTTTAAACATGGAACGCGCCATCGATTTCATCTCGCGGGAGGGAAGGGGACAGTGTTACGAGTCCTCGGCGCGAAGCGGACCAGCGAACCGCGGCTCTCTCCGGTGCGGCGAACTTCTTCGAGCGGCAATTATCGGCATTTAATCAAAATGACCGGCCATTAAAGTATCTAGGTAAGCGATCTAGGCGGCCGGACAAACGGACCGAAGGAATGCTTCCCGGGAAGCGCGTTCCACGCGCGGCAGCGCGGTGGTCGAGAGCGAGGCACCGGCATCCGATCGGCACGTCGATGAAATTTGTTGACGCGCCGGAAGAAAAACGGGATTGTGACGCGTTGTCGAGCGACCCGCGATGCGGCCGCACGGCGGGGACAAAAACCGAGCCGACGAATTGCAGCTAACACTGGAATCCGTGTTTTTGCGCGGACCCCACGGCCCGACCTGGAACCCGCCGCGCGGAACAATTACAATTAAGAGCGGTTAGCGAATTACCGAATGGCCCTGGCACGCGGCTCACCACGAGGACCGATCGCGCGCCCGCACTTTTCGAAGAAATCGTAATTCCTTCGTCGTTGTTAGCCGTTGACGAACTGTTGGGAAAACGCGTGGACGAAACGGGCAAGAGAGAGAAAATTCTTCGAGTTTCTTCGAATTTCTTCGTGGTCGTGGTAGGTAGAAGAGGTGTTTCTTTTGGCTTAGCACCGTGGATCGAGGGGGATGTTGATGAGATAGGGTCTCTTTGAGTAATGGCATCGCATAGTCGGGGAAATTGATTAGGGAGGGAGCTGTGTTTGTATTATTCTACATCGGAAGCAAGAGAAATTGTATCAATATTTTTACCGGATTATTAGATCAGTGAAACGGAGTAATAAGGATCAAGAAAATATTGAGTATAGTTGCTCGACGATACAGTATCGAAGGTAAAAACCATATTAACCTAAGAGTAGAAAAGAGAGTCGAACCTCGATGAGAGACAAAATGAAATTATATCTTTTCCTTAACGAAATGACTAGGAAATACCAAGGAATGATTCGATGCCTATTTTCCGCGACACCTGATCACGTGAAAGGAAATTGGAAAAAGGAACGTGGGAAGAAGTTGACCATCCGCGCCATCGCGGTCGCTAATTGTACAGGAGGAATGAAAATCAGCGCGTTGCGTAATTCGTGCACTCGTGGCGGAAAACAAGAAAGGAGCCAGCTGGACTGATTTGCTTGTTTTTGAACAAACTTCCGCAGGTTTGTTACGAAAACCATTGCCGAACCACTGAAAGCCATCGATAACAAAAACCTATTCGCTCTCGGAGAAGAATGCAATTTCATAAACGATCCTACGATAGCGATTTAACGACTATCCAACAAACATCATCGATTACACGTCACGCGAACGTTTGATAATTTTTCGAAACGAGAAAACTTCGAAAAAATCTACCGCAAGACGACCGATCGCGTTAACAAGCTCAATAAGAAGGCACGGGAGTCACGTGTTACGAAGCAGACGCAGCCACGCCAATAACGATTAATCTTTCAGCGACTTCGATTCCCTCTACCTGTGCAATTTATTCGTTCTTCGATTCGCTCAACGCGACCGCGTTCATTTATTTTTGCAGGGCGCGGCTTTCGATTTCATCGGACGGACGTGTTGGGGGAAGAAGATTCCGGGAAACGAAAACCGGGAAAAACAGGATAAAAAACAGGAAAAAAAAAATAATAATAAAAGGTATAAAAAAGGGAAAAATGTTAGAGTCGAAAGAAAAAAAATCAGATAACTTCGTCGATGCTCGAACGTTTCATCGATACGGACGGGAATTTTGATGAATAAGCAGGAATTCGGTAACGAATTTTGGCGGGAGCATTGATCAACCGTTACCGGAGCTATTGTAATGTGACATTCGAAGCGTGTCGCGTGTTGCGGGTCCGGCGTTAATTTAAACGTCACGTTATCTCCGCGCACGTCGCGCGTTTTATCATAACGTACCGACAGCCGAGGCTGCGCCGTTCACGCGAATTTCGTGTCGCTTCTTGGCGACGTTCAAGGCCTGCCACTAGTCGTTCTCGAACATTTCCCGCTGCTAAATTATTCAACGAGTGACCTGTTGTACGTAAACGCGACCGTGCACCCCTTCTTTCCCTTTAACTTCACCGACACGCGCACCGTGCGTCGTATTTTATGTCGTCGTTCGCTCCCTTCAAGGGAACCAATCATTTTAATATTAATCGAGGAAAGTGGAACCAATGATAAGATTCTAATTGGTAAATTTCGAGAATTCGTTAATTTTAGTGCATAATTCCTATTTATGAAAAAAAATTTTAATTTACTGAATTTATAAAAAAAATAACAATTTACACGTTAGCCATAGTTTTGTTAAATCACTTCGACTCAACGCAACACCACGACTGTCATGAAAAATCGTCTAAACGTAAGGATCGCGTCGTGCAGGCGTCCAATTCGCGCGGCTGCATTACACGGGTTGGAACGATAAATTCCGCGCGGCGGTCGGCCAAATTAATTAGTTTCCCGGTGAATCAGAACTGCGAATTATATTTAGCGAGACGCGCGGCGCTCATTGTTGTCGCGAGCGTCGAATTCCGCGCCTACGATTCGTCCGTGCCCGGTGTGTTTCTCGAGGAAACGAACGCATGTTTGAAACGCATCCGTTTCGAATCGATGCTCTTTGAAATTCGAGCGACGGACAACCGTGGAATTTCACCTGGCATTTTTCCCCCTTAGGACCACACCGGTCGCATTCTCCGCTGGATAATTCGTAAAAAGTCGCGCGACGATCGCGCAACCGGACCTCGATCGCGTTATTGCGGCAATTCCGCTGGCCGCTCGTCTCGTTTTGTTGCCGGTCGAGCTCGATATCTCGAGGGCGGCAGCGAGAACCGGTCGAGCCGTGTTTTTCGCCGGTGCACGTGACACGCTTCGCGTACTTTCGCGTATCCTGAAATCTATGCTCGAAACGAGACTGGAGGCGACGACTCAATCCCTCGCTAAAAAGCTCCTCGAACTCTCGTTTGTTTCCAAACATCGTCGAGTTTACACGTGTCGAGCTCGCTGTTTCGACAATGTCCAGCCGTGCAGACTGTGAACAAAAACACGAGAAACGGTCCGCGTCGGCAGAGAACAGGGCGGAGAGATCGAGTAACAGAAACGATAAACGAAAACGAAAAGGAAAAGGAAAACGAGCGGAAGCATCGAAGAATGGCGGTGAAGAATGGGGACGCGCTCACCTCCGTCGCTTCTTTTTCCGTCGCCTCCGTCGGCGAGGTCTCCTCCTGGTTTCCCCCCTGTGCAAGGGGGTAGCTAGGTTCCCCTGTAGTTTCAGGGCCGTTGCTGCTACGCTGGCCCCGGTTTCCCCCTCTGCCTGGCTTCTTCCCTGCACCGGGGGCCTTGTTGTCCGTGCCCCGGCGCTGGGCCCCGTCGTGGCTGGTTCTTCCCTCCACGCACCGACACCTCCTCGGATTGCCCCGTCGTAGGTCTAGTCCTGATGGTCTTGGTCGTAGTCGTGGTCCTGGCAGACCGATCGTGATCGCGAACAATCACCGAGCCAGCCAGCACCAAATTACTCGGCCTCGAATGGAAAAAACGTCCCGACACCGTCCACCAAACATGTGTCCTTCGTGGAAACTTACTCTGCTCTACGAGGCAACGCGACCATGCGAGTCCAATCACCATCACCCTTCTCTCACTCGAGCCTGTTCGTCACCACCGTTTCACAGGATCCGCGAGCGGAACCGTATCGAACGCGCGTCACTCCCAGTGTCTCTTTACGTCCGCTGTCCGCACCGGTCGACAACACTCGGCCACCCGTTTCAACGTTTCGCATGAAACCCTTGCCGAGAAACAAAGTAAACTGTCGTCGTACCCGACGTGTCGCGAGTGCCAGCCACAGCCAAGCCGTCTGCCGATGAATAACAATAAAAAATAAGCGAGCGATTGCCTTAGCGAGTCATGAACGGGAACAGTTCATTCGATTGTCTTCCGTGGTCGATTCTCTGGTCGGTAGAGCTCGATGAACGCGCGGAGCCTCTCGACCGAACATCTGCCGGCGTCGCGACGGACGATTTCCTCTTTGCCAAGTGGGCGCACAGCGTCGACTCTCTCGCGAAGCTTCTTCTGCCTGCTAGGGGTGTTTCGAAGCGTTGCATCCAAAGGATCGTCTCTGTTAACTGGACACCGTTCCCTCTGCAGAGGATAAGACACACCAGCGGTATGCCGGACTCAGCGAAAGATTCTCCTCCGGGCGGTCATGTCGCACGTGCACACCGTGGTCGCGATACGATCTCGAATCGTGTCGTTCGAAATGGTTGTTCGTCACCGATGATGAAAGGATGCTCGCGGCGGCATTATTCCGTCGTCGATCGGCACGCGGTGCGGCTGGTACGGTTGCGTTGGCCAGCGTCGAATGGGCCGCGCGTTCCTCGATTTTCATGGAAAACCGCGGACCTAGGGCTTGCGCTGCGCGTGTATATCTGAAGCGAGAGATGCGACCACTCTGATCCGCGAATTCCGGCCGCTCGGTTTCGCAGCCTCCGACCGGCGGGACCAGAGCGCCGCGACGCGAGGCGCCCTGTGCACATGCGTTAAGCTACGCTCTCCGTCTCTCTTTCTCTCTTTCTCTCTTTCTCTCTTTCTCTCGCTCTATCTCTCCCCCTGTACACCCGCGTTCCCTAGCCTTCTTCGCTCGCTCTCCTCTCTTTACGCCCCCGTGATCCAGCACGATGGTGGTTGCGTATATCCAGCCCTCCCCCCTTTCTCTTTGTCTCCGTCACGCTTTCTCGCTCTCGGTCTCTGGTTTGTGCTCGCTTTTGCTCGCTTTCCTTGTCCACGTTATACTTTCTCTGGTGTCGCTTTTCTCTCTTCAACACCGTTGGATTCTATCCTTCCTGTCTTTCGCTCGCCTGTTCACTTTTCTCTCCCCCCGATTCGGTTTTCGAAGGATCGAGGGTTGCCAGCAGAGCTACGCTGTCACGCTGTTTCTTTCTGCGTCAACAAAGGGAGGCGTACGCTCGATAGCATTTGATCGCCCGTATTGGACGCCATGCAGCCCGTATTCCACGCTCGCTTCGAACCGGACGAGTGAAAATAAATTGGTGAGGCGATGAGCGACGCGGCGACGGAACGCTTAGAAACTGAACGATGAATGTTGCGTTCATGAAGTTATGTAGCGTTCGAGAATCTCACGCGTCGGTTTGTTGTCGAACGTGTCGGGTTTCGGGAATTTTTTTACGTACTCTTTAAACAGGAAACATGTACGATTTTTTCGAGTATGTACTTTATACAAGTTCTTTCGTGGCATTTTTTTCTTTTTGTACATAAGTCAGAACCGATCGAGTCGATCGTCCGAATATAACGTTGAATCGCGAAGGTTAATGGATTAATTTGTTTCAATTTTAGACCGATATTTATCATGTATCGGTTCCATCTTTCGCTCGCTTTACCAGCTACAGAGTTACCTCTGACCATACGATTGGTATCGCGAAAATAAAAAGAGAAAGGGAACTCTAAACCAACTGCTCCACCCACATAATCGTTTCCCCTTCTAAAACCACCCTACACATGTTCCCCCATCTTCCTCGAGCTTTTAAAAACCGGTAAATTCCAGCCAGTCTAACTTCGTAAAATATTGCCTAAAAAATTTCAATATGTACCTTTCCAAAAAAAAAAAAAAAAAAACATTTGTTGGTTTATCAAAACCAATCTTTGCGTCCGAAGAAGAGTCGTCGAAAGACGAGCGAAACGAATGATTCAAAGTCGTGAAGCGGCGCGAAAGAGTGACGAGTGATCGGCTCGCGTGGTGCACCACGTGCCACGAGGAGGCGTACGCGAATCGAATTGAATGCGAGTCTCTCGAACCTCGGCGAGACGTGCAGGGCCTACGAGCGCAAGGCCCGTGCGGAAAATCGCAGAAAATCCCTGCTCCGTCCACGCGCGCGCGCCAACTCGTTGACGGATCAGGCCGTCAATCTTTCCACGGCCATCGTGAAGTTATCGAGCGACCGATGGCGTCCCATCGCGGATAGAGGCGAATGGGTTGCTTGTAAAGCATCCTTAACAAGTGTAGAGTATGTCGGTAGCTTTCCTCGGTGAAAATTTAATTTAATTTCATAAAACAAATAAATCGGCTTATTATTATTCTCGTACCGGCAATTGTTACAAAACCGTGTACATATTATAAATTACGATTCAAGTTTCGTGCATACTAGAAAATAAAACTAAGAAAAACTATTTCGAAACCTCCGCAAACAAGGATCGCGTTAAATGTGTAAGGTACGGATGTTATTTCATGATGGATGTTCAAAGCATGGGAACATTTGTGATTTATGTGGAAAATTGAAGAAAAAGCAACGTATCGNTCGGCTCGCGTGGTGCACCACGTGCCACGAGGAGGCGTACGCGAATCGAATTGAATGCGAGTCTCTCGAACCTCGGCGAGACGTGCAGGGCCTACGAGCGCAAGGCCCGTGCGGAAAATCGCAGAAAATCCCTGCTCCGTCCACGCGCGCGCGCCAACTCGTTGACGGATCAGGCCGTCAATCTTTCCACGGCCATCGTGAAGTTATCGAGCGACCGATGGCGTCCCATCGCGGATAGAGGCGAATGGGTTGCTTGTAAAGCATCCTTAACAAGTGTAGAGTATGTCGGTAGCTTTCCTCGGTGAAAATTTAATTTAATTTCATAAAACAAATAAATCGGCTTATTATTATTCTCGTACCGGCAATTGTTACAAAACCGTGTACATATTATAAATTACGATTCAAGTTTCGTGCATACTAGAAAATAAAACTAAGAAAAACTATTTCGAAACCTCCGCAAACAAGGATCGCGTTAAATGTGTAAGGTACGGGTGTTATTTCATGATGGATGTTCAAAGCATGGGAACATTTGTGATTTATGTGGAAAATTGAAGAAAAAGCAACGTATCGACTAATTTTCTCTCGTATCATATTTTCTATAAACTACATTATTTTATATTTGTAATGGGTGGACGCTCTAACCCGAACATGCGGGTGAAACCGTCCATTTGCGATGTTGATTAGTATTTCTTTGTTAAAAAAAGAAATAAATATTTTAATATGCCGCGAAGTATGATTTATACATATTCTAAATTACTTACACGCAGCTTTAATTTGCCCGAAAGAATAAACATGTAAACAACCAACAATGCAATGGCTTCTTTCTAAAAGGTGGTCGAATTATTCCGACCTTATCCTGTTAAAAAAGTTTTGCATTTATATTTCCCCTTATCATATCACTTAATAACAACAAGTAAATTAATTTTTTTTATTAATTAGGAATTACATTCCTGCAACATAATAAGTTCACCGTCGCGTACACAGTAACACGCGTAATTCCAAGCGATCGAGGTATGAGGCGTAAAATAGCGGCTCGAAACGCGATCGTTTCCTCTGCAAAAGCGGCGGATCGTTGGCACAAAGTTGATAGCAAAATTCTCGCGTGCCGAGGCGTTCCCAATTACGACGAACAAGATGTAGCGTTGCGGATCGCGCGCTCGGTAGAACTAACACTTACCGGCACCACTGTGAACGACGCGCTCGCGTAAGGAGAAACATCAAAGCGCTCTTACCTGCAACAGTTAGAAGAGGATTTTGATTAATTAGTGCCGAGCGGTCTGCCATGCGGCGAGTGAGCGAATCGTCGAATTAATTACCGGCCGCTGAGATATCGCGAGATAAGCGAACAGCGCACGCAGAAAGCGCTATTAAAAATCTCGTTGCATTATAAATATTAATCGACTTGCTGGCCGAAGCGTGTTCGGTGAAATAATCGAATATCGTGACTGTTAATTACTTCTTTGGGAAACTAAAGCCTTATCTTTCTCTTCCTACGCAGCGTTCCGTTAATTGATCGCCGAACGCGTGACTGCGCCCACCAACTCATCTCGCAGATGTGTTTCCTTGGGTGAGTCTAATTGAAAAGTGTAAACACTCTTCATGGCTATGGTTGTGGGCTTGAGATTGATGTGCTGGAAGGAATGACCAGGTCTGTGAACATTTTTGTTACTATGTGCTCGATACTTTATGCTTTCAACATGAATAGAATTATGGAATCCGTCACGGTTCGTGTTTGTGTTATTTATTTTCATTAAACGATGTGAAGCCACCGTCCATCTTTCTTTCTTTTTATTAAAAGAATCAGTTTTTCGATTAAAGTACAGATCTTTGTTACGACTTAAAACAGTTCTCAAATATCGAGCAAATGAACCGATTAAACACCACCGTACCCTGAAACAACGTGTCTGTCATTTACCATTCGCCTGAAACGAACCAGAAGTCGTCGCTCCATGATTACCCTTTGCCTACCATGATCGACTCGAGCAAATTACGCGACGATCAATTTTAATTAGCGGTCGCTGCCGTTTCAACGGGACCAAGTTAATACGGCTAATAAATAAGCCGGCCGCGAAGAGCGTATTAGGCGGTGTTAACGCGGCGGCGAGCACGCTATTTCCGGCCCGACTTGTTAGCGAGGACGGAGAGAGCGCGCGAAGATTTAAAGGGTCGCCCAAAAGCGCTAAATTTTCGGCGGCGCGTAATCGCAACGCGGATCGCGAGAAATTAACGGGACGCTAAGTTGCGGAGCGTTCGGTGGCATCGCGGAATCGCAACGCCGTCTACTAACGGAAGTTCCAACGCGTACGGCCACGATCCGCAACGAGACCACGAGAACGAGGCAACGAGAGAGAAAGAGAGGCATCAGACAACAGGCAGCGGCCGTGAAACAAAGCAGAAGCCGCTGCCCGTGTAATTGGACTCGCTGGGAGAACGACGATGCTCCCTTTAAGAAGCTGCCAGGCTGCCATGGTTCCCTTCTTTTTCAGACGCTAATCCAGACTTTTAATCGGTGCTGTGACTGTACCCTGACCAACGAACGTCGCGTTACTAAATGTTTCGGATTGATGGCCGAGGAATGTTGATTTCTGGGAGGCATTTTTGAATGGAGGTATAAATCAAGCGAAAAGAACATATTCTTTACTCTCGTATAGAAGAGAAGTTGAAAATGGAGTACATCTTAATTTTTATAGTCTACCTTGAAGATTTTACACGTTCAAGGTTAAAAATATAACCTTCAAATATACTTAACCGCACATTTTTGTTCCTCGACTTAAAAAATTTTGTTCTTTCTCAAGTTTATTCGCAAGCACGATAAGAAACAACTTAGCACTCTTTCGATGAATAAAAAATCAACCAGTCAACAACAAGTAACTCAATAAATAAACTTGTACCAGCTGAACCGTAACAACAAAGAGATTATCTGAACGCAAATGGCGTCGGTAGCCCGGTGACCGTCAAAACGGCAGCTGACTGTTCATTCGTCGAGTTACTCGACGATTGTACAGTGATAGAAAGAGGGAGAGAGAGAGAGAGATAGAAAAAGAGGGAGAAAGAGAGAGCGAAAAAGAGCAGGGCCAACGAGCTTAGCCAGATCGTCGACGAGCACTTGGTCGCGCAGACACGCACCAAAGCGGACCCCTCCGGCAATCAGTGACCTCTTCCTCCTACTTCTTCGGAGGCCGATCGTATCTCACGATCGTAGATAGGTTCGGTAGTGGTCCGCAAATGGTGGACGGTTGCGTGAGCGTGTGCCACCAGAACTACGTGACCCAGTTCGTTGATGAACCGCGTGATATCCGCGTGTAATGTTTTGGGGGCTCGTATTCTTTCGATTCTCGTCCCCTTTCGTGAACGTTCCAAACATGATGCTGGTTTTTTAACGATTTTACGATTTTTGGAGCGGTGGACGTTTATCCAATGCTGTCTTTCTTTCTGAAATCGAGGTGGTACATATAGGAACAGAGTTGAAGAGTTAAAAATTTGTTTCTACGATACGCAATAATTTACTTCGACCTTTCAAAGTTTCCTATGCTTTTCTATTATTTTCTAGCACGCGTAGAACGAAGAACAAATTTAATTTTAGGTAACTAAAAGGATAATCAACGTTCACCTTCCTCGAAACCAATCCAAACAATATCACTCCTCTTAAAGCAACAAACTTAACTACTCCAACATCGAACCTCGAAATACCAAAAGTTTTCCATCCAGAAACGCAGAACGAATTCTCCTTCAGACGTTCAACATATTACCAAGAATAGAACCGTACGAGCAATCCAAGCATCGGCTCGACATCGGTTCACCCGGGAATCGAACCTACAGCGAAGAGCCGGACACGGTCTGTCGGTCTAGAAGCCGGAAGACCGAAACCCATCGTGGAACAGTAGACGTCGAGGAATATCGCGAAAGACAGCGGCGAAGCTCGTTTCCCTATGGCTGATCGTGGACGTCTCGCGAGTCGTAGTTAGACGCGAGGGGGAATTCAACCCCGACAGAGGCGAACTCTCTGCGGGAGTAGCCGGAGAGAAGTTTCGGTCGGAGAGCGTGACGGGGGTGGAACGAAGGGTGGCATGCCACGAACGGAACGACGCCGAAGGAGGAGCGGAGAACGGGAGAGAAAGAGAGAAAGAGAGAAATATGGCGTGTGAGAGAGACACGGTGGTGGTTAAGGGGGCGCGAGGGGATGAGCCAGAGTTGGAGCGATGGCAGAGTATTGATTTAGTGGGTTTCACCGTCTCCTTCTATTTGTCTCTCTCGTTCTACATCTCCGCGTCTCCGGCGTCTCTGCTCGGGTTGCGAGGGCGCATCGGCTCTCGTTGTTTCAGGTCTTCGATTTCTTGTCTTTCGAAGCTACACACCGTGAGCACTCGGCGTTATTTCATTTTTTTTCTTTCTTTTTTTTTCTTCTCGTCGTTCGGAGGAAAACGATCGGTTTTCGAATGGAAATTGCTCGAATTGGGACGGATAGATGAAATGGATGTTTTCGGTCCTCCATTTTTTTGTGGTAAGGGTACTTTTTTTTTAGTCTAAGGACGTCGCTTTTTTGGAGCCTTTCGTTGGAAAAGGTTCAACATCTTTTCTTATAGAATTATAGTATTAGATATGTGTATCACAATATGCTATAGGAAAGTTACCATTTGTTCAACTTTGCTGTAACATTAAATAGGAGAATATTCTTCTTCGCTCTAGGTCACAAATGATCTACACGACGGTATACATTACACCGAGACGTAGAATCTTTAGACTGTCTGTTCTAGCAATTCATACAGACCAGTATGTATCATTCTTACTGAATAATGTATTTTTTAAAGCGAGAAAAAAAATTATAACACAGATCATTTCATTCAATTTTCCAATTTTCTTTGACGATTCGATCACTGTTTCCGAGCAACGGGAAATTTTACGAAACCATTCGAAATGGTTGGATGATTTTCAACATTAATCGCGTCTAATCCATTCGCCGACACTTTTCACGCGAGCGAACAATAAAATACATCGCGTGTATGTTGGTACGTGTGCCCTGAGTGTCGAGCATCTACGCGATCGTCTTCGCGGATCTTCGAGTCCCTTCCGCGTTTTCGCTTTCAGCACACGTAGCTGAACAACGTTCTTCGCTTTGACTCTCTCTCGCCGTGAATAAAATAGAAGCCGAGGATTTCCATGTTGACACCGCTGCCGATCGTGTTGCTCGACTGAACGAAAAACCGACGAAATCATTCTCTCTTTCCGCGATTTCCTTCGAAGAAAACAACGTTCGCTACTAACAACCACAATCGACTCGGAATTCTAATATCCGCTCAGTACTTAAAACCTTTTATTCAAAAATTTTTAAATATGCACGAATAACTCATACATTCATAAACTGCATTGTTTTCTTAACATATTTTTTCGCCTTTTTTTCCTTGCTCAATAATTGTCGATTTAACCCTTACGTGGACAACCAAAATGTTCACGATTATTGGACAACCTAGGTATTTATTATATTTTTATCCCGAAAGCACAAATTGAAGGCAAATTTGCCAAATAATGGGAAATTTTCCAAATATTTCCAAATAAATTTTAGTAGTGGAAATATAGAAATTTGGTTGTCCACGGTTGTCGACATAAGCGTTAAAATGAATAAAATTAAACAAAAAATTAGGTTGAAAATAAAATACGTATAAAAAAATGACAAAAAATGATTAACAACGAAATTCACGCCCCGTTAAAGTCACGTTTCTCTCGCGATACGCGCTCTAATCGCAAGGTCGTTTCGCGCGAAATTTCTTCGTCGGTTATAAGGGCAAATATTAGTTCAGTCATTGACAAATATCAGGCTGGTTTGTTCAGGTGAACCGTCACCGATCGACAATAGGTCCGCGTCGACAGACACGAAACGAGGCTGCGAGCTACGCACACGAATCGATCGGAAAACAGGCCGGTCAGAAGCGCGTGGCAATTTCATTGAATTCGAACAATTATCGCGGCAACGCTGCCGCCGGTTTTGCCGTTTCCGCGTGCTCCTCTCGCTTCCGTTTTGTCGCGAATTTTACTTTCGTTCCTGCGGTTATACTTGTCGCGATCGTTGCGCGTCGCGAATCGACCGATTTCGATTTTGTAACAGGAGGTTCGTTAACACCGCTTCTAAGTTCTTGTTCCGTGTCGATCGCAATCTCGGTGCTAATGAACGTTAAACTTTCCGCGAGACATCTGTCGTCATAAATTTTATAAATTGTCGACGTATTTGTATTCTACGATTATGATTGCGGATTGTGAAATTCGAAGATATTTTCGTTTGAATGGTTAGATGTATAGATATTTTTGTAGCTTGAGTATATTTTAAGAATCGAAGAAGAGCTCTTTTTAATGCTCCGCAAAGGTATAAATTTGCTTAAAAGGAGAGGTCTCCAACATGTTGGGCAATGATTAGAAAGGAAGTTCCGGTGTAGGACGCTCGATCCCGTCAAAGTGCAGACGCATGGCGCACGGGCCGCGTAGCATCATAAAACTGAATCGTCGACAGCTTAATTACCGTCGTCCGCGATTAACAGCACAATTAATAATCCGATAGTCGTGGCGGTTCGAATCAATTAAACCTCTCGGCGTCGGAACACGGGACAGAGGGGGAAACAGTAGAAATCGAGGGGCAAGGACCACGCTTTCTTCGATCCACGTGATTGCGCACTAAAATAAAATAAGATAAAGTAAAATTAAATTTAATTTAATTTAAAAAAAATATTGCAAGAAAAAAACAAGGAAAAAAAAAGAAAATCTTGTTGTAATCACGCGACGATCTAATTAATAATCCTTCGGCTATAACAACCGCGTAACTGCTTAGGTTACACGAGAAGGGAAACCGAGATACTATCTCTATATAGTTAAGAGGTGTTTACAAGTTCGGGCAGGGAATCTGTGGGTAAGTGGTAGAGAAGATGGCAGTAAATATTCCTTGGGTGCCGTGCACTCTCTCCGCTCGCCTCCTCCACACCCTCGCCACGTTTTCCCCAGTTTCCTGCCCTCATCTTCACCCCACTGATCCCCTGTTTGGCCCCATGAGCTAACCGAGCCACTCTTCGCGTCGCGGAATTCCAATTTACCCTCTTCGAGGGACTCTTCCGCTTCGATCGACCAGCCAGAGCACCAGAGCGCGCCTCAAAACGAAAACATTCAATTCGACGCCGTCCTCGCCCCTTCCCGCCATTACTCTTCCATTCTCTTCGCGATTAAACTTCCAACCCCCTCCCTGCCAGGCTGTCGCTCTTGTTACTTTGATGGACAATTTGGAGAGCATATTTTTTTTTCCTTTCATTTCGTTTTACCGTTGGTGGTCTCGCGTATGTGGGGAATCGATGATGTCACTGAATCTTGTAGCAATGTATCTTGGTGCAACGTGGAGAGAAGAGAGAAAGAAAAAGAGAACGAAGTAAAAAGCAAGTAATAATATGTATTGATGATTCTTTCAGAGAGTAAAGCAATGGAATTTTGTCCACGAGGCGATCGTTTCTGTTTCTCGGCATTCTACAGGGGCCTGTCCCTCTTGCAATCAAAGTTCCTTCCGTGTCACGGAATTTCAATTTACCCTCGTCTCGCGTTTCCTCCCCGTTTCGTTTGCAAGCCATCGTTCAGAAGAAAAACATTCGATTGATTACGTTCTCCCTTTGATTCTTTCCTCGTTTCTCAGACCCTCATACCACGGGGAAGGGAAACAACCACTAAATTGCGTCCAGAAACACACCGCCCATTTCCACGGCTACTTCTATCGTTTATTTTCTACCAATAATAGCGTCAAGGTTTAACGCGATTAAAGCACACGTTTCTCGAACACTTTGAGGCCGCTGATTTTATCGTAAAAAAAAGATTGGCGCGTTTAAATTTATTATAAACCAGTCGAAGAACCGTTAATATCGATTTTGTAACGAGAACAAGAGGAACGCCTTCCAGCCGAAGAGAGTTTGGAAACGCGCAGCTCTAGAGAGCGAAGCAGCTGTTGTGACGGGTGTCTTGCCCTCCCGAAAGAGGTTCCCAGTCTCTCTGTTCGCTTTCTGGTGGGAGATCCTCCCGAACGGAGGGAAACTTCGAGATACCATTTTTCAAAGTTGAGTTCGATCATCTCGTAAACAAATTCGTCAAATCGCGACTCCTCTCCAACGCCTTAAATCATCCTCCACGCAACACCGATTTCGCAGCCACAAAACCGACCCGACCAAACTTTCTATTTAATAAATAAACCTAAGATAAAGTCAAGTCAAAGCAGATTCGATATTTAGTGAACACGAGGGAGTCTATAAAAACGGTCAAAGTAGACGGTGAAAAGGGAGTACGGAAAGGGGGCACGGTATCTTTCCGCTGGAAATGGAAAAAGAAAGGGGAGAGTGAGCGTGGAGAGCGAGGTTGAATCGCGGAGGGATGGGAAAAAGCGTTGCTGACGGCAGGCTTGGCCGATACGGCGGAAAGAGAGGGCCACGGGAGGGAAAGGGAGAACAGACAGGGAGGAAAGGACGGAGCTACCGCGTGGACTGGAAATGAAAGAGCCCAACCCCGAACGGGCGATAATTCATTCGTGAACCGAACGAGGCAGCTGAATCCGGCGTTGCACACGTGCACGATTTCATAGAATGGGCGGCGCGTTACGTGGAAACCCGCGGCCACGACGTGTTTCGCGATTCTATCCTCGCGATCACTGCCTTTTATTTTTCTTTTATCATTTTTTTTTCATTTTTTTTTCTTTTTTCTCTTTTTTTCTCTTTTTCTTTTTTTACCTCGACCAATTGACGTTTCTGTCGAACCTTCGTTGGCAAGAAATTTGTATCGGAAGGTGACGCCGAAATTTCTTACGCCGAAGAAAGATATTCCCTGTGAATTAAGCGTTAAATTATCAAACCGGATGGTACATCCGAGGTAATTTATCTATCGAGACTTCAACAAATACAAAACTTGTGTAACAGTAACTAGATCAGACGTCAAGACGAACAGAGGTCTCGGAACAACCGTAAGACTCGAACCGATCTGTTTACACGAAACTCCAGAAGCTAGGATGGATTACTCCAATTGGTCTGAAATTTACGAACCACGTCGCTGAAAGTGCTGCCGGCGATTCTTCATCCTCTCGCCTTTAACACCGAAAACACGTTCGCAAATCTTCCCAAACTTCCATCAAAGATCGTATCCTAATTCTTTGCCACCCCCTCTATATAAACTCTAACACTGTTTCTCCTCGATAAAATGTAAACCAATTAATTATTCTTTCCACGTAATTCCATGTTCTTCGATACCAATTTTAAAAACCATCTCCCTTTCTTTTCCTCCATTTATTTCACCAGATAATCGAGGTTCAGGACGAATCGAATGGAAGCTTCAATTTTTCCAAGCAAAGGATCGAAAGATCTCGACCGAAGATCCAGAGAAACTGATCCAGGTTCCAGAATGGCACCGTTAGACCCTTTCGTTTTCTCCTTGGTTCTTTCGAAGGTTTTTCCTAACTCGACGAGTCTGGTGGGGCAAAAGTGAAACTCGGAGTCTCTCTCTTATTGTCCTCGTTTTTCCGGCAGCCGGCGAAACTTAGGGACGTGAAATGCCTTCACGGCCGCGACCCCCCGAGCCAACTTTCACCGCCATAAAAATATAAAAGCCCCGACGGCCCGCGCGCCTGGTTGCGTGAAACTGTAACGACGCCGGCCCTGGGAGCCACCGGAAAACCTTCGACAATGAACTTCTTCGTGCTCTCTCTTCCTCTATCTTTCTCTATCTTTCTCTATCTTTCTCTGCGAATTTCTCTCGCTCCGGTTTTGAAATGAGATGCCAGCAGATACGAGACCGACGGGAAAGTTTCACTTTCGTTGCGGGGTTCTGTGACGGGGAATAGTTTTTGGGCAGCGTGCGTTGAAGTTGAAGATACTTGGAGTGTTGTATTGTAATTTGACGTCAGTAATTATTGTAGTTGTTTAACTGGGTACTTTTAGAGTTCCTAATTACTTGAATTTAGAGTATCGGTAGCAGACACGATTACATTATTCACAATTTGTAGCGAATGCGTTTGCGTAATAAAACGTCACAAACGTGATTAACAAAAAATTTAATTACGCGTATTAAAGTTGATTGATCTGCAATTTTTTTTAAGCATTCAATAAGAAAGAATTCTACTTCTATTTTAATGAATTGAAAAATAACGAAACAAAGTATTCGCGTCAAAAAGTTTGAAAGATTTTGCGACAGAGTGTACCCAAAGAACCCACCCCTTAGAGGAGGCAGAACAAGAGGAAAGGGAGTCCCGACTGCTAGCGTAGCCAGCGAAAGGGCGGGCAGTGAGCGTGAAACGAAAAGGGAGATTTAGATGTCATCCCCTGACGTGCCACTTTCCTTTTACCCCCTCCATCTGTCCAGAAACTTTTCCTCCCACCGACAGGCCCAACTGCTCTTCCGTGATGATGGACAAAAATGCCGACCAAACCGTTTGGGCAACTCATCGCCGAACAAGCTGCTCTTTAGGGGCTGCTTTACGATGGATAATATAGCTCTGTCTCTAAACGAAGACATCTATATTGCTTGTTCTTTCACAGAAAAACTCAGAGGAGCGAAGAGGATGTTTTTAAATTAGAAAATACATCTCTGTCCGAAACAGACACCTACGTAACATCTTATTTGCTCGAAATACTTTTCTATGAACAACGGTGTGTTTGAAGAAGAAGAAGAAGAAGAAGAAGGAAAAGATATAAGATAAAAATGGTAGGCGCAAAAAAATTTCGACGTTACAATCGAAATAAAAAAAAAAAAATAAAAAAAAAAAAATAGAAAGAAAGAAATGAAATTGAAGCAGAGGCACGCGTCTGTTAAAAATACCAGTTGTCCGAGGAAGATGCGGCGACGTCAGCGACAAGATGAATGCCAGGTTTCCCCGATGGAGGGTGGGTTTTATTTATCGGTCGATAAATCATTATAATTTTCTTAGTAGGCCGCGAAAAAATGTTAACAGCCACACGGGGGTCGCGTCTTTCTAGAAGGGAAACCCTAAATTTTCTACGGAACGGGATTAGCTCATCCAATCAGACGAAACATTGGAAGGGCGGGCTTAATTAAAATCTTCTTGGAGGCAGGCTATCAAGCCGCGCTGGCCCCGGAGATGCCGCGAGTTGTAAGAATAGAACATTAAGAGCTTTCCCTGCCGATGGTATTTCTGAGCAGCCGGCCGGATTAACGAACGCTAGAGAACGACGTTCTACAAGGAAATACGTTGTAACGCCGAACCCTATTTATATGGTAATTTATTCCATATCGCTGTTACATCGAACGGCGGAAGCACCTATAATTTCGAAGGATTTTCGACGAGCATACGAGGAAACGTTTATTGACAAAATTTTGTCGTATTATTCTACCAGGGTGATTTGTTAGCGATTTCTTGAAATTTACAGATCAACGGATATGGTGAGTCGTGAAATCAATGATCAATTTACGATACGAATTTAAATAAGTAAAATTAAAAAAACATATTTGTAGTTTTTTAAGAATTAACCGTAATGTGTATAGCTTCGACGCATATCGAAGGTTTAAGGTTGTCAAAAAAAAAAAAAAGATAGGAATCGAAGGAATATCGATTTATTCCATTGAAACGATTTTAACGGTTGGAATAATAAATTGATCGGGTTATAAAATGGCCGAAGATGCGTGTTCGAGTATGGACTCCGGTATATTTTCGGATTTCGCGACGGATAGATCCGTACAGGGGACTAAACGACTGCGGGGCGAACGAATTTGCATACCGTTTGTTATTCAAATGCCGCGATTCACTCTTCTGACTCTCAATGAGGGAAACGCACAAGTATCGCAACAAGGCGATGACGTATCCGTTTAATAAATTATTGTTCTTCATAGGAGGCGCTCAATTGCCATTCTAAACACGCGCTTGATATACGAGCAAGACGATCGACGCATGCGAATATCTCATCAAGCTAACTTCCCGATTTGCTCTTCACTTTTCAAATACTAATCCTGCGTGAGTTAATAAAAAATGAGTAAAAGGTAAAGCAGAAACAAACTTGTAAAGTTCTCGAGTAAATAAAACGCATAATAACGCATGAAAAATTAATTTCAGTTAAAAAAATGTTCAATATTTTTTATATTAAAAAAACAAAAAAGAAAAAATTCTCTAGACGGTAGGTTCTGCGAAGGCTACGCTGTCCGACACAGTTTCCGTCAGGGTTAAGGGTTACTGGTCAGCGCGTCGATTCAAGATCGCCTTAAGTGGATCTATAAATTTGCCCGGACCGAACATCGAGCCTATATTTACTCTATTATGCAGGCTTGTTTTTATAAGCCATTTACGTTTAACAGCAAATAATCGTTTAGATGCCGCGCCATGATACGGCCCATAAATCTTCTGGCAGCATGGCGTTCGGCTTGTGTTATGATGGTGCGGGACACGCGCAGGTCAGTACCGCCTTCATTTTGCGCGGGTCACTGAAGGTGGCAGCACGGAAACAGCTGGCTGGTTCGACGTTCCTACCTCGAATCACACAGCGCGCCATCTCTCGTGCTTTTCCGGAACATCCGTTTCCTCGTGGTTCCTACCAAATTCGATAGGTGGCTGAACGCGATTTGGCGGGATTCCCCGGAAAACTTCGGGAAACTTCGGAGCCACGTGTACCGTTAAAATCTTCCAAGGATCGTTTCCTCTGATAAATGTCCAGATAAAACCCTCGAGAACAGCATCGATTCAATTTGCATAATGGACGCGGCAGCGACGAAATCACGATTACAGGAAAGAAAAAAGAAAAAAATGGTTAATGTAACACGATCGTTCCAGATAACCGGTTTTTTTTTCGAGCCGCATCGTGGTCGAACGAATGCGGCACACTGTTTCCTATCGAGCCTTTTTCAAGCAATTATCTTGGATAGTTGTCACTTAATCCGATATCGGTGCCTCAATATTCATGTATGCAAATAACCGCTCGCACCGGTGCCGCCGGCACCGATATTCGTTATTTACATCGAATATCGGACAAATTGTGCATACGTTTAGTACGAAATGCTAATTAAGGTTACTCCCGACGATCGACCCAAAAAAGAATTCAGGATGATCGGAGGCTAATTCCACGAATGTTTCCGTGTAGATTCAGAAAAATTCTCTGGTTCGAAATTGTTCAGTTCTTCTCTTCGTTTTTACCTCCGCTGTAACGATTCTCGCCACACAAACGTTGATTCATAGAAATTCTCTTTACCGCTATAAAAAGACGTTCGAACGTATTCGTGAGAT
This sequence comes from Ctenoplectra terminalis, assembly GCA_019453375.1. Classification (NCBI taxonomy): domain Eukaryota; kingdom Metazoa; phylum Arthropoda; class Insecta; order Hymenoptera; family Apidae; genus Ctenoplectra; species Ctenoplectra terminalis. The sequence continues at coordinate 707,346 of SMSQ01010566.1, read as the reverse complement.
TCTCACGCTGAAGGATAAATCAGCGATGATAGGTGCCTCCATTGGCGGAAGGAACATCTTGCTATCCGTAGAAAACTCGGCGACGTACTAAATGCGAAAAGCGTGATCATTCTTGTTTGTCGCGTACATAATACGTCGCGAAGCGCTGCGGGCGGTCTTGCCGCCTTTTCCGATCTAGCATTTACTCGCGCACGAGGTGCACCGTGCTGCTTACCGATTATACACACGAACACTTTTTTTTTTCCCCACGACAACTACTGTTTCCTCGTTATTAACATCACCACAACCACGTTTTTCTGCTTTATAATCTCGAGGCGGCTTTTCAATAATTCCCTAGAGTCACCTTGTTGGTGGAACGTTCTCAAGCTATACAGATAGGCCGGGGAACACAGTCTGCGGGCGGTCCTGTCGCCTTCTCAACGATCGTATTTGTCCGTCGAATGGCGCGTGGCTCTGCTTATCAATCACCTCTGCCGACCTACTGTTTGTTTCGCGTTTACGTTCGTCGTTTTCCTCCAATACCAATCAGGGCCACCGCTGGCGAAGTTAAATCGTTCCATCGGCACCGATCGTTTGGGTGGTCTACCGAAGCGAACGATCGAGGTGTTAAAGTATATTATTAGAGATCGGCTCGAATAGAGTGCGCGTGAAGGCACGCCGGTTTCGCGTCAAGGAGCCTCTAACCTTTCCTTCCAGCTCGGCACGAAATGTCGGGCATTGATTGAATAACGATTAGACGATCGATCGAGCGTCGAATAACTTGTCCAGCATCGAAACGATCGATTAAGCCAGTGACCAATTTTTTTATCGTATCTCGACCTACAAGACGTCCCTTTTTGATACGTTTTCCATTGGACGAGTATCGACGCCATGTTTTTCTTCCCCTTTTTCCTACCAGAGGCACAGGAAGAAGGAAAAAATAGAGATTTTTTCGTATCAAAAAACGAATTAATTTCGTTACGTTGTATACGATGCGCATACCTCGACAAGATTATTGGCATGGTTACTCTGGCGTAAACGCTATAGGCAATTCAGCGAGGAGCACGATCAGTTGACTATAAAATGAGATGATAAATGATAGTCCGGGGCAGGGTATACGAGTCAGGTTCGACAGGTAGTAATACTCCTCATGGATGCAGTAACTCATAATCGTCGAGGCGGGAGGAAATTGTGACGTGACGACAAAAAAGGATTGCACGAATGCAGAAGCGAATAAAGAAAGAGAGGAAAAAGAAGCAGAGCCAGAGGAGAGGCACGGAGAAGCACGATGGAGCACAGGGAAGCACGGAGAGGAAGGAGAAAAGAAAGAAGAAGAAGAAAGAGGATCGACGACGACCAATTAGCCCACATAACCGTTTTTACAAGCACAACGATAAACGTAACGTAGAGAAGCGAGATTTAATCGCGCTACAAACCGGGATGCCGGTTCGTGTCCGTTTTCTCACGCATCACGAACTTCCACCAAAACTACACAATGAGAGGTCGACACACCGCTTACGGAAGAGCGCGATAAACTCGAAGAATAATCTTAATTAGTGGTTGAAAACACGTTAGGCCATCCCTCCTGCAAAACACGCCGATCGCGCGTACCTGAATTAATTTACTTCTCATTTACGTTGTTCCTGTTTACATCGTAGCATTCGCGGAACGCGTTTATCGTTGCTGTATACACCGTAAACGACGCGCAGGGAAATTACCAACAGAAGAAACGATCTACCTACCACACGGTTATTTGTACCTTGCAAAGAAAATAATAGGGGGACGTTATTCCGACACCTTCGTCCATCATTTTCTTTCCTTTATTTTTCCTTTCTTTTTTTACGATTGAAAAAAACCACCCACGAAGAAAACATTCGTGTCCGCTGCGAGTCAGCAAATCGTCGTTATCTGTAATCTCGCGCAAAGAATCATCGAGAAACGGCTATAATTTCCCGCACGAGTTCCACGTTTGCTTTCCGACTCCCGACACGCAGCACCGACAGCTCGGTTCTCCGCGTAAGAAATCGAATTTTTCGCCAACACTGAAAAGCGTTGGCCATTTTTCCGCGAACAAGATCGGCAGGAAACGCTGCTAGAAGTTCAACCGGTTTGTCGGTTACACACGAGGTTGGTACGCTTGCTGTTAGAGGCTCGCAAGAGCGCCACGCAGCGGTTTCGCGCAATCGCGCTGCGCGCAGCCGATCGCCAGCGAGATAAAACGTGACACCGGTGTATAGCTCTTACACCGTGCCGTTCCTTTAACCACGGGACCACGAAGCGCGGATTCTGTTGCTGAACATTTCGCGCGTCGCTTCTAGATCCGCATCATCGCGCCAGCCGGCCGCTTTATCGCGTATTCGGCATCGAAAAATCGCGATCCGACAACCAGCTTATCGAGCACCGCCTCGCGAGAGATCTTTTGCCGCGGTTATTGAAAAATGTGTTCTCGATGTAACCCGGGGATCGATCCGAATCGTGCATCGCGCTTCCGTGTCGCGATGCACCGAATAATCGAGTGTGCAATAAGAGAAACGCGTTAAGGACTTAATTAGACAAAGGTTAAACTTTTCTAGTAACTTTTCTATCACTATGTAGAAACATTGATACGAAATACAAGTTATCGTCAATTTTCCAATGTCTGATAATTGCGCATGAAATGGCTCTTGTAAAACAATGTTCTCTCAAGTTCTCTTTGTTCTAACCCAGAAAGTACTACTAGCGCCGCCAAGTCTCACGACTTCAGAAGTCACCGTGGGTCGTATGCGTGTAAGACCCAGGCAATAACGATTGGGTCGCGATAAGAAAGATGAGGCCAGCGTGGCAGAGGCGGGAGCCGTACAGATAGAAGTACAGCGTCGTCGAGCGAATAAACTCGGCGAGAAGTAGAAATTATTTTTAATGTTTCCACGAGTGGTTCCGAGATTTGCATCTCGGCTGCGTGCCGTTGCTTATCCGGCAGCAATCGCCGAGAATTCTCGCGGCTACGAGCGGGGAATTTCTCTAATTTCAAGCGACTTCTACGCTGGGAACGTAGAAACGCGCGAAGAGAACGTCGAAAAAAGAAAAAAAAACAAAAAACAAAAAACAAGGAGCAAGAAGAGGGGACAGGGTGGACGAAGACGCATGACTTGTACGCCTATTTCAGTTAATAATCCCGTTACGCCCGGTTCATCTTTGCCTCACGGCGCATAATGGACGCGGCAGGAACCGAACCTTGGACTAAAGGCCTCTCGTCGAGGGCGTAAAAGGGGAGAACTGAAAGGCCGCCTCGTCATCCGTCAACTGTCAGACGTCTGACCAATCCTGCACGGCACAACCAAGAATCGAGCAACCACCCACGGGGCCCGCAGGGCAAATTGCGTCTAGCCTCCCACCCACCCTTCCTTTTACCCTTCTTCTGCGCTGGACTGGCCAGGCTGCTATTTCTCATAGAGAAAGATTGCAATTACAGATGAATTTTTTTTGCCGTGGTTAACTCCTTGTCTGGCGGTTCCGATAGGCTCCTGGGCTAATAGGATGAATACGTATTGAATATTCTTTGTTGGAAATTAATTGGTCGCTGGAAGCTAGTTCTTGATAATGAATATCGTAACTACTTGGTTACATGCTTTGTATCTTTGAAGTATGGATAGGGGAGAAAGCATGGAAGGAGAAAACGAGAGATACAAAGACAGAACGATCGAAATGATACGGCGGAGGTAACTGTTCGATGACCTTCGATCGAAAACAAATATTAAATTCAATTTTTGTATCGAAGTGCTACGTTCGCGAATCGAAATACGCTTTGTCGGCGATCCCAACTATATCCAAGCTTCTACAGAATGTATTAGAAACCTACCGAGGCACAAGTGCCAAAAGCAACGAATCAAAAACTAAAAGGAACACTACAAGATCCAGCCAATTTAAAACTTCAAGTTGATTTACGACTCGAGTCACAATAATGCGAGTAGAAACCGTCCGAAAGCGGCACGATACCAAAAAATCAGGGTCAAGAAGCTCAGCCACAGTTCCTCGTCGTGCCACGGCTGGCTCGATGCCTGACGGATAGAAATGGCGTTTCACTTTGGCACGACAGAAACGCGTATTGTCTGATATATCGGCGGAACGCGTAGAAACCGTCGGGCATGGATTTAACTAGGAAAAATTCGTGCTCGCGAGAATTCCACGGATCCCTTCCGAGGGTCGTGTCTCGTTGAATTCTCGCGATCTATTTCGAGATAAGTATTCCGGACGTTCGGCGAGACTCAAAAGTACCGAGGCCCCCCAGTTGGAACGTCTTTCGGAGGGTCCTTTTGCTCCGTTTCGACGGGCTCGCCCCCAGCGACAGAACAAATTGTAACGAACTTTTTGCCCCATAGTTTTGGACCGTGAAATTTCCAACTTTCCAACGAGGAACGGTTTAACCTTCTATCCGCGGAACGTTTTAAACGACGTTCACTCTCGCTACGATTTTATTGTTGCACGGGGATGGTTTCGGACACTACCCTTCCATGAAAAAATTACAAACTTATCCTTTGCTTGGGAAAATACTTCAAATATACACTCTCAACGTGTTACGTAAACTTGTAAGTAAAATAAAATTCAAGAGACCGAGTAAGAATGAAATAAAAAATAGCTCGCAAGGCGGTAGTACCTCTTACATCGTCTCGGTTACGTACACCGAACCAGTAACCAAAACATAAAGCCTCGACGCCGATCTTGAAGCCCTATTTCCGCTTCCATCTATGAGGATCACCTTCGCCCACCAACAAACACCGAAAACACGCCAAAGAAACAGAAACCTCGACTATTCACCGCACTAGTAGATTCGAGGAATAGAGAACGAGCCGATCGCGGTGAGGTAACGGATCGAGACGCGCAGAAACACTGGCAGGATTATGAAGTGCGATGTTGATACGATGGCAGGCAGCGCCGGTGAAGGAGGAAGGAGCGCGAGGGCGCGCGCGGGAAACACACCGACGCACCCACACCGACCGTCCGATACACAACACGGACACACCTATGCCGGTGGAACGCGCCCACTTGTTTTAGACGGAATCTCGGGGAAAAAATGCACCCGTGCCGATTATGCAAGCATACTGGTACCCCTATCGGTCGATTGGTACACGTGCCGATAACAGTAAGACCGATGAGACCAAGGAGAACAAGAGTACCTTCTGGAGAACTGGCTGAGTTGGTAAAAGTTCGTAACCAGGTCTGGTCAAGGTGTAGATACGTTGGTTGATTAATTGACCTCGAGAAATTAAACGCATCTGCACGATGGTACAGTGAACGATAAAAGTATGGGGTTTGCTGCGATGGTGTGTGCGAACGGTGGAATGATTCTTTGTTCGCGATTAAATGGTTGTTGGAGGTTACCCAGAGATACGAAGCTTATTGTTTCGAGTACTCGATGATGGTATTGTATCTCTTGTTTTTGTCCGTGAAACTCGAAGACTTACAATTTCTGTTCAACGTGTTTCATGTATTGTATAATATATAATTTACGATCAGGGAAGTGGCCTTGAGCGGCTAGTTGATTTTGGACAACAGATAGTTAACAAAAGAGAGAACAATATAGAGTTGCATTTCAGAAAAATTAATCTTCCACGAAACTGTACCAAGCTACAAAAGCCCGTCGATGCCAGAGGCACGGGGAAAAAAAACAGACGCAGAAAAGATTCGGTTTCGACTGCCAACCGGATCCCACGATTCCCAACGATTTCCTCCCCTATCATTTCTCCGCGCACTGAAACCGAAAAGGTTCGAGAAGTCTTTCTGGCTGGCAGCTATTATCGTTCGCCGGCTCGATCCGGAGCATTTCTCGATTTCGGAACGGCCGTCGTTGCCCCTGCGTATATCCGTAATTACGAGCGGAGAAAGCTTTTAGCCTGGACGGAACCGGGAGCGACGCTGTACCGGGCCCGGCGGTCGTGTTAAAGGAACGCCGGCTAATACGCGGGGACGCGGACGCAGAGTAATGTATTGCCCCGGGAACGAGCGTGTTACAATGGTAACACGTTCCGACGCGGCGCGTGATATACTACGCGATGACGTGGACCTGGACGCGTACGCGTCGATCCTCGCGCCAGATAACATTCAAATTTTCCGCGCGTCGCGGCGTTTCTTCCGCGACCGGCCACCGGGCGAACCGACGCCGCCGCTGAAGGGAATGCGTTGCGAAACATCGCTACGATACGGTGGAGTGTTTTCTTCCGTTGGTGCGTTTAAGAGATATTGGAAGCGTTGAAGCTTCAATTAACCTTGCTACGGTCTTTAAATTCTTTTCGATTCAAACGCGCTTTGGTTTGAGTAAAGAAAATTCCTAACTCTGATGAAAATGTATGTTTGACATAAAATTGAAAAAAGGTAATTTGCACATTGACGATAGCTTTCTTATGTCTTTCTCAAAATTAGGAAATTTTTTTAACGAAAGAAAAACTCGATTGGGTCAGAAGCGACCCAAGGATTGTAGCAGGGTTAAGAAGATTGGGGTGATATATCTGGGAAATCATTTCACCTGACCACCTTAAATCATCGTTAATTAAAAAGTAGCGAGGTAAAAAAAATGGAACGCAATCGTCGCGAAGGTATCTCTGAACCATGTGATTCGAGGAAGAATCNGAAGTGACCCAAGGATTGTAGCAGGGTTAAGAAGATTGGGGTGATATATCTGGGAAATCATTTCACCTGACCACCTTAAATCATCGTTAATTAAAAAGTAGCGAGTAAAAAAAAATGGAACGCAATCGTCGCGAAGGTATCTCTGAACCATGTGATTCGAGGAAGAATAATTTCAATCAGTAGACAAATGATAGAGTAACTTAAAGTGGTCGCGTTAGGTGATTGATCAGGTATAAACTAGTTGGTCATTGAAGGATATTGTTGCGACAAATGTTACAAATTTTAAGTTAATTGGTAGAAGAAACACGTTTTAAAGCTAGCAAAAAGAACTCGAATAGCAGGGAGAAACGAAGTATAAGGAAAGGAAGGAGTATTTAATTATTGGGTAGACAATTACGCGCAAACCTCACTTTCCTTAAGGAGAAGCTCGTTTCAGAAACTACAAGCATCTCAATTTCAATTTTTCGAGAAAATCGCATCTTGTACCGTGCAAAACATGTGTCATTATAGGAACAGGTAACTGATTGCGGTCTATTAGACGGTATAATCAATTGGTTGTAACGCAAACCTGCGTTGCACGGTCGCTTATTATCGGCAGTGATTTCTTCGAGTTGCCATGCACAAAAGGCAACGAGCATCGGCGAGAAATCAAACTCACCGCGGTCAGCCTGTTACCCGACATCGACGGAGGCCGAAGTAATGTCTTGGAACGCTAACATAATATATCGCCGCGGAAATTGCAATGTGTTGGTACAATGTTGCACTCTCACACCCCACGCCATCCGGGGTCACGTGTAACAAACGGCGCGATGCTGTGAACTAGAAACCTAACCGCCTTGCCCGGTGTGTCTGCGTGAAATAAAATATTCCCCCTTTCGGAGCGAAAGAAAATCTAAATTTTTTACCACGGTCATTTTTATAGTAATTATAAAATTTGAAACGACGCGTGACAAAAAGTGTTACTGCCATCGATCAAGCAATAAGTATCAACCTTGAAATTTTAGATTTCAAATAAAAAATTTTAATTAAAAAATTTTAATTCAAACCTAAAAACGTAGACCTCAGTTTCTGTGCGAGCTCTTCATTCTAAGTTCTCGAATACTATTTGCAATATCTTGAGAAATAACGCTTCGAACAAACTTTACGTATTATCGTCAAAATTTCAATAGTTCAAGCACCTAATGCATCGATACCATTCCTCGACGTTTCCGAACCTATTCCTCGTGTATTCTCAACAATTGTACTCGTGTATTCTCAACAATTGTACTCGTGTATTCTCCGTCCACTAAACGCGCGAGCATTTCGCTCGGAGAACGGATGCCGTCGAGCCGGGCCGTGCAGACATCGCGCGCGCGAATTCAAAGAACTTTCCCGCGATTTCATAGTGGTGGATCACGATACGGAAATATTTAACGTTTCGTCGGTGTTCGACGTTCGACGTTCCACGGGAACGCAGAAGCAATCGATGTTTATGGATTTCCATCCACACGTGCAGCCGGCACACGGCCGTGTGTCCCTCCCCTCGCATGAAATCGCGTAGTTGGTAGCGGCAATTACGAATTGCGTGATTTGTGGCCGTAACTCGCCGCGACGGCGGCGTCGTGACGCTCCCAAGTTGCCTGCAGGTGGCCCGGCACCAACTTGCCTTTCCCTTCGTGGCGGCGGCGGCCAGAGCGTTGCTTTTTGAATGACGGAATATTACGTCCGACCATACCGAGTTTTTCCATGGAAATTACTGTCACGTGTGTCAATACCGCGAATTGATCAAATCCCTGCACGAAGGCTTACCCTCACCCGTCGATTCCTCAAAGCGATTTCAATTCCGTTCGCCCGATTAGATATACCGCGTTGTTCCCCGATAAGGGGTACTTCTTGCACGCGGTGCTACAAGACGAACGCGCGTTTCGTTTCTTCGTGTACTCTCGACGTACACCATTGGCGTCAAGCGTTGAAAAATTTCGAGCCAGTGGTTCGTTGGATTGATAGCTTCTCTGTAAGCGATATATAATCGTGAAGCACAAGAGACGACGGTTTAAAGTATTTGCAAGCGATAGCGTGACAGTTAACACGTAAACAGGGACGCACGTAACGTTCTTCGCAACTTTGACACTCGTGTTTCCAACATCGATCGCTGTGAAATGGAAAACTGAGACTTCTTTTTCGGTCTCACTTAGGGTGGTTCCATACCAAAGAGAAAGTTTCTTTCGGACCCCGTTACGTGTAGCTATCGAACGTTCTCCAGGCATCGATATGGCGCCAGAATGAAATTTGGAAGCGATCCAAGAAACTAGGAGGCGAGGAGTTTCTTCCACCTGTCGGTGAAAACGGCCATGCCTCGATGATGGCAACGACGTCGTGCACCGCCCGCTAGAATGGGGCCCAGTAAGTGCAGATATACAGACAAATACGCGCACACACGTGTACACACGCACGCATACGTATGCAAGAATTTAGAAAGTCACGAACAGCCTCTCTCGCGGGCAGCGTCGACGGTGTCGTTCGATTTATTCGCCGCCGCCATTGCCATCGCCGAACTCGCTCTACCGCTAATTGAAAAGCGGACAAATTAACACGGTGAATGGATCGTCGCAATTTATAATGTCGCGGCTGCCGCTGCGCCGACGAACGAGAATGCGATACCGGGGGTCGAGAGCGCCGCCGCGGGTTATCGCGAGCACCGACGAAAAGTGACCGATAAACGGCTGACCGTGGAATTCGGGCAGCTTATAATCTTTTTTCTCTTTCTTTCTTTTTTTCTATGGCATTTTATCGTACCGCTCCGGTGACTTCCGAGTAGGGAGAAGTCTGGTTATCGCGAGTATGAATGAAGTTTAACTAGATAGAAAGAATCTTAAAGTCTGTTTTCTGAATGTTATCTTTTCCATTATTTTTTAATTAAAATCGAGGGACTATTTTTAGTAAGTTCCCAAAAGTAGCCTTGAGCGATCTGTTGTTTCTCAATCATGCGTAGAACAATTTTAGTGTCTTCATCGTCATTTCCAATAATCCATTTTTAATTGAAAAAAAAGGAAAAAAAAAAAATACACGAAGATCGAATACTCGCAACGCCATATTCGTCCTCTAAGGTACTCTTTCGTGTTCCGCCTCGCAGAAGCAACACGAACGGCAATAGAACAATGGAAACGGCGAAACAGGAGGACGGACGGATTCGTGGTTCGAAGAAACGGGGAGTCCCCGCCGTACGAGCGAGCGCCCCGTTAATGCGAGCCGTGTAACAAATACACAGGCGATGATTATCGAACTCGATTTGAAGGGGAGACAATAATTATAATGATTATATTGGAGTTGGAAGGTAGGCGGCCGACGGCAAATAAATTACGGGTCTGCTCGCTGCGTGCGCTCCGCATAGCGGCATAGGCGCGTTCGATAGATCCGTATCTGAACGTTCTGTTCTCGATAGAGAGCGCCACCGCAGCTGCTGGCTTCCGCAATTTTTTATCGGCATTAATACGGTCGTGGCGAGCGCACGCTTGACGCGCGCTCCCTCCATCTCGTATAAATATATTTACCCGCTGGTAATTACTTCGGTGGATAAATTTGTATTGCAGCACCGATGAAATCATTACCCCTATCGGACGCCACTTTTCCGCGTTCCAAGAATTTCGATCGGCTCTCGATGTGTCGATCCTCCAACCTCGAGCTTCGTTATTCCCGAATTAAGACTTATAAATATGTCTGATTTAAAAAACATGTCGGCTATTTTTATGGCAACTTTTCGCAAAGAAAATCATGTAGAAGATCCCTATCGGTCTGTATAAAAATTACAGAAAACGTGCAATCTAACGGATCACGAGCTACGATATTTTCAGACGAGCCGTTCTAAGGCTGCGCCCTCCGCACGCAACGTGAATATTCAATTTCTCCGCAGCGCCGTGTACACGCGGCTACTCCGATGACCTTTAACTCCCCATCCAACGCGAACATCTTGAGATCCATTGGAACGTTTGAACTTAATCGAAACAGGAAGAATCGGAGACGGTTGCGTCAAAAAGTGGCATTTTTTAGTAACGCGTCGATCAAAGGAAACGGCAGCATCCGGGTGATCCCGTTCGTCGACCAGTTCGAGCATTCCGACTCGCATTCCAGCATCGATTGCTCGTGGACACACCGATTGCCGGACGATAGCCTCTCGAGATCGTTTCTATCTGCCTCGAATGGAACGCATCTCGAAGAATATGCAGCTAGCCTGCCGCCAATGTGTCTTCTCGCTGGATATTGTGTAGCCTTCGCCAGGACACCTAATTATACGATTGTCGTTTGCAGGAGAGTCTCGAGATATCGCGCACCGCGAACAGTTTAGTCTCGCGTCGGGCCCAGCACCTTCTTTCCTCCTCCTCCTCTTCTTCATCCTCTTCTTCTGTTATTCCTCCTCCTTCTTGCCAGCTTTACAACCGAGCGTTGCTCTTTTCGATTCGCACACGCGATTATCTCCTCTCCTGACGTTTCTCCTGCTCTTTTTTTTTCGCTGTCTTCTCGCATCTTTCTTCTTCGGTTGTTCTCTGTATTCTTCTTACCTCTTCTTCCGCAATTTAACCGGCACTCGCTCGACCGAGTATTCCCTTTCCTGTTTCCCTTCTTAGTATTTTGCGTCCTGCCGTCTTTCCGCGTCCTGTCCACTTCCACTTGCTGCTTCCGGTGCCCCGTCGACGCCTCCGGAACAAGAAACGTTTCCATTTTCGCGAAAGCTTCACGCGTTCCGCTTGATTCATCGCCACGTTTCCAAATTTAGAATTAATCCTCTCAGCATCTCCGGCGAATCACAGTTTCGCGTATCGCGGGAATTCTGGCAACTTTCATTGTTTTGGAACACGAGGACTGGTTTTTGTTTCCGTTGTTTTAAAAAGAACTTTCACGAGCGCAAGCTAAAATCACTGCGCGAATTCGAGAGAAGAAATTGTGACAATGAAAGTAGGGTAAAAGTGAAATTTCGGTTCGCTGGAAATTGTTCGAGTTGATTCTTAATTGGGTGCCTTGTAAATAATAAACATACATCGTCCATATTTCATTCTCTGAGCTGTAATGAATTAATCGCGTTGTATAAATTACAGCAAAAATGACAAGAGATAAACTCCGGAGAAGAGTTATGTAGTACTAAAGCAGACATCCATCCATCATTTTAGCGCCAGTAGATCCATCAACTAGTCACTTTATCACTTCTGATTGAGGCAATAGTCGGTAATCAATAACAGAATGCTAAATGTACCCTTATATCAATTTTAACTCCATTATTAAGTACTCATCATGGCATTTAAATCACTCGCCCTATTTTGCACAGTATTGAAGAATACAAAAGGGAGGAACAAAATTTCAAATACTCTACGTATTAAATGATTTTACTAAAGACTAAAAGATGACATATAAATCGATGACAATTTTTCCAAAAGCTCACATCTAGCAAAAATTGCCTCGAATTCTCGATTTAAGGGGTTAAAATTTACAAACGTCACGCAAGATCACATTTTTCACGCAACCTCACGATAAATCCTCTTCTTCTTTCACGCTCCACATTTCCTACACGAAATACTAGCTCCGATTCACCAGTCTTAGGCGTTAATCCCAATTTCTCCTCGAATCTGGTCAAGTACTTGTGCACTGGCGCAGTCGGTGTGGTTCTCCGTCCTCTTCGTCCCGGTTCACGCCGCTCCGCTCGCCGCGGTGAAGATTGTCGCGCGATTAGTGCGGGCCCCAATGTCACGGCGGAAGATACATTGCTCTCGTGGCCTGGTCCGCGCGCTATACGTGCGCCGTGCATACCCGGCGAGGCTTATACGGGCCCCGTTTATATACGGTAACACCGTAAGTGCATAATCGTTGATCGCATCTCCTTGCACTTTGCGTCAAGCCACGGCACCTTGTACGTCGGGCCGCGCGACCGCCCCGTCAAAGATCCTCGTATCTGCCGCTGTAACGACCTGACGTTCGCCGTGTAGCTCGCGAACCGATCGAGTGTCACGTCTGCAGCACGACTGACGCCTTTAGGAACTCCAATTGACGGCTTATGAAACGGACACTGTCCGCGGTGAAACGTTGTTTCTCGTTCGACTCCGAAGCTGACTGCTCGTTCTGACTTTTCCTGGCTTCTTTTTGAAGATCTTTCTTTCTATCTTATTTTTTCTCTTTCTTCTTTATGTTTTGTCACGGGAGCAGCAATTAGTTTCGCAGAGAATTATAGAATGTTGACGTAGGTGACTATCGATTTGTAGTTGTTGAGTTTTATCGCGAAGCAGGGGTTGGTAGGTTGAGGAGAGTGTTGATATATATTGTCGAAGGTAGGTAATGACCTAATAATGCAATTTACGGCCTCGTGACTCGTGACTCACTGTGGCGCTGTGTGACGCCTGTGGTAAAATATGCATGGCGTTCAGGAATAGAGCAGCAAGTGGCGGGTTTTCATACGATACGCGATGACATTTGACATTTACGCGTGACTCGATGCATGTATCGACGTCGTGTATTAACAAGCACCAGGCATTCCTTTGGCGCCAGTAAATAATACTCGATATTAATTATTAATAAAATCTTGGTGTGTTTATAGATTTTCAGCGATGGGGATAAACACACGGTGTGTTCGAGCGACGAACTAATTTTGCTCAAGGTATAACCTTCTACGAAACTGCTTGCAATTCACGCGATCGTTTCTTCTCAATTACTAGATTGAATATTTAAATTTCCAGCGTCGAATATAGATTTAAAGAAACGAGCACGACGCGTAAAAGGAAAAAGATTTCGAACAATGTGCAGAGAGAGAAACGGGGGTCGCGAGTGCGGAGGACACTTTTAAAAAGCGTACGCAATCGAAACAAAGTATCGTATAGCGACTCGGCGGACATTTGTGATGCGCGTGCCGAAGAAATGCACAACGGTCGTTGTGTTTAGCGAAGAAAGGCCGGTTCGCATGTAGCCGGGAGGACGTTTGTATGGCAAGACGATGGCAGCTCTATCGGCATTACCAATTGTGAACACCGCGACTTTTATCCTCCGAACGGCCAGATAGCCGCTTCTTCGAGGCCACGACAAAAATTCCGGTATCTGCATTCGACCGCCTCGCCCTTGCCTTCGCCTCGCCTCGCCTGCTCTTTCCCTCTAAGCCACCAGAGCCCAGGAACTTCGAGCCTCTCCGCCTCGTGAAATCGATTTGACCGTGCTGGATTACCGGTGGAGTATTTACGAAATCTGTTCAATCGGTCGGCGATTTCGACGAGGGGAGATTTTTTACTTTTTCTGGTGTTGATGGTTACCGTGTTACTCGGTTCTTCTTTTTTATACGATGACGATGGGGATATGAAATATGGCTCTCCACAGGTGGTGCCAATTATGGCATTTTTCTTTTCCTTTTTTTTTTTTTGCGGAAAGAAATTAGCACCTCTCCGCAAAGAAAGTTTTATATGAATATAAAGCCGTAGATATTAGGAATTTAAAAAAGAAACAGACGGAACCTGAATTCCACAATATTTCAATGATATCAATCTCCTCGGTATCTCGATAAAAAAAAAAATTAAGAAATCAACCCAAATCGATCTACAAGCACAAGAAAAATCAAGAAACGTTTACATCAAGCAGAACACACAGGGGACTCAACCGCAAAGGTGCAACGGAGCGACTAGAGGCGCGAGGGTAGACCGCAAGACCGGCGGATGATTCAGCGCGGTTCATTACTCAGGCAGCTTTTTACTTTAATCACATTAATGAAGCATTTAATCTCGCCGCGTGTTTTACAAGCCGCCGGTGTGTGGCCTATCTCAGCTTCGTCGTTGACGAGGACTTCTCGCCGACCTCCCGTGGAACCTTAAATCCCCTTCCCCGTCGTTTCACTCTCGTCTCTCCTCGCCTTGTCCCGACGAACGCACGACGAGCCCCGGTCCTTTCACTTTCATCCATCTTTGGGTTATTATTTTCTTGTTCTCCCACCCTCCCGCGGTGTCCGCTAATAACCGCACCTCGTTTAGGCCCGTTTACACCTGTACGATCGTGGCAGCGTCCTTTATCTCACTTCGGCGAGCACGCACCATTACGGTAATATATTGTATTACAGGTGCTCGCCTTTATGGTCCACTTATCGCTGCAAGAGTATCGGCGAAGGTGTAGGTAATCGAAATCGGTAGAAAACCGGATTTCGTATCGACAGCTGCCGCACGCGGACAAGGCGCCGCTATCGTCTCGAGTCTTTCGGACGACACGATGCCATCGTTGTAAAATTAGGATGCTACCCGGATGGTTCTCTTCGATGGCGGCGAATTGACTAATAACCGGCGCACGAAATACGCGCGATCCAGCTCGCTATTCGTTTCAACCGTAATTTATCGTAACCCCGCTAAAGAACATCCTCTTCCACTTGGACGTTAATAATAGTTTTACACGCCGACCTTCCCCTATCGTCCCTATCCGAAACGTCCGCTGAACTTACGATTATGCTCTCAGCGACAATTTATGAACACCGTGGTCAGCACGCCGTAAACAAAGCACCACGCGTCCTTCGCGTTCGCCCATTAAACCCGCAATCAAGTGTTCCCGGAGCTGTGTAAAAATTGACTGCTCGAAAGGGAACGTGCGCGCGCGCGATCGCGGAGGATACGGAGTTGGCGCGTTGTCGCGTGTGTATCGAATAGCCCGATAAAATCTGCACTCATTGTCCGGTCGGCCGGACAATAAATTCCAGGCGGCGCGGTGAAATTTTCGTAAAAAAGGCAGGAAACGATCGCTAGAGCGGCGCGTAAGGGCAGTAGGTGGTGATGCGCGCTCGCGCGCCCACACATACTCGTGGTTCTAGGTTTATTGTTTCCCTGAACAAGCTATGGCGAACGGAGTGGCGCGTCCGCTTGACATCGGTCGTAATAGGTACAGTGGGTTGCTTACATTATGCCAGGAAAGGAAGATGCACGCATGTGCTCCGCAAGGCCTGGGGCGGTGCAACGTCACTTACCTGAAACAATAAATTACATACCGTTACGTTGCGTACGTATTATATGCGCATATATAGGTAACTGACTGATTTACGATCTCCTCTGCGTTACGTGCGGCCTGTACATGTGCTTACAAGCGCGCTCGTGTGCAGAAGCACCTGTACACGCGTGTCTACGAAAGGACTACTACGATGGAAACGCCTTCCGTCGAACACCACCAATGGAACGACGTTTCGAGACGATCTCCGAGATCATTTTTAAACCGACGTACAGTATTCTGGTGTATTTTTTATTCCAAGGTTTCCCGATTTTTTTTAACCTACTGTAGCGCCCCTCGTGTTTGTGTCAACGCGTCTTATGTTACCGCGCGGACTTGGATTACGTCGAAAATATATTTTTTCATTCGAGTAGTCGTTGTTATAATTTCTCAGTCCCTTTATTAAACACAAATTAATTTTAGTTAATTAATTTAGTTTAGGTTAATTTGTCGGTAATAGAAAACAAAATGTCTGGAACAAGCGATGGTAAACAAAAGAGCGGAAAGTTTTAAAGAACAGTAAAGCAAAGTGGCGAGCGACGAAATTCAAAGTTACCGGCTGAATGGAGCAGAATCCGCCAAAATGCGCGCAGGGTAAGGTCACGTTTCGAACAAGTGAACGTCGTCGGTATCCGGAGCGTGGCCCAGCATCCTTACATTCTCATTGGCCAGTGTTCAACACCCGCTCGCACTTATTGGATCCACTGTACACGTGGTGCACGTTTCGATTTGCTGATCATGCTACCGGATCTTCCAACACACACACTGGCACGTTATGCGCGAGATTCAAAACGCAACAACAGTCGCGGCATGGGTGCGTGTCGAGACACAGACGAAAAAACGATCTTCGAAAATTAATTCTGGTAACTCAATGTTCACAAGAAACCTCGATGCACGCACAAAAAAAAAAAGAAACAGAAATAAATAAAAATAACAAAAAAAAAAAAAAATTTAGTAACCTCGTTTCGGTACCTGGTTACATAAAAATACTGTGAGTGCGAATGTAACTGCTGCACTGGTAACTTTCAGACGATAACAGTGATACGCGGCCACAGGATTCGATCGGAACCACGAAGCAACGTTATCGAGACGAAACGAGTCGACAGGATCGACTATACAGACGGAACGATTTCATCGACAGTGAAGAGTGCACCAATAAACATTGATGGCACACTAAAACGTCGGACGCGTGGAAAGAAGGAAAAGGAGAAGGACGAGGGAAAAAAAGAGTGGCACGAGACTGACTGGAGACACCGCATAAACCTTCCCGACCGCGAGCCGCCACATAAATATAATAGGGAAGGTAAGGCCTCGTGATGGTTGGTCGGCATTGCCCGACGAACCGTCACGGACTCAGCACGTCGTATAGGTAGGGGGAATTCGCGCGGGGGTGGGGTGAGATGGGTGGACGTGTCAGGGGCAGAGTGGAGGTTGAAGAGGGAGGGCAGTGGTAGTCGACTCCTCTCTCTACACGGTGCAACACACGGCGGCGTGAAACACGGGGAAACGGCACGAATGATCGATGGGATTCTGCGCCGTTGCAGGCATGCTATGGGTGTCTATTCCCCACTACCTTTTCCCAGTGAGCTCGACGCGCACACCATCAAGGGAAACCCCCGCTCTTTGAAGCTCGCGCCGTCTGGTGGGGTGCGCGCACGTGGTGGTTCGCTAGAAACTTCTTCGGAGCCACCACAGATGACGCGTCGAGTGTCGGCGATGGCTGCGCCATCTCGAAGCCAGACGGTGAACACTGTCGGTAAAAAATGGACAGTTTTTTGGGGGAGAAACCGAGCACGATGGGAATTGGCGGGAAGAAGTTGGTGACATAGATTATTTGATTTGTGTCTCGGTTAATGTTGGTAGTTTTGCTGAATTAGTTGATCGCAATGGGATCTTTCTTGATTCGTTAACGATCATGATTGTATAGCATCAGTTGTTGCTTTTAGTTATTCAGGATTCTTGGTTTGGATTGAATTTACATTGCGATTAACGTTCTTCGGTTGGCAACGTGAGATTGCTTTTTTTATGGAGAATAGTTGGAGAGACGAGGTCGTGCTTTACCATGGTACGCGTGGAATTGAATAAATATTGTCCAACGTACCGAATTAAATTTAACCGTTTGATTAAAACTTCATTAGTACGTTCCGAAGTACAGTTTTTTTTCTTTTTCAATTTGTACAGGGAAAGAAACAAAGTTACCAAACGTGAAAGCTTTCGCGCAAAATGGATGGAGCGGTGAATATAGATGGCGATTGGTCTGAAAAATGTATAAACGACTGTACGCGATCAAATTTCCTAGGTTGTTAAAGTTTCAGTTGGACCGATGAACAGTGAGCGCAGTCGAGTCGCGTTTTACGCGGTCCTATAACAACGAGCATTGGACAAATGTATTTGCATACAAATTGAAATTTTCGATTTCCTTCGAGCATCTCTAACATCGAATGAACAATGCGCGGCTACACGTCGCGGATTATCATACGATCGGCCTGTGTTTATTATTTGCGAATGCCTGTCACAATTCATCAACCTAATTGCGGCATTGTTAAACAACTCACGATCGGTGGCCGTGCATGCGTCGAGTGTAACGCAGTCGAGTGTGCGTGCCGACGGCACGGCCACGGGCGCCTCTAAAATCCTCAAGGCGAAATTTAGTTACGCGGTCAACTCGCGCGCGCACACGCGTCCATAAACCGGGAACGCGTTAAGCATTCGTGAAATGCGATCGGCGGACCACCCGTGCGTCGATGCTTTATCCATACACCTGCCATCGATGTCCGAGTTAGGATACGATGTAGCGATCCAATGTTCCCGATAAAAATGTTGCGCTAAAAGGTGACCGAATATTTTTCGAAGCGCTAACGATTACAGGGATCAAGAATTCAACGAGAAGAAAAATAAAAAAATTAAGGAAACAAATTTTAAGACGTAGTCATCGTTACATTTAGCGCAACGATAAATTGCACGGCGAAAGAAACGGAAAGTTGTGGTGCGAATGAAATTAATCTGCCGCGAGTGACGGGCCGAGCGTGGAAGATTGAATGCTTGAAAGTACTGAAATTCCTAAGAACACGATCGTTATATAATTAGTCTCACTCGACCACGCAGTGGGTATCGTGGCACCACCACAGGGCATTCTATGTTACAGTAGGAAAGTAGTGCAAAGCACGGCAAAGCAATTGATCAATATAGCGCCAACAACCCCTCGTAACCACCCTTCTTCAGCTTCCAGTTCTAGTCGTCGTGCCCACCCGCGCCCTATCTCTCTCTCTCTCTTTCCCTCCCAACTCCCAACGGCGCAGAGAGAACGCACCCCCATAACAAGTTTCTTACTCATCTTTTTCGTTCAATAACTCTCCATCCAAGATGGCCACCGCGGTCGTCCCTCATTGGCTGGGGGAAGGGGTGGTCGCAGGGGTCTGTACGGGGTTTGGGTGACCCGAGAGGCGAGGAAACCAAGAGAAAGAGCAAGAGAGCGAGATAGAGACAGAAAGGGTGGAGGGGTTGGAAGCAGTGACGCCATCTATCTTCCGTTGCCTTGGCTCGGCGTAACATAAGGCAAGATAAATTGCGGGATCTCCCGGGTTCTTGAACCTTTCTGGCAAATTGCATAAGAATATCCACCCTCCACCCCACCCGCGCTCGCCCTTCCCGCCCCCTCCGACTGCCCTCGCGGCTCCAATGGAATTGGAATTAACTCGAATAAATCACCTCGGTGGCTCTGTACGACTACGCAGAGAGTTGCTCGTCTCTCCGCTCGAAGGAGTTCAAATTTCTTTTACAACGATGTAATGCTTCCGATGTTTTTTTTTTTTTTTACTAATTTTCGTCGACCGTACCTGAGGAAATCGTTGCATCGTTCCGTTGGCGAGCAGTGGGCGATTAAAAATAGCAAGGTATTTTATAATTTAGTCGCGATATAACTCTTTTCCGTTACACGAGAGAAACAGAGCTTTGATCGACCATTTTCCCAACATTCGTAAACTAATTTCTAACTTGTATAATTTTTATATTATTCCATATTTTTATTCGATCTGTACAAATATAACGGACGATAAATTAATATCGCACATTTCGCGCACCGTGATTTATCACGGTCGTTATTAAATTTTTCGAAATAACAACATGCATAATCTAAGGCTAAACACCATGTTCGTTGTTGATTTTGCACTTTGTAGAACGCGGCAATTACCTTGGCAAATAGCCGCGTAAAAATAATAACGCGATGCTAAATAATACTGTTATTTATGGTCGAATGAAATTTCATATATTTCACGAAACTTCCAGCAGGCAAATAGAGGGTATTATGTCATGGCAATTGTAAAGGCGAAGAGTAAGTGGAAGATAAAACGATCGAACCGTTGGCCACTACTAGGGTCATAAAGCAGTGCCGGCATCTGGCGGCATTCGTGAGAACAAACGAAACAACGCACAGAAGACGAAGTATTGGGTGCGCGGGCGCATCATGGTCCATTGATCGAAAGATATTGTAACCATGTAAAATCAGCGAAAGACAAATTTTTAGGTCTATTCCGGGAATTTTACGATGCCCATTTAACTGTTACTTTAAGTCGGAGATACGGGAAGAATAACGATCGATTGATAGAAGTTAAACTCATTAACTGATCCGTAACAACACGTAACGTAAGTTCAGAGGCATAGAAAGTAAAATATCCCTAGAAAATTAAGCATTAAAATTGTCGCGAGGCTTGAAACGTTGCTTCGTTGCTCATTTTTTCTAGTTACTTAAACGATAATAACAGTTGAAAAATTTACAACGTTACGATAAATATATATATATATATCGTGATATAAATACGTATAGGAATATCCAAAACTCGTTAATATACGTGCGAAAGTTACGGTACTACAACCCTCTCCTCGTGCACCTCCAACGATATCTCAATTGCACGCCACATCACGATGATCCCCCACTCGATCGTTGTAAGCGTGGAAGAGAACTGGTTATCATTGCCGAGTGGCTGGCTTTCCGTATTGCTTTCCGTATATTGTGCCAGGTCAGTAAATCCGAAACCGAGCTTTACGATTTGTTTACTCCAGAGTAGGTTATGGGACCCGATTATATAGCCATAGGTATGCGGGGGCCACGTGATCACGGCCATAAACGCGTCTGTTATGCGCTCGTAAACCGTGAGAGCCCCACTCGACGCTTGCCGCTCTACCAGCAGTCCTCCCACCACGATAGTCCATCGTAAAACAAGCGTTTTACGATTCCTGCCTATCGGTGATGATACCGCCACCGTTGCGGTCAGAAGTACTTTACACCGTCATCCGTATCGCCACCCTATACTATCGCCGTTTCCGAATCTGTTCGCACCTCTTTCTCTCTGTCTTTAAATTTAGTCGTTCGATCGACGATACTGACCCCGCGTATCGTTTTAAGAACAACGAAGGAAAGAGGGGAAAAAATGTTCCTCGCGTATCCACTAAAGGGTGAAGAGTAGAATGTATCGTAGACCGCATGCTCGAAGATTTACAATTCGGAAAGCGTGCAACAATGGGGAACGGGGTTGCTGGAAAATCTAGATGCTTCGAGAGCAACCGAAAACCTTGTTGACCCTGCCATATATCAAAGAGAATGTATTGCGTTCGCATGGTTCCGCAATCCGCGTAACCGGAGCGAGCGCACGGTGCATCGAGTAACAGATCGGCGTAACAGTTTCGCGTGCCGATCGGCGCGCCCCTGGTGGTTGGTTTTCGATCGACGGCCGGCCGTATCGGTGATGACGCTACGGCTCGCTACGTCACCGCTCGACGGAATGTAGCCCTGACGTCATTCAGTCTATAGAGAAGGACGAACGACGGCGTGTGCTTGTGACGTAACACAGAGCCTAGGAGAGAGAGAAACCCGTGCCAGCCATGCTGCCGTAGGTAGGGGAAGGAAGAAAAGGGAGCCATTATAGAAGGGGCGCGACTAGGCTGAATCCTCCCCACCGACCGGTCGGCCCACCGAGGAAACAGCTGTCAGCTGCGTGGAGTTGCGGACCCTGTCGTCTCACCCACCAACCCTCCTTTCCCCGTTACTCCACGTGTCGGTGTGAGAGAGCGTGTGTGCGCTCGCGCGTGTGTATCCGTGCACGCGCGCGCCTCCACTCGTTATCGTACCTACACGGTATCTTCTATGTGTGCACGCGCGTACACGCTCCACCAAAGTCTCGCACAGGCAAGAGGAGACCAACCAGCCAGTCACCCACCCCCGATGTTAAAATATTCCGGTGGGCGAGCGAGCGCGGGACGGGAATAGCCCGGGAGAGTTATGGCCGCCTCCGAGACTCAAATAACTCTTTAATCCGCGGGCGCGTGTACGCTCTTCGCGCTCCTTTCTACCGTACATTTCTCCGCTCTTCCCTCTTCACTGTTCTCTCTTTCGTCCCTCTCGCTGACGTCGATTTTCCTAGCTAGGCGCGACTACCGTGTAAACGTTCTCTCGGCCGGCTATTTGCGGCGAGTTCTAAACGAAAAGCAGCCCGTGAAAATTTCATCGAGACCGTGTTGCGGCCTTTTCCCTAGCTTTTGATCTCTATTTCACGCCCGCCTCCATTCTGGACGCTGCCGATCCACGTTTCACTTTCGCTCGCTATGAATTGGCTAATTAGGCTACCGGTAGCGATCTCGCGTTACCCATCACCCCATCATCCGACTCTTCCTCCCTCGAGTCTTGTATAATATAAGCTTGTTTCTATTTATAATTGAGCATGGCTGTTCGTTATTCGTCAACGTTTAAATTGGCCCGGACTGATAGGAGGAATGCCGCAACAAGTACCCGAAACGAATTGATCGACGTATTTATCGCGAGTCAAGCGAACATTGTATAAAAGTAGGACGAGCGAAGTGCGTCAAAGATTCTATCTTCGCGATCGTAATTTTATTCCGTCGTTGCTCCGCGGCGGAGCGAAGACTCGCGAGTACATGTTTATGATAAGCTTGGTAACCGTAATAAATGTTCGTGTATTCCGTTAGACAAAACGCGTCGAGTTAAAAATTTCACTCTAGACGGTCGTATATTTCCAACGAAATTGCTTGATTTATCGCCGGCTTACCGAACCGTATTTACCGAGGCAATTTCCCAAGTAATTTCCAGATAGTGTTCTTCGTTAAAAGCGTTTAAAAATAATCCATAAACACACGCAACGTCGACACTGTCGCTCAAGAATGAATAACAACGATACCTCCAAACATTGATAAATACTCATTTTTAAATAAACGTTCATTGTTATTTCACGAAAGATCTAATCCAAGTAAAATTCAAATAAAATTCAAATAAAATTCAAATTAAATTTAAATCAAATTCGAATGGGATTCTAGAAACAGAAAAAGAATGGCAGAAAAAGATTTCCACGGAACAGGAGGCGAACCAGGCGCACGGTTAGCTCCGATAAAGAGACATCAATAAACCGAAAAAGGAGTACGACGAGGCGGTCTCGATCTCGATCGGCGATCTCGATCGGTCGAGCAACGATATGGATTGAGTCGCGCGACACGAAGGTACACACTCTGTGGGCCGTCGATCGCGTCGCACGAATTTGTCGCGGATTAAAAAATTCCCCGGAATCCGGTCGTATCGATGCAGTGTGGCCGACGGGGGTAATTAAATGCAACTCCGACGTCCAGTTGTTTTTTTTCTTTTTTTTTTTTTTTTTGTTTCGCATGGAAATCGGTGCATCCCACGGTATTCTGTCTTTTATACTCGCGCGTGAAGGTGGGCGCGCGCGCGAGCGAACGAGCGTACACGGCCGTGTCGGTGTGCACGCAAATTAAATATCTGTGGCGGTTCGCGTGTAAGAATACACCCGTTCACCGGGGCGCCAGAAAGATATATCGTTTCACCAATTTGTTCTTCGTGAGGAAATCCATTATTAGGCGAAGCACGAACTTTTGCGACTAATTGCGAGCGTTGGGTGCACACGCGCGCCGTCGCCGCCGCCGACTTGGTAGAACTCTGCTCGAACACGAGCGCAGCGCGTGCACAAACCGCTCGCTCGTGCGTAGACGCGAAAATAATGTATATTCATGGGCCATTGCGACGTTAATGATTCGTTCGCCGATAAGTGGCTGGCAATACGCCGCTTAAGGACACACAACGATCTTTATTCGTGGCTCGATAAGCGACTCGAGTTTCGCTTGCCCCGTTTTAATCCGTTTCGTGCGTTCCCGTGACCTTTCGTTGCTCGATAAGCGGCTTCCGTCTCCAACGATCTTAATTGTACCTCAAAGGCCTACCGAAATCGCGAGCATCATAAAAGAATCAAGATAGCGATCTTGATTGGAAAGTCGTGACGGTCAATTTTGATGAAAACGAATTGCTTTAAATACCCGCGACAATTATTCTCGTGTCTGCTGGTCGAATTCAACGATACAATAAGTTTACAAGGTCTTTCGATAGAGGAAGAGGTCTTTGACAAAAATAGCCAAGGTTTTTAGTGCACGGAATAAAAGAGCGGTAGTTCGGTTAGGAGTCAAGGAGGAAGTCGACTTTATTGCCCTCAGGTAAACGCGCAAAAAGTGGCAAAGGACTCGTGGTAGTAAAAAAAAGGACACCCGTTGATCGTCGCTAGAGCAAGGACGAGAATACGTCCGGGACATTGGCAACGGTAGATAAGCGAGGCCTAAAAAGGGCCATCTTCGAAATCCTCCTGGTATAACCGCGCCATCGAAGGTCAACCGACAACGAGAAGTCAGAAAGAAGAACCACAGCACGCAGTAAAACCATAAATCTACGCTCTGACGTTTTTGTCCGGCTGAAAAAGCTTCGAAAAAGAAGACTGGATAAAGAAAAGAGTGTCCAGTCGAAGAAACCGCGTTCGAAGTCGTGAAACTCGTTACAAAATCGTATTCCATCATTGATGAACAAGGTTTTACACGATTTTATGGCTCGACTTGTAATCGATAAAGGATTCGACAAAAACACAAATTGTTTCTTTTCGCAATCGAAATAAAAAAAAATATATAAATTTGCTGTAAAAGATAATTGTTATACCACGTTCGTTTAACGCGTTGGACTACTCGATCGATCGGAAGAAGTACCGCTCCAAAAAAGAGATCATTAGAAACAGAAAGACCATCGATTCCTACGTCGAACTAAAAGGGGGCGAGCAGCAATTGACGCTCAGAGGCGTCAGCCTTTAAATAAATCACGCTGATCGACCCGGTGATCGGTAATCAAAGGAATAAACGAGCCAGCCGCGCGATAAGATACTCTCCGTCGGTCGAAACAGGCGGGATAATTATTTCGCTGCACCGGTCAGGTAAACTTATCGCACGATGCTAGATAATCAAATCTCCGGAGTACTTTTTCGGTCGAGGGTGGAAGACGGGTGGTGGGTCCGGTCTTTCCAAGGTCGGGCCGTGCAGCCCCCGGACTCATAAGCGAATGAGGACAACAGTCGGTCATCGTAGCGGTCGTAAATCAAGCGTTGGCGTTTTTCGGCTGTGCTAGCGCAGGCAAAAAGGGAAAAAAAAGAAAAAAAAAAGGGAAAAAAAGAACGAAAAAGGGAGGCGTCGGGGCAAAAACTCCGCTCCGTCCGGCTTGTTATAAGCGGTCCTCCGCTCGGTTAGCCAGCCGGACGGCGAGGCGAGCCCCAAGTGGGGTGAGGTGGGCCTTAAAACGAGAGAACCCGACGCGACGGGCAGAGAAAACGAGGGAGAAAGAGACGATATCAAGGGATAGAGAAAGAGGAAAGGAAAACGAGGAGAAGAAGAAGGGAACTTTAGCAGGAACAATGCCCAAAGTCACGGGGAAGAATGCGGTCCGTCGGGCTACACGAGGATGCACGAACGTTACTTCGTGGGTGCCCATTGGTCGCCCATCGATACTCTTCCCTACGGGAAGACACACGCGCTCTCTTCCAGGCCGGCGACAAATACACCGGAGAATTTACTGCTTCGCCGGTCGTTACGTCATTTGGCCTCTTTCAAGTGAACCGCGCGGCCGCGTTGCTCTCGCGACTCTTTGTCGTCGATCCGCTGGCGAGAACTCGACGCAAATGACGCCATGCTACCTCGACGATTACCCCCTTTTAATCGTCGAACCCTCGAGAAAGAAAGAGAGAAAGAGAGAAGAAGCCTGGTTCTCCGAGTCGTTCACGTTCGATTAAAAGATAGCCGGTTTCGTCGCTCGACTCGAGCTCGATCGAATGGAGTAGTCTGTCGATCGCGTCGGTTAGAGAGAACGTGAACGAACCGAGTTATCTTTATCCTGTGCGATGAACTTCCGGCAATATTGGGTTTGAAATTTACACAATAGTGCGCCATTCGATAACACCGAATGTGGCGACCGTGAAACTGTATCGACGATCCGGTGTGGAGTAGGTTGAAAAAAATAAAAAATAAAAAAATACAGGATGATCGTCAATGTGGTTTCTGTCGGCTGGAGCATATAAAAAATTGGAACACTTGGGGGTTGGTGCGTGGGAAGGGTAACAAATTATGGGCGCGTGGATGGAGCTACGCGTTTCGTCGTTTCTCGCGTGTTAACCCGATCGTTCTGGGGAGGATCGCGGATCGATGAACGGTGATTGTGCAATTGCTGTCTATTGTACTCATTTCAGAAGCGGTGCTGCTATGAATACAATAGAATCGTTTCGCGAACAAGACGTAAATGCCTTGGTCATCGTAACGGCGCGGCGGGTATCGCGGTAGCGAGTAGGAAGAAATCACTGAAATTTTTATACGATAAAACACCTAATGAATCGTCTACGTGGCACAGCCGTGTTTAACCGTAATTGCAGATTATCTTCCCCGTAATTGCAGCCTCTTTGCGAGCCAGGGCCTAATCGAGCATCGCACGCTCAATTTGCGAGAATATTAACACGCGCGACCAGTCGATGAAGACGCGAAAGGTCGAGCGAACGAGAGTATAAAGTATAATGCGACGCTCTGGGATGTCCTGTAATTTCTGTTCGCTGCAACGCGCCGTTAGCCAGCGCGTCTCTCGATCATAGCCTTTGGTATCCTTTCAACCAGTGAATTACACGAATTATAAAACCTCCGTGCGACGTCGATGAAGTCAAGTATGGATGGCAGCACCTCTTCTTCAACGGGCCACGTTACACGCCAACCAGAGAGAATTACCGTGCGAACGCTAATGTCACCCCCGCGGTGAGATAAGAAGCTCGAGGCAGCCCGAGGCGACTTCACCCCCTCCGTTTCTCCGGTGCTTTCTTATCCTACGTTAGCATCCTTCGCTTGAATTATGGGGGTGATTTTTATTATTCGCCCGCGCCTCCCTCCCTCGTTTCTTGCTGTCAGCCGACCCTCTTTTTCCTATCTGCTAGCGCTCATAGGCGCCAGCCGGAGGAAACTTTTTCCCAGAAAAAGGAGGGGAAGGATATTCGGCATGAAGTTGAAGTTACGCACCGAGGGGGATCTAGCCAGGAGCAAATTGATACGAAGAATTGAGTTTCGAATAGTATAACTTGGAGTCGCCTGTGTCGGAGCACGATACGTAATTTAGCGGTCGAGCACGATTCGAGAATAGTTTCTTTTACCGTTTCTGGAGGAAGTAGACGAGGTTTACGAGCAAGAAGTAATTCAACCTGTAAAGACCACTTTCACGCGTTGACTATCGTACGAAATACGGCACCTGCTTCATTCAACTTTCAATGGCATTAAGTGGTTTCCGATTCCCTTCGATGCGTCTCTTTCCCTCGGCCGAGGTAATCGGTATTCGAAAAATCGGCGAGCAATTAAGCGGAGGCCTCGTCGAGCACGGATGATAAAGCGAAATTGGATAGTCGGTAATCGGCAATGGGCCGAAAGACTGTCGAGCCATCCCGTAAACAACGTTACAGTAATGTACTCCCGTGGTGCTCACCCCGTCGTCGTGCCATCTCTCTTCGCACGCCCACTATAGAGCAACTATAATAGCGCGTTACACCGTGTAACCAGTGCAACTCTTACTCGCGTTCAACCGTACACGCTCACACACGTTCGTAGAAATAATACACGAGTTCCTAACGCGGCTGTATAAAGTGTAGAAGAGTAGGAAAGTGGTGTGTTCGTGTATGTATCCGTATCACAGGGGTAGGTGAGAGGAACAGAGTGAGAGAGAGAGGAGAAGATGGAGAGGGATGAGGCACACGCAGAGAGTTATGATGCCGCACAATTAGCAGTTCGTGTGAGAGAGATCGATCGCTGCCGAGAACATACATCAACGGTGTAAACGCAGGACACGTATCGCGTTTATATACGCGGAAACGCGAACGTTCGTACTTCCACGTACACACGTGGTCCGCCGTCGGTGTCGCTCGAAACTTTCGAACACCTTGAAAATTTGTTTACCAAGGGGGAGTTTTTTGTAGTTTTGTTGCGATCGCGTTTAAAGAGATTAAAGGCTTTGTGGTGTCATAATTATGGGGATTAGAATGATCTAAGGTCTGATTTAAGGTTACGAGGGGTGTGATTTTTGTCTTAACTGTTCTTCTGATTCGTGTTAAGTAAGATTTTAATATTGTTTTGGAGTTAGATATTTTTTACTTATTTTTTCACTTATTTTTTCATTTTAAATCATCCCCTATTCCATGTAAACGATTACTCAATGATTGTAGAGTACGATTCGTTAGGAATTTCAATGCTCGGTGTTTCATTATGGAACTATAATGTCTGTATACAAGTGTCTTAAAGCTATAACTTTGAAATGCCTGTTCGTTTAGCGTCGCTGATGTTTTCTCAATGGAGAGAGATTAAACGATCGCGAAATTCGGTGTCGCGTCGTTAACACTAGCGGCGGCGGAGGGAAGGGTGGAGAGCTTGCTTGTTAATGCGTCGATCCGTCATGTTATCGTTACTTCCGTTTACGCTTCATTAATTTTAATTAATTTCTATAGCCGTTCGTTCGGCAACCAGCGATGATTCATTTCGAGCGGGCTATTATCCCATGTTTTTAACGAATCTATCGCAAATGAACTTTCGCGGATTTGCACCGCGAATTAAAGCGGGGGCGCGCGTGCCCCGCGTACTCAAAAACCCCATTTACATCGAGCCAACCGTGTAATTTATCGGCACGACGAAAGATTACACGAACCAGTTGAAAGAGAATATTTAATCGCGCTGTATTAATTTACAATAATTCGATCAGAGGAGAATAAACGGTGTCTATGCGTCACCGAAGAGTAAGAATATACACAACAAATGTTTGTAGAAGCGGAAGCTGAAAAGGAAGACCTCTAAAATTTTCACGGTGGCCGTATTTACGAAGGTCAAATACACTCCGTCATAAACAAGAACCGCAACGAATTGTAAAACCATAAATCTACGCTCAAGCATGCTCGTGGTCCTCGAAAAGTCGGAAGGAAGAAATATATCTTGATAAATAATAAACTCTTAAAACCGATACGCTTAAACTTCTCTCCATCAGGAATCTCTATTAATTACCTTCTTCCGATGCGCTCCATTTTGTCCAATCATGTAGCAATCATCTCCGGGTCGTATCACAGTACAGAAAAACTCTCGCAAAAATGTCGGTCACTGGTCACACACGGCAAAAATACACTTTCGTGGTCGAATGAATTCTCTTTCTCTTCGTGGTGCACGGCAGTATTTCTCAAGGGCGCGTGCCACCGGGCTAAGTTACGAGGCGTTTATGAGCCATAAGCGATTCCACGGGGTAGATAGAGTTACTTAGACGAGTTATTTCACTACTTTCGTGAGGATGGCGCGAGTGGGAAGGGCTAAGTTGACGCGTCTTACGGCAGCCCGCTCGGCCGGATCAGAAGGACCGCCTGCGACTGCCTGATTTACTATGGTGGACCCAACGTGCCATGGACCCGCTCTACCCCGGCCGCTATGATGGGATTTTCTGATGGGGGTAAAAGGGGGACTGGTTAGAATAGTAGGGTAGGGGTTGTTAGGGTGGGGCTTAGGGAATTGTCCCGGGTTGAGTTCGATGTTTGTGTCTTTCACGTGTCATCACAGCCGACTCTAAATAAGAATCTTCTATTTTCTTCGATATTTATTTTTGTATGTTTATTTTCTATCTTTTTATACCCGTAAGAGAAACTTAACTCAACTTAACTGTCTAAACTTTAGTTGCTAAGGTTATTTAGTACAGCATCGCTATGTCGAGCTATTTATTTTAATTGGATACGATTCAAAACGAAACGTTCAATTTTAAGACCTGTTCGAGCGAAATTTTTTTAAGGCTGAAAGAATTATTTGGCGCACGCGTTTAGACGATAGAGTAAAACGTTGATCGAGCAACGGGTTTCTAACGGCGAGAGCGTGAATCCTTATCCCACATTTCCCTCGCATAGTTACACGTTGGCTGCGCGCTTTCATTCTTACTTAGCGGCGGCGAAAAAAAAACCAGAAGCGCGACATTCCTGCATTACGTTATCCGACGCATCGCGTTGCCTTTTTTCCCCTCGTTCGCCGCTTACCTAGAACCGCTCGCCCTCGTCTAGAACGCCGGAATCGAAGCCTCGTGAACGGCTCATTAAAACTGTTCCTCTTATACGAAAAATTCTATTTTTTTTTTTTTAGTCATTTTTATCGTACGGTAAAACAGATGAATCGGAAAAAATGTAAGATTTTAATTGAAGATTAACTTTTACAGTATATGTTTCTATCACTAGATAACAGACATATAATATTATTAACGACATATTTTCTAAAAGAAATCCAAGGGATTCTAAAGAATTTAATCACAATAAATAATGCAAGTAATTTTTTATATTATACCTCTACCAAATATTTCAATAACCTTCTCACGCCAAAGAAATGGCGTCTCCCTTCGCCCTTCGCAGTCTTTAATTTCAATTTGTAATTTCATCGTTGGCCACCGAATTACGTGGATTCTTCGAGTCAATATCGTCGCCGTGGTCGAGAGGGGCGCGCGCATATTAGAATATCTAATGAGTCAAAATTTATCGTCCCCACAGCGCCTAATACTTTTCACAATTTTCCAAAGTATTAGGGCGGAGTTTAGGCCCAGAACGGTACGCCTCGCAACCCTCCCCTGAATAGATTATGGTTGCACGATCGCTCCATGGAATCCGACGACAATAGCCCCCAGGGTGCAACCCTAGAAGAGATCGTAGGTATGCGAGCACAGCGTAATTTTCCTTTTTTTCCTATTCGGCAGCACGGACAGTCTTTTCACGGGCCGATGGATTCTTTTGCCTAAATTAATAGCATTTATATGCCGATGCTCGTTCCTTTGATGGCGTCCCGACGCTTCCGTCCCGATGAAAAGACGCGGGCATATGTGCGAGTATAATATTTAGAAATCTATTCGAAGGGGTTACTCTTCGTTGTTCGAAAGGCCGAGTTGTTCGCATTAATTTAAATGTCGCGCCACAATGGAAAGTTAATCGTTCGAAAAGTTGGAGGGTAAACAGAGAAGGCTCGTCGACCAGCTTTTCTTTTCAACGATTCGACGATTTCATTTTTACAGCCTGCAAATTCGGAAATCGTGTACGATTTATTTTTCAAACGAATAATCGACAACGTCAAACATATTTATGTTATGCCGATAATACTTGGTCATGCTCAATTTTTGTCAGGGACACGTTTTATCGTCGACAAAGCGCACTCGACGTCAGAACGGTTAAAACGATAAGAACTCGGTTCGATGTCGGCGAGATTAATTATTATTCCGCTAAGTAAGATCTCGATAAGAACGAACCGACTAGCCGGTTTCGAGCATTGGCATGCGAATTAAGCAATCATAGCCAGAGAGGCGAGCGCACCATTCGTCACTCACTGTCAGCAGAAGTTTCGTCGTGAGCAGCATCGTTTCCACGTTTTATTAGAATTTTATTTAAAATTCAAGCTGACCGTTTCGTAATTCGTTTAGCACGAGCTGCTTTGAAAACGGAACCGCAATTTTCAATGCCATCGATTAAGCTCGAAAAAAGAATTTAATTAACTCGTTAACATCAATGCGCGCCGAATGAAATTTCCAACCGGTTATGTTTTAATGACTACACCGCTTCGCCTTTTGTGGACCCTCTGCGATCGGGAACGGATCCCTCTCGGTTCGCTCGCGTGTCGAGAGATGCAAAATTCATGCGCTCAATATGCTTTCCCACAGTGAAGTTGCCCTCCTAAATATCGTAATTTTCGAATTGGTATTATCGGATCGATGGAAGGTCGTTACTGGCAACCGGTCATCAACTCGGATAGAAGTCGATGGGATGAAGATGTTGAGTCCGGTTCCCTTCACGCTTACTCACGATCCTTTTGTTTTTTTTTCTTTGTTTACAAAAAAAGGAGGAAAAAGTAGCCCCAGGCACGAGGATAGAGATTACTCTCGCGTGCGATTTTTTTCATGCCTTCCATTAATGACTCGGTTCCGCTAATAATTTCTCCTGATACCATAGATTATTAATTTTAAAGTCGTTCATTAATTTTATTTAGCTAACGGTAGTATGAGATTACACGTAGCACCGTCAATTTCGTGTTTCATAAAAAAATTATCTAATCTTTAAAGAAATATAAAAATGTTCTTATTCGATATTAAAAATTGTTTAAAAACAGAAAACAAGGAAATATGGAGCGAATGAACTTGTAAGATCATAATTTAAAATATTACACTTGGACGAAAAGAATACTCAAGACCTGCGAATGCAAATCCTTCCGCCAACCCTTCCATTAAGCCCCTTGGAATCAAACACCGTTATCCTCCACCGATTACACAGTCCCAGCGCGAACCGCAGTATCGCGTTCGAAGTAACTCGCCGACTCAATTAGCCGGCCGCATCAATCTGAATTCACGGCGAGCTTTGCCTCAACGGTTGATTGGCCCGGCTAGAATTACACCGCGACATCCCACGGCCTCGGTTCCCGGGGTGTAATGTTGTCGCGACTAACGACGAGAAACCAGTATATTAACTGCTCCGTGTTGCGAAGCCTGTCAGACTGGTCGACTCTATGTGTATAGTAATACCGTCAGAGAAGAGGCAAGAGAACGGTTCCAGGCGGGTGGCAAGGGAGCCAAGGTGGGCCAAGCAGATGGGGGTTGGTTGGCTTGATATCCTACCTGGTGCTCGGTAATATGGTGGCGGTGCATTACGTAACAGTAAACTCGGTATTCAGGGTTAGGTGAGCACGTGTAGAACGTTAACGCGTGTTCGGGGGTTGCTCGGTTGCTGCCTGTGCTCTGGGCGCGCTGGTAGCAGCGACACCCCTCGATCAGAGGGACAAGGAAAGGGAAAGGGGGATGGACACAACGGCAGAGGGATGACAAACGACATCACTGGTTGGCACCGTGCTACGATGCCGAGATCCATAACTGTCATCGCTTCTAAACTGGATCTCTGGGAGAATTCAGATTGCCCGGACAGTACCTCGTCGACAGGTTGCGAAAATCGTGAAACGTGTTGAGTGATTGAAACGTACGCATCGCGATACAACCGGTGATGTATTGGCGGGTGATAACGAGATGGACGCGCTGAAAAGACTCGGAGCTGCGAAATGACCGATCCTACGACCGCTGCGCCGATACCTTCGCTCATTTCACAGCTATTTGTTTTAAAAGCGATCGGTTTTAAACGAACGCATTGCGACACAGGCGTTGTTTATTTTTTTTTTTTTTTTTTTTTTTTTT
>SMSQ01010566.1:657613-673715 GCA_019453375.1 Ctenoplectra terminalis | reverse complement strand
TGTTTTTTTTTTTTTTTTTTTTTTTTTTTTTTTTTTATCAAGATATTCTCGTAGCCTTGAAAACTAGGCGATAGCGTCGCGTAGGTAATTATAACGCTACGCGGTTGTTGTTCTAGAAAAAAAAAAGGGGAGCAGCTCGAACCAGCTTCACACCGAGCGCGATCAGATACCATCCGAGCGATGAATAATTTTTTAATTAAACCGTGTTAATTAAATTCCAACCCCGTGACCAGGAAGCTCTGCCATGATACGACACTATTATTCTCCTTAAGTTCGCCGAGCTCGTGTAAGAAGCGCTCGCGCGAGCGGGGGCAAAAAGTTCAGGACACTTTCGTTGGTATCGCAAGAAGGGGGAACAGGTAAGAAGAACAGGTTGGCATAGAGGGTAATGGAACACGACTTCTCGTGCGCTCTCGCGAAAGAGCGAGAAGGGAGGCGAAGCAAGTGCGACCACAAGGCCGCAACCACAGTGTGGGAAGTGAAACGAGCCGAGTGGCGTAGCTTTTAATGGACTGAGGGAAACAACATTAAGTTAAGAGCAAAGCAGGGTGTGAGAATTACACGGAAATAGTCGTGGCCCACGGTGAAGCTGGCCAAAACGGGGAGAGGCCAGCAAGAGGAGGCGCACTACGATTCATAAACCACCAATTACCCTGTTGACCCCTTCTCTAGGACCTCCTGCAAGCTTGAAGGACCATTACACCCTAAATATCCTGCGTTACAGCAGTACCGCTCATTTTAGTTTATACAATTAGCACTTTACGTTTTACAGTCGCAATCGTATAATAATCACGAACGACGTACAACGAATCGTACGACCACGAGACGTGCTCGAGGTATCGACGGAACGAGGCCTAAGAAATCTTCTACGTACCAAGGAGAGTAGACAGGCAATTTATCGAATGATAAATTCCAGGAAGATAGGATCGCGGTTAGATTAAACGACGATTCTTCCTCGTCCTCTCGTTTCCACCACCTATTCCACCCACAATCCCCGAAGCAGCGAAATTAAATATAGGGGCCGAATTGCAGTCGCGGCTGCGGTGATATAGCCTTCCCCTCCATACTCCACCCCCTATGTTCTTCAGCCACGAAAAAGTGGTTCCAGCGTTTCCACTCCCTCGACTGTTCTCTCTCGCTACTTCTTTCGCCCTTATCTGCCACCGCAGACATTCCCTTCTACTATCGTCTTGACAAACACCTCCCCCTTGTATCTGAAAGCCACTCGGCCCGGCAACCCTCCGATTTAGATCCTGGCCCCATGGCGAGGCAACCGTTATCGCGGAAAAAAAGGCTGCTCTTCAGATAAGCAATAACACTGGGCCTTTGGTATCAACATCCGCTATCCAACCAATCGGGATGATTTAGCTAGGCCACGGGGAGAACGGGAACCTACCATTGGGCATAAAAATGAAAGTATGATCTCGTTCGATGAAACGCTGCGTACTAAGGATAACGCAGAAATATAATAGATCGACCACCTCGTTTCCTACAATCGTACGTCCGAATCGCTCTACCCGGAGGATGTTGGAAAGAATTCCAGCAAACTGTACAGAATTTGTTCGCGAACGCCAGCAGCGAAACGTGCAACGAGGGTTTTTCTAGGTAGAACGGGTAACGCGATGGCGACCGATAAAAGCAGACGGCTCGAAATCCAGGATCCACCAAGGCGATCCGGAAGATAACGCTAATTCCGGATATTTCGCACCCCGGACGGTGATACGTCGAGGCCGAGGACTATGCCCCGCTAGACATACCCCTTGCAACCCCTATCATGGGAGTAAAGGGCGGCAGCGCCAGGAGGGTGGACGAGTGTGCGGGTGAGTGGAGTGCCAAAGGGAGAGAGAGGGAGATAGAGCAGAGCCGAGCGGAGCAGAGCAGAGCAGCAGCGTGCTGCCCGCACCAGGCGCCCCTTCGCATATTTCACCGGGAATTTACGAGCTTCGATACGACAGGGAAATTGCAAGAATGGCGGAGTAATCTATCTCTCCTTGCCTCCGTGGGCTCTCTCTTCTTTTCCCAGGTTCCCTCCTCTCTCGAACACCCCTCTTCTCTGACGCGCGCGCGCGCGCGAGCGCGAGTGCCCACGTAAACGTTCCCTTCCTTACTACGGAACGTATACCGTAGAGAACGAAGAAAATTCCGCTATCTTCCCCCTCCGTGCAGATAAAAGAGATTTGTCCTTCCGGTCCGAGTTACCGCGGCCACCTAATTGTGTTATCGAGATAACCAGTCGATCCGTTATTTGCTGCCAAAGGATTCCAGCATCGGAAGTCACGAAGACGATGAGTTCTTCCAACCCCCGGAGACTCGTAAATGTTCATACCGGTCGTGGACTTTGTGCTTCTGAATAATCAATGTTCGCTTCGTGAAATAACGTGGAATGGAAGAACGGAGAACGTACCTTGCAGAAAGATTCGATTTTCGAGTATCCAACAGCTGGTGAACCTAATGGGGTAGAAACCATCGAAACCCATGGCGCCGGTCTTCGTTCGAACTCCTCCGCGCAACAGGGATCGCGAACCATTGATAAGTTAATTAATTGCCAGGATATATCTGGGTAAGCGTCGTGTAAATCACGAACCGGTCAAAACAGTAGGGACCGGCAACACGTGCTTCACCCTCTTATTGCGCAATAATTGCAGAGAAGAGTGTCAGGACCGTTCGCGCCGACCTGTTTTATCGCCATTTTCCATCCTTCAGCCAGCGAGGTGACTAACGACTGATACGTCGCTGGACGCAATTGCGCGAGATAGATCGGGTTCCTGGAGGCGGGAGACAACTCGGGGTTGTTCTGCCGGGAGACGGGAGTGAATTCTCATCCGTTATGCATGGCTGATATTCGCGCGTTCGTTGTCGTTCCAGCGATACAATTCACGAGTTCGCGTCCCATTCGCAGGGAACAAATATTGGGCGACGTGTTTCGTTTCGACAAAAATTATCCGCAACATCGTTCTACTTATTTCGTGAAAAAGAAACGAGTAGCATCGAAATTGTATTCCTCGAACCTACTTCGCCCGTTAATTAACATCGAACCTGTTAACCGGTACCTATTACCAAAACACGGTTCGTTCCGGTCGCACAATTCCGTGGAAATCCGTAAAGCGACTCGGATATCCCTTTGCTGACAGTATCTAGCTATCCATACGAAGTTGTCTCGAGGTGGCGAGCCGAGTTAGCGAAGCAAAGACCACCGATACGTCGGCGGAAATAATTACGCGTAACGTAGCTAGGTTTCCTCGAATTCTGGGCGTCGGGAGAAGAACGCCCCTGTCGGACGAGGCTCCGGATAGAGGGTGGCCGGAGGGGGTTGGAGCAGCGGCAAAGGGGGTGGGCGGGGGAAAATACTATAGGTAACAGTACTTGCTGTACATGGGTAATACATAGACAGAGGAAGGGAAACCCCCTGCGCCACGGGTTAGCGTGCAGCTATATCTACATAACGTACTGTAGCGTAGCCGCGGCCGCCGGTCGGTTTAATTTAACACAGCAGCTGTAATCCCATCCATTACGGCCGCGGTAATATACGATCGCTCGAGATTCATACTCCGTTTTTTCACTAATTAACAGACGGGACAAATCGCTCCGCCGATTCACCTCTCTCCGCCCCCCGACTACCCCCAACCCCCTCCGAGAGCGGCGCGCGCGCTCTTCATTCTCTTCTCGTCCAACGGCAACAAACGCTTTGTTTCTTCGCGCTAAAATTTACCTACTGTTTTTCACGAGTTTCATTCGGCCCATCATTTTGCCCGTTCGTTCGTTCGTTACCGTTGGTACGCTCGTCCTCCGGCTCTCTCGTCGCCCGTTAAATCTCTTCGAGCAATATTCGTGTCGTTCGACGAGACTCCGAAGCTTCAGGGACATCGTAGAATGTTCAATTGACTGTGGACAGAGAGATGCTCCAAGGTTTACGACCTGACTGTTCCGATGGGGATTCTAGGTGTTAGCTATGCCTTTTCGAAAAAAGGTTTCGTCGGGTCCGTGTGGCCAGCTAGATACCGTATCGATGCGCTTCTCGGAGTTTCACGATGAAGTTGCATCACTAACGAGACCTTTTCCAGGAGAATACTCGAGCACTATTAGCCGTAGAGTGGAACGTTTCAACGGGGTTCCTTATCGTCAAGGCGGCGGTCGTTTTTCTCGCCCGTCGAGAGGAATAATTAAGGATCATCGATCGATCATTCCGCGCGAGCATCGCGATCCCGTGGCGCGCACCGCGCTCGAGAGCCAACCAGAATGCTATGAAGTAATAACTCTTCCGTCAATACGGGAGGCGTGACGAACGCGCCAGGCCACCGACCGGCTCGTAAAAACCGTTCCGAAAGAAATAATTAACGCGCGTTAATCAAGCGACTTCGTCGCTGAAATTGGAACGTTTCTGTGGCGGGGCTCGAAGAAGCACTCCATTAAGGCGACTCGAAAGGGGAAGGAAGAATTCGCTAGCGTGATTTGTGATACGCCCTTCTAACCGGTAACACGATTGAGCGATAATAAGAGCTTTTAAAACCAATACACTTTCATCGTTCTAATCTAAAATGAACGAAGTTCAATTGAGGGACAGCAGATTAATACTGGTTTATTAAAAGATCCATCATCCCTAATCGCTTTGAAATTAAACTTAAACGAAACACATTCCTCGACATCAACCCGGTCGCGATAAATATTTCTAATTAATCAACGTCGACCGGCGATGTTTGTATCTGCAACGAGAATATTTTCACGTAACGATGGAACACCGTGACGTGGAAAATCGAGGAAGTTTCACGGGCTGCACGCCGGTGTCGAGGGATGAAAGGAGACGCAAAGGTATGGCAGACACGTGGCTCACGTGACTACACGGCACATAAGGGACTCGAACGTGGATATGGAGTGTGAAGATGAAAGCGGAAGACAGCGCACGAGAGGGGCTTTATACGGCATGGTTGCGAAGGGGGAAGCGAGGGTGGCCGGAAAGTTGTCGGTATAACGCGAACCGCTTCTCCCGGTTGTCGAGTCTGCGCATTCACGGGGCCGGATTTAATTGGATGGACACCATCGCGCGGTGCTTAATTAACTAATTAATTTCGCGCTGGATACGAACGCGCAGAAAGATACCGCCGGTTGGTCTGTTAGCGTTTAATGACTTTCACTTTGGGATTGCGCATTTTCGAGCTGCAAACCTTATCCGTCCACCGACTAAACAAGAATAGTATTCCGGACGAATCGATAATGGTCGTTCGATAATAGGCATCAAAAGCCCGTCGAAGAGGAAGGAAAGATTATTCGAACTGGTCGACGGCGCTCGTTTACGGAGGAAAACGTAAATAACCGCGGCGAAGACAGACCACCGCGCGAATTTAAAAGCGTCCCGCTCGACGGCGCGACCGCGTAAATTCGTTCCGGTTTAATTAAATTTAAATGATTGTCTCGGCTTTCGATTCAAGTGGCCGAGCTCGTTCGTCACGCGGGGACAAGCGAACGGTAGAGTCCGGTAGAAGCTGCCATTTATCAACGGGTTCGCATAAATCGCCGATATGAACATCCGCACGCGCTCTCTAAGCTCGCGCGCGTACACTTTTCGCCGGCACGCTTCCTGCAATTATAACGAGCCCCGTCTCGTATTCTCGCGACCTTTGTGCGCCGCTAAAAGAGAAAACGACCGGAGAACGAACACCGT
This sequence comes from Ctenoplectra terminalis, assembly GCA_019453375.1. Classification (NCBI taxonomy): domain Eukaryota; kingdom Metazoa; phylum Arthropoda; class Insecta; order Hymenoptera; family Apidae; genus Ctenoplectra; species Ctenoplectra terminalis. Next base: position 668,059 of record SMSQ01010566.1, on the reverse strand, counting down.
CCCCTTGTCCTTTGCACACCGTAGCGTTGTTCGTCGCGTTAAAGCGGCCAGGCAAGATTTTCGTTTCATAAAACATATGCCGGTGGTAGGAAAGAAAAAGTCGCTTGTTCAGCGGGGACGAGAGAATAGACCGCGGCTTTTAAGGGCGGAAAAAAAGGCGACCTCTCGAGCAAGCGTAAGGGGGTGAACGGAGGGTGCGAAGAGTGGAGAACGATGAGGAAAAAAGTTGGTTCGTTACGGGTAAAGGGTACGCTTTAAATGAACCCTCGAATAAAGGAGAGCGCCGACGAAAGTGCCGGAGGCGTGCACGAAATTAACCTTCACCGAAGTCGCGTATAATTTCAGACGAAAAGGAGAATGTACAGGAAGAACTAAGTTTCTGTTAATAATTGATGCACATTTTACTGCGATCGTGCAATTCGAGGTCGCAGCCTCTCGATCGAGAGTCAATTTATCGAGCACGAGTAACACGAAGCACTCGTAACAATTCGCGAGAGAACGTGGCAAGAAATAAGACCGTGGATCGATGGCGGCAGAACAGGAAGCTAGGACTTCCTCGCGAGGCGAAAGACGCGCCGATAAACAGAACGAACGGGGCCGCGCGTGCATTTAACTTGACTTATGGGAGTCATTTTCGGATGGATGCTCGAACGTTCTCGAGCATTGTGGGTGTCGCGAAGATGGCGCGAGAACGGATAGCATGGGTTATAGAGTGGAAGAGGAAAGCCTAGACCGGCACGATGGCGGTGGACTGGCAGGGGGGCAGATGGTGGAAAAAAGAAAGCGAAGAAAGCGGCGTTGTAGAGAAACAAATCAACTCGTCTGTTGGCTGGTCTCAAGTTTTTAGTGGCGTTGCTCCAAATATTTGCTTTGCTCGTCGGAGGCCGCGGTGTCTGATTCCGGCTCGCCATGGAATATACACCGAGAAGAGGAGTCTCTCGAATCGTGGAGAACGACTCGCGAAGCTTCCTACCGGTTCTACGAATCCGCGCCTCTCGTTTCAGCCAACAACCCACCCCGTTCTTCCGTCCTTAGTATCGGCGTTCCGTTCGAGTGTCACCCCTCTTCGTACTCGCGCTACAGCCACGTTCTCCGACCACCCCTTCCCCTTCCGTTCGATAGCCCGCGAAGTTGCTGCCAAGAATACGCTGGAAACTCGTCCATCATGAGTATTATTACGCGAATACCGCGATACTGCCGTCGCGTATAATACCCCATCCCCGCCCCCCGTAGGCGGCCACTTTTTCAAACGGCGTCGTTGTCGCCGGGGTCGAGCTTTATGCCCGACAGTTACGATCGGCCTCGTAGCTCTTTAAGATTTGGCACCGATATACTCTGTGCGCGTAAGTCGATTCGTTTCGGACGTTTTGTCGCTGAAGCCGGTGACGAATGCTCGATGGATCGTCGAACAGATCGTTGGGGTGACATTGGTGTCGATCTCGGGCAGGCGCCAACACGAGAGCTTAATCGTTGCTCCGATTCGCGTTCGGTCGACCGTCTTTCGAGAGAGGCATCGAAAGCGTGTTATTAGAACAGGATGATGGATGGAGTATAACGCTCCAACATAAGATTGTCCCTCGCAATGGGCGGCGATAAAAATTTAATGCGTCAAGAAACGAGTGAGTTTAATCGACGACTCTCTGTTCTTTTCCGCTTAAGAGGGTCACCGCGATCGCTGGGTGAACTTGAATAATAACTTTGGGATAATAATAACTTAGATATCTTCCAGTTGGTGAATTCTTTCCGCTGGTCTTGAATTAACTGGTCCTCGATGCTTATCTAGCGTTGCTTATTAGCGAACGCACCCTCCACGCGGTGGCCGCTAGGCCGAGGATTATTAAAACATGTATGCAAAGTTATGGAAATGTACGTGGTGCAACGAGCGTACGCGTCGACCTGCTCTGTTAAGCTATTATGAGAATTTCCATCGGATGTCGCCGGAACCGGACTGGCCGGCATGACCGTTTTCGCGGAAATCACCGGACGAGGGGTAAAACTCACTGCGGTTGATCGAAGAATCATAAATATCAAGAATTAACCGGAACGAGAAAAATTTCAAGGCCAGACAAAGGTAAAGGAACTTTGCAATTACTATCTCGAAATGCCTCGAATCTTCCAGCAAACCCATAAAACGCTAAAACGGTACACAAAGGAACGTGGTATAAGAGTGAGCAATATTTTTTATTCTCCGAACCGAAAGTGGCCGAGACAAGGGAATTTTTGCCTAAGAATAAACCCTCTCGAGTCCGCGGTTCCACGCGAATCTATTTCTAATCGTGGTGCGAGGGAATGTCCTTTACCAAAGAGGAGATTGCTCGACACGCCTAATTTGCGTTTATTTCTCGAAGTGGTAACTCCGGAGAAGAATGGCGGTCTCGGTAGAGAGAGCGAAACTTGGCATGGAAACGGGACTGGGAACAAATAAGAACGAGGCGAGATGCTTTACATTTCCAGTCGACGAGCAGCTACACTGTATCGGCTATAAACCCGCGTGATTTTGCGACGACCACGCTTCGTATCCATCCTGGTGAATTTGCGTTCCTGCCCGAGCAGCTGACGGTGGCCAGCGCCTTCCGCGTTGCTTCTTCCTTTTGTCTTTCGCGGGAGAACAGAAACAGACCGTTTCGAAAACAGCCAGAAATTCATAGAAGGGATAACGTTAGACCAGAAACATCGCGAACATGGAAAATCGGCAACGAGAAGTTTTTTTCACATACAAGGATGTCGAAAAGAAGATAAGCGGGAATCCTAGCGTCTGGTGATCATGTTATATACGGCGGGCAACAACGTGTTCGGTGTCGGGCGAGACCGACTCAACGATTTCGACTATCTGCTCTTACCAAGGGTGGTAGTATATTTATTAACGCTTGGCACCTTGACAGCTACTTCAAGTACAGACCGTCCGAATACCATGAGTTAGTCTTTAACAAGTCGGCTGATGAATGGCCCATTGCTGACTACCATACAGAAATAGAATCGGCTAACAAGCGCCTTTCTTTCCGAGGATTTCTCTTTTCCTTCTTCTGAAAACCCTGCTTCCTTCGTTTCAGGAAAATCCAAACATTTGGAAAAATTCTAAACCACTGAGCCCTCCGTCTGCCATCGTTCCAACTCTTACGCAACAGAAATTCAGCCAACGCAAACCCGTTTCGAAAACAAATAAACCGACGTTCCAACATGTTTGCGACGAACTAAATTTCCCGATGATCTCCTCCATCTTCGCAAACATATTTATCACTCTACGTGTTCTACCAATTCCAATTCGTATCAATTCCATGAAAAATCGGACCGGACCAATTCGTTCTGTCGAGTCCGAAATCGGAGCCGGCGCTTGTCCGGCTTGTAGAGGACGGGTTAGCAAGAACTTTGGCGGCCCGGGTTCATCCTATGCGAGCGTCGCACCGGCCATCTCGTCGCGGATACATCGGTGGCGGCTGGGTGTGCACGCTGGCACATGCAACCGGCAGCCGATGCACACGCGGCCCTCGATGTGTTGGTTCGAGCGGCGCAAAAAGGCCCGAAGGCAAGTAGCTACACGACTACGGCAGCGATCAATCAATGTTGCCGTCGGACGGTAAAACAATACGATGTTGCCTCCATAATTGACGGGAATCCATCATCCGTGTTTCGCGACTTCTCCCGCCCCACGATCCTGCGCCCGGATCCTGAGACCCCCGTTTCAGCCGCAACCTCAATCCGCGCCGGAATTCCTGTCCCCCGCGATATGTAAATTTCATATCCGTCCCGGCTGGCTGACGGCCATTTTTGTCGTCGATCCTTTTGATTATCGGATCGTCGTGGATAGGGAAAGTATTCTTAATTGTCAGTGTCAGTGTGGTTCGAGATTTGATTTCACATTTTTCTCTCGTCGACAAGTTTCTTTCCGTTTAAACTCCATATAGGCACGCAATTAAGGATACATCGTTAAAGTAAATTGCCGGACAAAAAGCTCGAGGGACGTAGCGCGGAAGAGGAGGAACGTATCAATGATTTAACGTCGGAGTTATCTAGGATTGTTTGTTTAAAACGCGTCACGGAATCCTCTTTTAGCATCCCGCCGCGATACAGCGGCGGGAAAGGGTTAACAGGAGGTGAAAGGACGGGAGAAGGATCGCGCGATAACGGGGAGCGTGGCGAAGGTGAAGGCGGCAGCTTGAAAGAGGGAGGGATTGGTAAGCCCCAAATCCTTGAGCTTAACTAATTCCTGCATGAGTTACGAGCAAGCCACGGCTAATTCCAAATAAATATTCGGAATACAGATTATGTTAATCGCCGTGGATGCAAATTAGACGTGCAGGGGAAGATGTACGTAACCTTGGTCCTTGCGACACCGAACTTCTTCCTCCGTCCTTGAGACGTCATCGTCGTCCACCGTGGGTTGTTGTTGCACAATTCCTTCTAGCATGCGATGCCTTTCAAAAGACAAACTGTAGGAAAAACTAGCAGACATCTAACACCCTCCCAACTGTAAATCGACAATCCGTCACGCGTATGAAAAATAAATAAATAAATAAATAAATAAATAAGTAAAAAAATAAAAAAAATCATGCTATTGAGATATCTCTGTTTCGATCTAGCGGTTGTAAACGTGACAGTGAATTACTGGCAGAGTCTGGTACGTACTGGTTGGGAGGCGTCTAAGTGGCAAGTAGGTAAGTAACTTGGAAGTTAGGGGGTTGGAGTCGCCTCCGCAAACCTGATACAGGCGCAAAATGCATACGTGTTGAGAGGGGAGCCAGTGTTGTTTACTGTGTGAGCGCGTTTGTACGTACACGTAATGCGGCGTAGCCACCTTTAGCCGGAGTTTACCTTGCTGGTAAACTCTAGTAGGTACCTACGCCGGAAACTCTACTCTAATGCAGAGTAATGTTGATTTATGCCCGCGTTGGTCTCATTCTAACTCCTCCCCCTCTCCTATCCCTCCGGCCTCCGGTTACCTATTCCCGAGCCGCGCTATATTTCACCGGTGCTCATCAGCCGAACAAATATTACGTTTTTCCATTATACACGGCCGGAGTTCCGATCAGATACGCCGGATACTTCAGACTTTGGACGCGCGATCGCGAAATTCCGCGCGAGGAGTTTACGCCGCGCCACGGCGGAAGTCGAGCGTTTCGCGATCTACGAGATTAGCGATTTTATTTTTTTTTTTTTTTTTTTACTTAAAGAACTCTGAAGAACGTGTGAAGATCTTAAAAACTGAATACAAAATAAATTTAAAAGATAGCGAATTACTGTACGATCTAATATAAAAAATAATTTACAAATTGCTAACGAGTAGGAAGTATAATATATACGATAATTTATTGAAATAACCTAGATGTCTGCCAACGATTTTAACGCTATGTTGTCAATTAACACGTTAACAGATTAACGTTATAAGATGGTACAGTTGTCGGTGAAATAATGAAAGCTAAACTGCAGAGATCCGCAGAGATTACTGAAACAGGGATTTCAAGCGAATATGAAGCGAGCGGTGTCACGAGCGGCCGTTTTCGAGGTACGAGGAACAGTCCAGGTTCATACATATTTGCAATGTGCGGCCAAGATGGACGATATGCAATTGTATGCACGAAGGCATACGCGAACGATATCGCGGAGAGGATGAGGATAGATGTGCATACACAACGCGTGGGTAAATGCTTTATTGCGGGTCCGTGAATATCCTTGCACGACCGTAGAAGCGGTGTCTATTGGTCGCGACTATCCGCACACGCGACATGCTGCGCGTACACTCGTGCCGAAACGCGCCACGACCGTAAATAAATGTGTACGAGAACACGCCCGCGAGGTGTGGAATTTAGCTTGTATTTCGATTCGTCGACGACCATATAATCGAACTCCTATATTTCCAATAGAACCTACGAAGTTCGTCCTTTCGATCGAACTCGGGTAAAGCTGGACATCCGCGAGAAAGAAAATGTGTCGTGCATAACTCGTGCACAGTTCTGGTAATATTTCGAAGGTTCTACGATTGGCTAATGGTATCGGCGTACGTTTGCATCGTTGGACGAATGGAAATTCACGAACGGCTGGTTCGACACGAATAACCGTGTGGGGAACAGGTACGCGAACGTAACGCACGCGTACCACGGCACGATACGCGAGAGAGGATCGAGAGAGGCTAGCGATACAAATGCATCAGTTTCACGGCTCGTCGGACAAGACAACGAGATTCATGCCCTCCTCATGCATGAATCAACAACCTTTTCCATATTTACATAACAACGCTTGATTCGCGATGTGTGCCGTGTAGCCGGGTGGGAGGAGGTTGACAGATTGAGAGTATGGATAGGCTTTATTCTCTCGAGCGGTCGTCCTTCGGTGCGACGAAAGAACCGGAGAGCCGACCGAAGCCGGGGAAAGGCCGGCGAACAGAGACAGAGGAGAATGTCCATGCTTGAAGTAAAACAGTGAAACGGGCGACGAATGAAGAGATGGAAGGGAAAGGAGGATATTTCTGACGCGTGATCCGAATATCGAGCGTCCAACGAATATGATGACGCCAGTCTAGGATTTTCGTCGAAACCTCTGTTCGATCGATCCCGGCAACATAGGACGTCCATATCGTGACTAGCTTCTGCTTCTAATTCGTTTTCGGACCTTTTCGTTTCAAAATTAGCGAAATCGAGCATGATACGAGAAGAGGGATGGCGAGGTACCAAGGAAGAAAAGTTGGTCGATTCGTTTCTTCGTCTGGTCCGGTCACGAAAAGTGGGAGCATAGAATAGTGCGACGAAGGGGGTGGCTCGTTCGATACAGAAAGTTTCCCGTGGACACGCGAATAGCCAGGCTCAACTGTCACAAGCCGGGCGAACGTTACGTATGCACGCCGAGCAGAGGAAGCACTGCTTCATGCAACGTGCTACGTTGCAGAGGCGTGGCGATGAGTTACGTCCTCGCAGGCCCGTCTCAGAACCTTTGGCTTCTGCGACCGTGCTAACCACGGTCCACCGGGAAGAATTCGGGGGCTCCAGGGACCATTCGTCACCGCTATTGAACACTTGTGCAAGATCTGGTAAACGTACTTCCGACGCGAAACGGCTTACCTACGGAGAGAAGGATAAACGTTGAACCCTAGTTTTGGATCGTTCGAGGGTGGCTCCGATGGAGTAAATTGATAACAGGAATCGCTATTCTTGTTTTGGTTGCTCGTATTGGGGTGACTCCTATCGCGGGACTCTTAAATTTGTCTTTATCTTACGACGGCGCTTTCGAATGCCGGTGTTCTATCTGTTGACCTACTTTTTATCTATTTCTATTCCGTTGAAGTACGTTTCCTGCTATCTCATTCTTTGCTTAAATGTACTACTCTTTGACCATTCATCAGCTTCTATAGATTTATTTCTGTAGATTCCGAATTTAACGTCCTTCTTCTGCTTTCGAGTTAAGTAAATTCAGAAAACTTTAAACGAGTTACTCACTTAACACCTTTATCGTAAGGAAAAAACAAATATGTTACTTTTTAACGTTCCAAGCAACGGGGCATGATCTCATCCTCCGGACAGACCGAACGTCGCTTGGATCAGGCATGCGTTACGAATAAGCGCAAGGTATTCTATTATTTTCCGACAGCTAAGCAACCGGAGGAACGCTAACCGAGCGGCGTGGAGCGGGGACCACGAGTCGGTGGCTCCTCGAAGGACAAGGAGGATGAAGTAATCCTCGTTATGGAACCGGTACGCGTGTGCTCCGCGGCTCCACATGCGCACGATCCTCCACGTGAATGCTTCGGTGCGTAATTTCTAAATACGTTGTTCCATAAATGGGGAAAGGAGCGACAGCCGTGCACCGCGATATTATCGAATCACTCCAATTAAGCCAGATTAATTGAGAACGTGCGCGACCCATTGATCAACGTCTACAAGTTACGCCGAAACTAGTAGGTAAATAAAAACGACTTTGCGATTCTGGTTAGTCGAAAACGTCACTTTTATCGGGACTAAAGAAACGAAATGGAGCGATCGAATAAATACCTAGATCTAATTGTGATATCCGCTCTGGACTTTCTAGAGAAACTGCGCGTTTCTTAAGCAAAGCTGAACAAACTGGCAAGTTTGTTGTTACAAGGTGATACTTTATAGTCTACTCGCCGACTAATATTCGTCTTCGCGTATCCCAACAACAGCACTGATATATCGCGGCTTTTCGGAGCTCGGCTTGGTGCGAGCGACCGCGCATCCGGCCGACCACGGAAGACGCTACACAGTCATAAATAGCGTGCCATATTTCCTGTCGCTACCAGCTTGAAAAAATGCGACAAGTTTCTCACGCGACGCGAAGGCACTGGGCGAAATTAGATAAACATTAATTATAACTCGGATAGTTTCCAACGACCAGAACTTTCTCTCAACGGTAAGATACTACGAGGCATTATTGTCAGAGAACCTCAAAAGAATACCCGATCGGCTGGCAATTTATCCGATCACCCCGGAAGCGGAGGAACGCTTCAACACTGGCACGCCAACGTCCCTATCGGCGTAACGACCGAAGAGTCGCCGCCTCGGAGAGAGCGATCCCGTTACGCTTAGTCGGTGCTCGCGCTGGAGGAGCGCGTGAAAAAATCGCTCGCGGATGGAACGTTCGTATCCGGGATGTTACCTTATCAGTCGGTGGCCTTAGGCCGCGGCTGCGTGAGATTCTCGCGAATGCGAAAAACGGAGAACAGCCGGTGTAAACGTTCCCCGAGGTAGCTTTCGCGTCGACCGCACGCTCGCTTGCTCGCTTGCTCGCTTGCTCGCTTGCACGATCGTTCGCTCGCCTCCTCGCCGTATTCTCCACGGCGGTCATGGAAGGGAAGGCGTGACAAGACTGCAAAGTAAAAGGAACCAGGCATAGAGTCACCCGCGCAAGAGGGTGACATGCTGCCGAGCCGGTTACGGGCCGACTCTGCTCAGTCCCAACTCCGATCCTTCGAGGCAGGTGAACATAACCTAACCGCTAACAGAAACCCGCCGGCCGGGCCCCGTTCCCTATAGTAACCGAGAGGGATCGCCGGTTGCCTGTGTACGGTACACTTACGCGTTTACACGATACACGTGTGCCGCGCTCGCGAATAATCTCGCCGCTGATACACCGTTCCGCGCGGGATGCGGTTAATATTCGTCCCTCGCTCGCTCCGCGGACAGGTGGACGCGGCTCGAATGTACCTCGCCGAGAAGGTGAGCCGCGATACACATGTGAGACTTGATATCGCTTGTTCCTCGGTTATTGGAACCACGATGGGAACAGAGGTCAAGATGAAGGGTGAAGAATCAAGGACAGGGTGCAATTGATACGGTGGAGCATCGAGAAGATTTATGATTAGGATTCGGGCAGATCAACCCGAACGGTAGGTGTCGCGGGAATTCTGTGCACGTTTGAAGCGCAAATTTTATAATATTTGGAAAAATTATATATAGTATACCTGACGATAAATGTAACGGAACAAATTTGAGACAGGCGACATAAATTCGGTAAATTATTCCACCATTTTGATCCCACGTTCGATAGTGCACGGACAATTAACGCAGTTAGAGCGTGCCACATATTTTAGCCACGTCCCAACGTACGCATTGAATTACCCCGCCCATTATGAAACGATCAAACACAATCTCGATGCACCTGATACTTCAGACAAATTAGCCTCTACATCTTAATATGTTTGACAAAACATTCGGATGCCAGTTACCGTTGCCAGTTTCACGAGCACAAATCTTCAAACGTCAGACTTCGAGACAACGAGCATCGGATCGAAACGGAGCAAGTTCTGGCAGGAATTCGCGGAAACGGTAAAAGTAACTCCATCACGGACCACTGTTACCAATCGTGACTCCTGCTCTCCTCGGTAACATGATTTTCGTCGAAGGAAGGTAACGTCGGATGCGAATTAAACGCAGTGGTGAATCACGGAGCAACTTTTAACTCCTCTGTCCGGTAATCTGTGCGTAAACACGGCACGCGCGACATCGTCTTACGGGATTTTAATCGACGACTCAGCGTCGTTGCGAGTTCTCCTGTAATCGGTGGAAATCCACGGACAAATCCACGGACGAATCGGCAAACGATGCACGGCCAACGTTCCATTCTCGCGACCTAGAAAATCCCTTTAGCTGGAACAAGCGACGAGACTTTCGTCATCCATTCTGATTTATGCCGGCTGGATTCTCATGATCCCCGTGTCCCGATTGGCTATGGAACGACCGCGATAGGCCAATGTGTCGGTAGATTAGCGCGGAGATCCTGTACCGCCGTGAATACACCGGCGCACTTAGGAATTTCAGCGTCGCGTGTCGCGTCCCGGATGTTCCCCGACCGCGATCGATCGGTGACAAAAAAATCGACTCTATGCGTCACCGAATGAAAGGAAGACACGAATAGACGAGCTTGGAGCATCTATATTCTTCTTCTCTTTTCTTTATTGTTGTTATTATTATTTTTTTTTTTTTTTTTTTTTTTTTTTTTTTT
>SMSQ01010566.1:595127-657049 GCA_019453375.1 Ctenoplectra terminalis | reverse complement strand
TTTTTTTTTTTTTTTTTTTTTTTTTTTTTTTTTTTTTTTTTCTTTTCTTCGAAACGTACATTTACAGATTCATTTCAAGGTCGCAAAGATTGAGGATCAAGGATGTGCTCGAAGCTAAAATTACTTCGGTAAAACGGTGCGTCTATTCGCTGCTTGAATACGAACGTCTGTTCTTGTTGAATTAGACACAACGTCGCGTGTGTAACTACGAATAACGCTAGCACGCGTTACGCACGTTTAATTGCCTCGATTCGTACGTGTAGCGCACGCTGGAATTCAGCTCGCCGAACAAGCTTCTTCGAGCTGCGGCTACGTTCTGGCCGCGTTGTTATCGCGTAACGAGGGCAACGATAATCAAGATGCAGGAAACGGTGTCCTGCTCGTAGCTGACCCTCTTCCGACCGGTCACTAACGAAACGACGAACCCTCCGCTGTCTTGTACACGATTGTTCAACTTCAACGATGTAAAATCGACTCGTTCTTCCCGAGGCTTTATTATCGTGTGTTCGAGCTGGAATCTGGCGGCCAATGTCGCGAGTGGATAAAAGGGAAATTAGCAAGGCGATAAGGGGGCGAATGAATATTAAATTCAGGCCGAAGGCACGCAAAACGCTAATGCAAGAACGGGCCGGAATGAATTATACAAATGGTGGACAGAACGCACGGCATTATAGCTCGCGGAGCGTAAAAATGTTGCGCATCTTAAAACACCTACAAGTACAGCTGAATTAAACAGATGATAACCCGTCCATGTTTGCAAACTCGCGCTTCGTCTGCTAATCCTTAAGATTATCACACGCGTGTTTCTCTAGTTCGAGAACAACGTTCTACGTTAATCTTTCCGCGTATCCCACGATTCGGTAACGCGTTTCACAAGTCGATCGTGCATTATTACTTTATCGTTTGGTTCCACTGCACGGAAACGTATATCGTTGTATACCCTTAACACAGAATTGTAACCGACACACCGTAATTTCTACTTGTACCCGCGAAGGACTCCGATTTTCTAGGTTAACGGATTTAAAAATTTTTTTCTGGTTTTTGATACACGGCAGGAAAAAATTTCACAAGCGGAACTCTCGAACAGAGTAGCCCAGAGAGTAGAAAGGTGGGTATATAGGGAGCAGGTTCTCACGCGAGGCGAAAGAGACAAACGGAGAGGGGAAGATGGCGGCCGCCAAAGTCGCGAACCGGTTGGTCTGTCTCTCTAGATTCTCCTAAGCTCGCGCGGCGTTCCAGTACCCGTGAGCCTAACTTCGATCGGATAGTTACGGTACCGGGTTTCACTGACCGCGCTCTTGCCATCCTATAATTTTCCACTTAAACCTCGAGCAGCAACAACGATCGGAGGAAAGAAGTTGCCCGGCTCGTCTACCGATTTTCCAAATAACGTCGTTGACCAGAAGTTTTCGAACAGATTCGATCAACGAGATCTCGACGAGGGAATTCCCCTCGTTCTTTTCCCCCGTGGTCGTCGCTTCGCTTGGAAACTGGAGTTTATCGCGGCGTCGCGAAACGGATACCACGAGAACGTACTCTATGGCCGTTTAGATTTTACCGGATTCTCGGCTGATTCGGGCACACCGGTATGCTCGACGGTATACGCTTCCAGCCGGGTTCTTAATCCCAGAAATACCCCTGCACCGATGGTAGCCAAAGCCCGGCGGCGCAAAAGCTTTGAGCGTTGCAAGAACGAAAGTGCACGGGGTATAAGCACCGGACAACGAGAGAAGAAGTGGGACCGAATACGGAGGAGAGAAGAGAAGAAAAGAGACAGAGAGATCTGTCTGTAAGCTCTCGGGATACTTACAGCGTTGCAGTAGTGGTCCCATTGTGCCGCAACGACACAAGTCCCCTCTCTGCTTTCCGGCAAAACTCTCCACTGTTCCCCTCGCCGGTCTCGACGAGCTGACACACTGCTGCTCACACGTACACAGACACAGCGAGCAGCGCCATCAGGAAACACCAGCGTGGCCACGTTCCACCGTGGGCCAACCGCGACCACGGAGGAACAGAGAGAGAATCACGGTCGCAAACGCGAGACGTTCTCGATTCCCGGGGAAGATTTTGGTAAGGGATTCGCGCGCGAAACTTGAACGATAACGCATCGGCGCTAGACAAACGCCGAAGACCGTCTATGGTGATCGAGGCAGAGCCGAGGCCGAGAGCCTTGTAGAGCGGCCATAATGCACTGCTGCGGCACAGAAAGGAATAGGTCAGCACGAGGCTTCAACCGGTGACCACTCCCCCTTGGTACCCCTCGCTCATCCACCGTGCGATCACGCTCACTTTACACCTACACCCGGCTCTCCCTACCTATCCCTACCTACTCCTTTCGTTCACCTGCACCACTGGCAGGCCCTTTTTTCGCCTATCGCGTAACACGCGCCTTCTTATCAGTTACCGTGAACGAGAGCCACCTTGAATTGGGGTTTCGCTCGGGTGCTGGTTCTTTCGCGATCCTTAATGATTTAAAAGACAAAGCGTTGGAAGATTCTTGTGGTGTATTTGCGCACAGTAGGCAATACTGTTGGTATTCTTTACGTAAATAGTTTTTCTGGCATTGGATTATTCATCGTTTAATTGTAGGAGACTTTTAATCATGTTTGTTCGGGAAAGCGTTACGGTTCTTGAAACTGCTCGTCTGAATGCTGGCTCAGAGCACTAATAGCGGTGTGTCGCGAGATAGGTTTATGAATGGAGATATTGTTTCAAACGAGGAAGAATTTATGCGACGAGGAGAAACCAAAAAAACATTCCACCACCCACGTTACTACCAAAAGTGTGTTTATATTTATGAAGCTGTCGTTGGTACTTTATAAGAAGTTGATACGATAATTCGCGATTTACTCGATACGACGTTAAATTCTCCGTTTTCTCGTTTCCGAAGCAACGCGTAGTACGAAGAGTACCTAGCAACGCAATACTCAAATAGAAAGGTAGATAAAAACGTCGGGTACAGGTAGGCGCAACGACGAGCTGTATCGCACTTTGCAGTCTCTCAGCTTGCGACATACGCGAGCACATTTCAGAAATGCAAAAAATACGTGCGCTGGGTACGAGCCGCGCACTGACGTTACACGCGATTAAGAAGCTAGTTACATATTCAATTTTCAATTCGAATTCAAGGCTTCGATAACGAGCAACGCGCGAGCGCGCGCACTTGGTACAATGACAAAAAAAGAAAAAAAAAAAAATACTATGAATCCTGACGAGTTTCGCGGCGAGGTGAAACGTAAGAAATAGAGCGATCACTCGATTGTCCTCAGAGGCCGGAGATAACAGCGGTGGCTCGCCTCGGTATCAATGGCGGCTGCGAACGCTTACAAAACGACATTCCTACACGAGCCCGAGCAATGCCACGGGACGTGAACCGATAAAATCTCTAGAATTTACGGTAAATCGTACTTAACAACGGGAACACTTCATAAGACGAGGTACACCTGGTTCGCGATGCCGTTACGCGTTTTGAATCAACGCGGTTTCGCGGACTGCGTTTTCCAAAGGGAAACGGATTATCGAGGTTCCCTTGATATTCACGGAGATAATCGACGCGCGCCAAAACCGGCGAAACAAATCGAGTATCGCGATCGTTTTGTCGCATAAACCGAATATAAATCGCTTTCAGTGGTTCCGAGCGCGACCGGTGGACGTCTCAAGGAAAGAAGCTCGAAGGGTGCGTTCGATGGTCGTGGACGGATACGCAACGTACTCGACGACGTCGTGGCTCGGAGACGCTTGAAATTGTTGAAAGGGGGCATTGTTGGACGACTAGACGCGCCAGGGACGGGGGCAAGACACCAAGGGGAACGAGACGGCGCGACTCGTGGAAACGTTTAATTAATTTCGAAGACAATCGGCGCTCCTCAAAAGTCGGACAACTTAACTCCGCCGCGGCAACAGCTGTGTCGTAAGCATATGCGTGCGGCGAAAGAACAACGAGCAGAAGGAAGAGCATCAGAGAACCAGTTTCATCTCTTAAACGCTTAATTAAGGTGGCTCTCTCGGAGGAGAGTGAAACGGGGGATACGTAAATCCGAGTGACGCGACCGAACGAAGAAGATTCCCTCCGCTACGAGAGGGAGCAAAAGATATCGATATGCGTACACACATGTATATTCATGCGCGTGTAGGTGTGGCCCCGTAGGTACCGAACCACGTCTTCTGCCTCTACCAGTCCGCACATTTCGATTTATCGTTAACAGCTCTATCGTATGCGTGGTCCTCGAACCAGTTTCTCGTTTTATCATGGTCACTCCGCGGTTCTACGTAACCGGGTAGCGGAGTAATTATTGCGAGGGGCTATAGGGTGCATACGGAGCAGCTGGGAATTACTCACTGGCAACAAATAAAGAGGTCCCGTGCTCGCCGAACGTTAAATCAAACATTTCTAAGCTTTATGCTCGCTCCTTAATTGTTTTCACCGGTGCGTTTAGTCGTTGAATTAAAGATGTCGATCGATGCGATAAGAATGTTGAACGAACGTCTTCACTTTTTGCTATTAAGCCACGGCTACCCCGAGGGAACTTGAAATAGAAACCTTTGCACGAAACGATCATCGTCTAAATGTGATGAATTTAATTTCTTCGTTAGATCCTTGCAAGATATAAAAAAGCGAAAATTCCTAAAGTTCTAAACGTTTTTAAAAAAACATTTTGCACACAAGATTAATGATATATATGATATACTTATGACACATACTGTATACGTTATAACATGATATGATATACCGAATGGGAATACCATAATTAGAACCGGGTTAAGCGAATGCTAACCGCTATCCTCCTTATCGGAGGTTCTCTCATCGGATAAGCTGTTCCAGGGGATTCCCATATACAGTAGCACCTGCCAAGCACATAGGAAACGTTCCGGTGTGCGCGCCGTACATGCAACCGCAAACTCGAAGGCGTAAACACTGCTTTATTTCTTATAAGTTCATTCCGCCACTTCTTCGCGACGTTTCTTTTTTTCCCGCCCGGTCCGCATAATTTATCCGCTTCTAATGGAGAAAAATGTTCCCCAGGCTGGTGTCGACCGGTAACCGAGACCGTACGTAAGATCGTGCAGTTTAACGATCATTATCGGCTTTTATGACTCAATGAACGTCGAATGCGAAGTGGCCGCTCGAAACCAGCCATTAATCGTTTGTTACTGCAACGTTTAACCAAAGAAACGGACGAAAACCGCGTGCCCCTTTTTCTTTAACGTTCAATCAGTCGCAATTTCGAAACGATTTCAAGCATTCGATTAAACGCACCCAAAAACGATCCAATGAATGTTAAACAAAATTTGCCAAAGCTTGGCTGGATTGCCGTTCAACAATTCCATTCGACTACTCTGCGATTCATAACTCGTTCGCCGGAAGCACGCGTCTACGCGCACTAATAATTAACAAGATCGTCCAATCAAATCGTAAAATACGCTGAAAAAAATTAAGTCATACGTTCTTCCACTAGTGTTCGTCGTTCGAAAACGTCAGCACCGTGCACGGACGAACCGTTAGACGTGGCAGCGGAGATGTTTATCGCGTGTCGTTTCGCAAACGTCGCGAACCGAACGAACTCGCGAATAATTATTCGAGTGAATCGAGGCACACAGGTGTTTCAGGTCTCTCATGTTAATCAGACGTTGCGGGTACGGCATCGTGCGGCTCACAACGAACGTATGCAAACCGCATTTCCACGATGAAGCGGGCGCGCGTTCGAACCACGCCAGCAGCGTTCGAGCGAGCAAGGCACGAGAAAAATTTCCTAACGCGAGAGACACGCACTTCTTTTCCATTCCAGGACTCTGCCCGATGCGTGGACGCTATCAATGGAACAATTATAATTGGAGTTAGCGTTCCGTTGCGCAATTCTCCGACTTTTAAAGCAACTGAGCGTTCCCTCTAATCGGCGACGATCTGCGCACGGCTGCACCTTCTATGCTTGCTAACGAACCGCTAATTATTAATGTCCAACAAATTGTTTTGTCTACATCTCGGCAATNCGCACTAATAATTAACAAGATCGTCCAATCAAATCGTAAAATACGCTGAAAAAAATTAAGTCATACGTTCTTCCACTAGTGTTCGTCGTTCGAAAACGTCAGCACCGTGCACGGACGAACCGTTAGACGTGGCAGCGGAGATGTTTATCGCGTGTCGTTTCGCAAACGTCGCGAACCGAACGAACTCGCGAATAATTATTCGAGTGAATCGAGGCACACAGGTGTTTCAGGTCTCTCATGTTAATCAGACGTTGCGGGTACGGCATCGTGCGGCTCACAACGAACGTATGCAAACCGCATTTCCACGATGAAGCGGGCGCGCGTTCGAACCACGCCAGCAGCGTTCGAGCGAGCAAGGCACGAGAAAAATTTCCTAACGCGAGAGACACGCACTTCTTTTCCATTCCAGGACTCTGCCCGATGCGTGGACGCTATCAATGGAACAATTATAATTGGAGTTAGCGTTCCGTTGCGCAATTCTCCGACTTTTAAAGCAACCGAGCGTTCCCTCTAATCGGCGACGATCTGCGCACGGCTGCACCTTCTATGCTTGCTAACGAACCGCTAATTATTAATGTCCAACAAATTGTTTTGTCTACATCTCGGCAATTTATCGCGTATTCGGTGCAGTTTTAATTGCCCGCGTTTAATCGTTCGCGATCGTATCAAATTTGCCTCCGTTGCTTTCGTTGATATTTGGAATTTTAAACGTTGACGCGAAAAATGTTTTCTTCGCTTTTATCAATTTTTTTTTCGTTTTTTTTTTTCTTTCCTCAATTCACCAAGAAGATTTATCGATTCTCATGACGGGACAAGATTGTAAATCGGTCACGCTCTGCTTGCCGGGATATCAATTCGTACAGATACAACGATATTCGAGTTGGGGAGGCAGATGGTAGAATTACGTAAGGTGTACTGCTACAACCGTACGCACGTCTAAACATTTCTACCATTTTCGTATCTTTTTTCTCGATCCTTTNATTTTTTTTTCGTTTTTTTTTTTCTTTCCTCAATTCACCAAGAAGATTTATCGATTCTCATGACGGGACAAGATTGTAAATCGGTCACGCTCTGCTTGCCGGGATATCAATTCGTACAGATACAACGATATTCGAGTTGGGGAGGCAGATGGTAGAATTGCGTAAGGTGTACTGCTACAACCGTACGCAGGTCTAAACATTTCTACCATTTTCGTATCTTTTTTCTCGATCCTTCCTCTCAGTTCTCACTCCACGCGTTCTCCGCACAGCTTCATGGAACCAACACTGTTATACAGGTATTTTTCAAAAGCCATAAAAAGAACGCTCGTCGCTCGTGGAAAGAAGAGACCACGGTCCGCGAGGATCGAGCGTAAAGCAAGTCATACGGTGAGGCCGGCTATTAAGAATCTTCGTGTAGCTAAGAATCGTCGGCGACACCTTCAGTATATTCCGCGGTGTACGATGTAATCTCTGTGTGCCATCGCGACAACCCAGCTTAAACTAGGCACCGTGTAGCCCCGATGTCCGGTGCCTCGTACGGTGTTCCCTCTCTCGTTCTCCTTCCCTGGGGTTTTCGCTCGCTTAAAGGGAGTGACATCATCAGCCACCTATGTCCACCTCGCACCCATCCGGCAGTCCGGGCACGTACACTTTCGGACAAAAGGAGCATTAAAACAAAAATATTGTCCGTCTGGAGTTGAACTTATAAATCAACGACGCCCAACAACGGAATCGCCAGTTCTTCGTTGTTGCCCGTCCATTATCGTTCCGCTGTTCTTCTGGCCGTCTCCTCCCCGGACGGCCGACGGACTTTTCATATCCAGCCTCCCCATTTAACGTTGAATTTATAAATAATGGCTAACGAACGACCGAGCGATCGTTGTCATAATTCAACTTACAAATGAGAGAGGTTTCTTCGTGTCTTATCCGTTCCGAGTCGAATTCATTAATCGATCACAGCCTCGCGATACCCCGCGTGCTCTCCTCGCTCGTTTTCGCGTACCTTGTCGCGGTCCGTCTTTCGCTCCCTTCCTCCCTCGAAACTGTTCTTCCCGTCACTCGTTTTGCTCCTTCTGTCGTCGTATTCTTTCCGACTGCAACGACTCGGTAAATCATCGACGCGAGACGTACTTAATCGTTTTAGCGTAAATGTCGTCCGTTTCGATGGGCCGGTATAATTTATGATTTACGACAAACCGCACCGGTGGAACGCTCTCTTGGTGTATTTCAAGCTTTTCCAGCTAATCCTCAAGGGCGAACCAAGAACAGGATTAATAATAAAATTACAAATAGAGATTCTACATCGCAGGTCTCGTCTGTGACACGAATCTTTTCAACGGTGACTGGTCCCGTCAGTTTGCTCGAAAAGACCCTAGGCACTGAATATCAAGCTGGAATTCGTACTTCACGATAGTCAAAATCGTGACCACGGAAGAACGCGAGTGTCCTGGGAACGAACCAAGGCATCGAGGCAAACAGCACGCTTCTGGAAACGACGGAGCAGTGACCTTCGTCCGCAAAAAGGTCAAAGCGTTGTACCGTTACAGAGAGGCCTTCGTAACCGGCTAGTTTTAGGCATTTTGAGTTCCTCTTTTTTTTTCTTTCTTTTTTTTTTTTTACGACTACCCGAATTTATGGGAACGACCGCGGTTAAGGTCATTTTTGAGCACTAACTTTCCCAGGTAGGGAACAAGGTGTGTACAGGTGACGCAATTGCGCTTGACCTTGCTCTAAAAACATTTTCACACCCTCGGTCTACCCCCGCTGTGGCGTACCCTAGCGTACCCACCCCCTCCAACGAGGACCGTGCGCTTCCTCCAGGCCACAAAGGAATCCATTGTACTTTCAAACGAACCGATTTAAATATTTTTTGCTATGGTTAAGGTCACTCGTAGGCGACGCGAGAGCTTTTAGGTTGATCCGTGAAGAATGCGCCGATGCAATTTCAAGGTGGAACGAAACACAGGCCGGGAATGTTTCGCCATAAAAAATCGACCGGCAAACCGTAGTCCGATTCGCCACCGTCCACCGGTCGCGTTTTTGCGAACTCGACCGGTGAACGCGTTCATTCGGATTTATGTCTTCTAATTCGGGATTTATTCGCGTGAATGTTGCATGACCGGCGAAATTGCGGAGCATTCGCAATCGAAAGCACGGTGTTTCAATTATGAAGCGCACGCGTGCGCGCACAGCTCGAACCGATGGAATTGGCGCGAACTGCGCATCGTTTGTGAAAATTCAAAGACGAAATCGCGTGAAACGCCGCGAACGGAAGGAATAATTTCCGTGTAATTGCGGCGATTCGGCGAGATCCTCGCGGCGCGAACGGAAGAGGAGGTGTCCAATATATCAGCGATTTCGGGCTAGCGCATCCGAGGAGCCGATCGGAATGAATTAATTTGAGCGGAGGATCGGCAACAATTTGCTCGTAATCGAGGGAAAAATATCGCGGTAGGGATGCCGGTTCGGTCGAGGAGTTGAAAACTGCTTCGAAAATTAATAGTCGGCCATTAATTCAAAATACCTACTCCACGCGTGATACATTCGCTGTTTAACTACCCGATCATTAATTTACTTACTTTATGTAACGCGCTGGCGAGCTCGACGGGCATATTTCTTACGCAAAATTATATCAACCGGTAAAGAGACTGGAAACAGCTTGTCACCGAACTATTCCGCGTTACACACACTCATCGGCACCGCCGACAAAATATTCAAAAGTGCGTTTAGCGAGCGTAATAAATCCGCGATATCGTTGGACGTCACGGAAGAACGCGGTTCCTGCTTCTGTTGCGGCGGTTCCGTGGCTCTCACGGGTTAACTTACAACGCATTTCGACGCCGCGAGCGTCGTGAACCGCACGTGGAACGATCCGACGGCAGCCATAACGTCGACCAGACCTGGTCCGCGCGTCTGAGCTCGAGAATTCTCCTCTAAAATTGCTGCGAAACACATTCTACCGATACTTTTTCAAAACGAATTATTTGTCCTTTTTAATCGAGTAAATATTCACGGTTCGAAGTAAAAATTCCGGAGATTTCAATGATTTTGCGGCAGAAACTTGTGGATGGAAACTGCACTCTGTCCTCTTTTTATTCGTGAAAAAGGATTCGAGTAGGATTTAGAAGAAGGTCGAGCTTCGGGACGCAAAATTGAAATTACGAATCGCGGACGACCGGATCATTACTCGGACCAATAATTAAGAGCACGTGCAAGTAGCGCCATTTGGTGTGCATGATGCGATATAGCGTATCCGCGTTTGAATTATTGAATTCAATAGAAATACGCGAGTTCTCCGCGCTCGACTGGAAGATTGGACGAATTTATGCGAGCAATGCGCCCGGCCACCCCCTCTACGCCCATTTAAAAATACTATCTATGCGGCCATTTATCAGGCTTAACTGTGTCTTGAAACCGTTACTTTTTATTGAATAACGTATAACACCTGCGAAAACACTTAATTCACGTTCAGCGATATATATCGCGGCCGGCCGCGGTATTAAATTCGCGGAAATTTAGGAAGATGGGGCCGCGACCGGAAGAAAAAAGGCGACCGCGCCGCATAGCCCGGATGATTGCAGTTAAAAGGACTGAAAAGAAACGAGATCGACCCGAGTCAACGGGAAGCTCTTTTACAAACAAGAAGAGCGCGCATAGGTGAGTCGATGGTCACCGGCTAAACGTTCATATTTCATAATCGACTGACGATGCGCAAACAACAGGTTCCAACCTTTAACTAAACATAGACGAGCGACGCCGAAAAATTCGGACAGGTTATAATTTCTATTTACATTTGCTCCAGAATAACCTTTACACTCTCCAAGCAACGAAATCGGGTTTTCGATAAAGGGTAACGCGACCACACCTGAGTCACGGGATAATCTTTGGTATCCTTGGCGCACAATCTCTCGACCAAAGCTGATTCAAGAGGTCGCGAAGTCCTTCATCATTCCTGCTCGGGTTTGTTAAGTTTTGGGCATCACTTATCTCACGGCCGCGGGCACTCGGTCGGCTCTGGGGGTTGCGACCACCACCAGGACGGAAAAAGAGAAAGAAATGGAAGGAAGAAAGAAATACACGCGCACGTGCGTGTGCTGCTCCGTATATGCGAATCACAGGCAAACGCGGGGACAATCTTGAACGTAAATGGAAGTTGAACCACGAGACGGAGGTTGTTCAGAAAGGGATGTAGCCCGCTGGCTCGTAGGTAAGGTGTTGTAGAAGAGTCGGAACAGGGTTGGAGAGCCAAGGTAGGGGAGGAGGGTCGGAGACGAGAGGGCAAGAGGCATCGGGTGACGTCGCGACGCCCCAGGCTCTCCGAGCAAGTTCTCGAAAGTGTCGGCTAAACTGATATGAGAAATGGTCGCTTCGTGCTGCCCGTAGGGGATGAAGGAGCCCGACTCCACCTATACGTTACACAGTCGGGAAACGTTCAGCCACCTCGTGCGTTTCCAACCCCCGTTCGACCGATACGATATTCGCGGCAATACAGGCCGATCGACCGTGTTACCATCTTACGCCTCCGCGAACCCGTGGATTTATTGCCAGATTTACCATACGATACCGTTCGAGATCCTCGAAACTGAAAGAAGCACGACAGAAACTGGGGGAGACGTTGTATCGTTTAATTACCGAGCATATTGAACGCAAAGGGAACGGTTGGCTGCACCAACCGCTTATTCTAGATCGAAATGGCGCGTTTCATAGGAAGACCGTCGAATCGTACCGCTGGGACGCGGCTTCGTCGAGAGGGGGTCCAAAAAAGTATCGCGTTGTCACTTTGACAAACTAATTATGCCCGTGTGTTGGGGGACTGGCGGCGTTGCAATCATCTCTCGCGATTGCAACCGGCCGGTATGTATTTTAACAGGGGCGGCGAATTAATTCGAAACTGTAGTTTAATCCAGTTCCAAGCGCTGTTCGAGTTACGCTGTTTCTATGTGGCGAAACGTCGCGCCATAATTTTCCTGCGAACAATTCCGAACTGGTAGACTCGAAAAACGAAACGAACTCGAGGACGGTGCGACGATGTTAGAAATTTTATCGATATTCTATTTAAGATCGTTCCGTGGAACAAATTTTTCGATATCGTCGACGAACGAACTTTTTCCAAGGAACAACCGGGACGAACAGCTAGAACCAACAATCGAATGTCCCTTGTTTCACCCCTGAGAAACGCTGTATGGTGTCAAGGAAGGGGTTTCGGGGTGTTCGAGAGGGAAGAAGAGGACGAAGAAGAAAGTCTAAAGAGAGGGTGTTGGAGGGGGGCAAAGGAACGCTTATCACCGGCTGCAGCCACACCGACCGTCGGATCCTTATTTATGGTCCCCGTCAGGCGTCGGTGCGGTACACACCACTTATTTTACCCCCGGGCCTCGCGATACCAAACTCACTTTATTTTCGGCCTGCTTTTCCCCCTTTCCCCGGGAAAATCGAACTTAAACGTGATCGATAGGCATGGCAAAATAATGTCATACCTAATAATAAACGATAGGAATTGAAATCACGTTATTTTACCGTTTTCTTCGTTGCGAGTTGGAGAGATTGCTAAGAGCTCGAAGAACGAGATATCGCGCGTGACAGTTTCATAAATATACGAGAAACTTTTGAAGGAATTGCGATGCAGTTAATGGAGCTAAGATTAGTACCAATTACTAGGTTCTACTAGACGATTATTTACCATTTGGCACCAGTCCTGTTGGTGAATTTCTCAGCAGATAGACAAGCAGCGTTTTATCGCGAGACGTTATTACGCGTTGCCACGATGCGTTACAAGCGTATCACGTCCAGTCAGTTATAGTTCTTCATTAACGCTAGTCGTAAAACACCCGTTTGACAGAACGAGATACAAGGAAAATTGATGCACGCTCCCCCGACCGAGATTAATTCCGTAATTGATATCTATACGCGGGTACGTGCAAGCGTACGCGAGCAGGGAAAAAGAAATATCGTTGCGTTTATCGGCGATCGCGAGGGCCGTTTCATGGCGTACGTTCACGCGAACCACGTGCACGCATTTATTCTCTCTCGCGGCGGGCGTAGCGCTCATAAAACCAAACATATTCGTCGATCCAACTCCTGTCGCGTATCTAGCGATTTTAGGTTAAAATTGGTCGCCTCGAAAGAGCTACGTGGTTCGTCAAAGTCACCCACAATGGGAGATACTCTTTACGCGATAACCTCGATCATTCGAGCATGTGCACTGAGCGCTCATTTTGGCGGGAGACATTTTTTTACGATGTCATCAAGCATAGCTCTGTCGGATCGCTCAAAAATGTTGCTCCGTAGGGTGTTCGATGGATCTAAGCACGATCGCGTCGCGATATCGAACGATCGTCGAAACAGAGGCGCACACTCCTCCGCGAAGAATAATGCAAACGATCACTTACCCTGTAGCGGCTGGCCGGAAGACTCAGCGAAAGCAGAGGGTCGTTTGCGGAAGGGTAGTCCGCGCTCGTTTCTTGTAGCTCATGATAGCGGTCGTTCAGACCGGGATCAGGTGTTGCATCCGGAAGTCTCGTGTCGAACGGCTGCAGACTGGTCCAAAAGGTCGTCGCGACGGCCGGATGGTAGACGTCGTCGGGCAATGGTGTAGATTCGAGAGATCTGATGGGAGATCGTTCCGCGCGCGTTGGAACGATATCCCAGGTAACGATACGCGTTCCCGTGGTTTCCGACGCGGCGCGTAGCGTCGCGTCGTGGGTCCCCGTGTATCTTGTTCGCCGCGCGAATTAAAAAGGTGAACAGGCACGATCGAGGAGCCGGCGAGGGTGAACGAGAGAAATCGGTGTGGCTCTCTGTGTTTGGAACGGAACTATACGGTAAGGATTAGAGCCGCGTGAAGTCGAAGGCTCTGATCCACCTCCTCGCGTGTTTCGCGGAAGGCTCGCTTCGACGTCGGACGCTCGCTCGGGTGACGCTCTCTCGCGGGCCAAAGCAAACTTGTCGGATGGCAATACGTGAGTTAAATGTTCACCGCGGATGGTTTACGGCCCGATAGTCCCCACCTCGTACCGCCACGCGGCGCTGCCTTCGTTCTCTCTCTCTGTTCGTCCCTCTGCCTCGCTCTTTCGACCTGCGGTCTCGCTTCAACCTACTTCGATTCTCCGCATCTCTCTCTCTGTCTCTCGCTCTGCCACGCGTTCTTGCTTTCCTGCTCGCCCGGCATTTTCTCGTCCGCTCTCTCTGTCGGTTTCACGGCCCCTCGAACACTCCTCTCGCCTCGTGCCTCGTCCCTGCTGTCCTGCGGCCAGTGCAAAGGCGGGGAATCCGGACCGAGGGAGCAAGAGAGAATTAGCGACAGAGAGAAAACTGACTGTGAACGAAGAGGCAGCGATTCCGGGGATTCGTGATCAAGACGGAGACGAACGATCCACGTACACATGCCCGACCGCACACGGATGAGACGGGGATTTATATGCAAGGGCGTTGTTAATGGCGGGAGGGGGCACGGCGTAGGGTATAGGCCTGTTGTCTCTTTCTCCGTCCGTCTTTCTCTTTCTGTTCCCTTCTTCTCTAGCCTCGTTCCTCG
This sequence comes from Ctenoplectra terminalis, assembly GCA_019453375.1. Lineage (NCBI taxonomy): Eukaryota > Metazoa > Arthropoda > Insecta > Hymenoptera > Apidae > Ctenoplectra > Ctenoplectra terminalis. The sequence goes on along the minus strand of SMSQ01010566.1, from coordinate 642,550 downwards.
TTCCGACCATCGTAAGTCTCCTCCTCGTCGTTCTCGATCTATCCTTATTTACGAGAGCCATTCGGTGTCTTCTTCCCACGAGGTAGTCGTGTTCGTGTCCTCTAAGGATAGGTTCGACGTCTCTGTCTTTTCTCCCTTCCCCGATCATTCTCTCGCGCCCTCGCTTCGTCTCGCTCCTTCTCTCTCGAACTGGCTGGCTCGAACCGCTCACGAGGATGGCCACGGTGACGTAACGGAGCACGTGACTCGGTGCAGACCAATGAAGCGAGAGCAGTTTGAATCTCGCGGGCACCAAAGACCCCACCTAGTGGCCCACCTTCAGGCTTGGTTATCATCGCATGCACATGCAGGATTGAGCCATTACCTGGTGCTTGGCGTTATAGGTATAATTATATAGCATCGCGATACACATCGAGTAATGGTGATTTGTGGCCGCTCCTCCGCACACATGCTCGATTCTCTGTGCAACCACGTGGTGGCTGCACCGTGTATCCTCCGTACCATCTCTCTCTCCCTCTCTCGCGCTCTGTCTTTCTCTCTTTCCCTCCCTCCCTCTCCCACTCTCTCTCTCTCTCTCTCTCTCTCTAGCCGCTACCGGAGTCTCCGGTCTACCTCCGCGCGAATTATCGACGCGCAAAGAGTATGCGAATTTAATTACGCCCTTATCACTTTCGGTTTTCCTGTTTTCACGCAGACTTGCATCGCAGGACCAACTCCTTGTCCGCGTCGCCTTCTTTTTATCCCATCTTTGCTTCTCCTTTTCTTCTCTCTTCTTTTTCTTCCCCTTTAATTGCACCGATCTCTGGCGAGCATCGAAAGATAAATGGAGATTTGTTAATCGAGGAATTAACGCGTCTCCTTCGAACGGATAGGGAACGTCGATCGAAACCTGCCGAAGTAATTCATCAGATTTGCCGACCGTACACGCATTGCTTCCTACTATCGTTGTTGATCAAACACGTTGGCGCGGTATCTCGTAAATATTTGACCGGCGTTCTCGTTTCTAGCGACACCGAGTCGAAGGTGTTCCTCAAACCGGGAATCATCGTTCGGGACAGACAGGCAATTTCATCGGAAATTCTTTTCATTAGAGGGAAGCCCGCGGCCGCTGAAAGTTCGTTCGGCCTGCTGGCAATAATTCAGAAAGTCAATTCGTACGTCGTCGCATTAATTCGAATTTCGCAGGGAGAATGAACTCGCCACGAAATTGTGTTTCACCACGCGGCCAATTCCACTTCGGGCAAATTTAAATCGAGCCTCAACCTACTCGTCGGCGAATTTAGAGAGGCAGAGGTGTATCACCCCCTTTTTTCCCCTACCTAGCCAACGTTGGACGATACCAGGGGAAGCTCGAGCAGAGCGTGCATCATCCGCGACGTTCGTCCGTCAACCGTTGGCTAAAGAATTGAAATCGTGGTCCCGAATCGAGTCTGCCTCACCCGCTCTCGGTCTGGCAATGAACAATTTTGAAGAAGATACCGTTATTATGGCGCATGACGCAACGAATGGTATCGACAAGCCCGATATATTGGACGATAAATAATGTTGCGACGTAAAATCAATGAATCGGAGCCCGGTCTCCTTTCCGTTTCACGTATTTGTTTTGCCGGACAATATTAGCTACGAAAAAGTCCGCAAAAACACGCGAACACGCGAAATAAATATAAACGGGCAAGCGGGCGAAAAAAGTTCGCCGCGAAGATATATTACGGAGCCTTTTATTAGTCCCTACCGAATTACACGAGACTATTGCTCTCCGCGTCACAATTTCTACCACGCACCTGGTGCCCCTTCGATCCGTCAAAGCTCGGGGCACGTTCTATAAAATACCGATCGAAAAATCTATCGGGAACCAGATCTTCGGATTCCTATCGGAAATCAATAAAAAATAATTGCGAGGGTGGAACAGGAAAGAGAAAAAAAATAAAGAGAAAAAAAGAAGAAGAAAAAAGAGGGAGGAAGAGGATGCTCGTTCGGAACGGTCACGTGGTTACCGGAATGTTTCCGGCGGCTTAGATCGGGTTAGAAGGTCTAGGTACGTGTTCGCAGTTTGACGGAATGTTATTGCGGCCATAATCGCAGGCGCCAACAGGTGCGAGCTTGCACAAGCCTACACTCGAATGTATACGTAAGCTCGTAGGAGTGTATCGGTGAGTCGGTATACCTATATTACTGCCATAGGGCAATAAAGACCCCATCCCTATAATCTGTGGCGGAAACAATAACTAAACAGCCGGCAAAGCCGGCCAACCGGTACTGACCCAGTACCAGTCGTTCATAATGCTAATGGCCGCTTGGTTGTCAATATTTTGACAGGAAATTAAGATGTGTCGGTTTCACCTCGATGGCCAGTTGGTTTAACTACCTCCCTTGTTCCCGATTTCTATCCTTAAAATCGAATAAAACACGCGCAACTCGAAATTTCACAGGTTTTGGTTTTAAACCTTGCGGATAGAAATATTTTATACATCGAACGTTAATGCTTTTAGCTTTTTAAATTGAAAAAGAGAGAAAAAAAAAAAATTGTTTACACGTTTTCCAACCGGTCGCATAAATAAACGAAACACGTGTTTGTCGATGCACCAAGTATCGTACAAGGTAGTAAAGTGTTACGTAAGGAGATAGCATCGATCAAGGTGCGCATAGACTGTCAAGGAGCAAAGTAGAACGCAAAGTTACTGCGCAGTTCAACTTTCTTCTACCAGGGTTGATCGATGTCGCGCACTGGAGACCGCGATCGCGTAAAACGGAATAATGCTTCCGGCAACATCGTGAAAACACCTCGAGGACCGATTACTTTCCGATCGAGTCGAGCTTCCGCGATCGGAGAGATGCGTTCAGCGTCGCGAGTGAAAGTCAATGTCGCGGTTTATGCGATTCCAACACGCGCCTCTACTCGCGTATATTTTCATTCGACACCGATCGTTCCGTGCACGTCGAATCTTGATCACCGGTTACCATTAAAGTCACGACTCTCATAGCTCAGTCGGGTGTGATTACAGCATATGTTATCGGGGTATCGAGTAGCTCTAGATTTATCGAACGTAGAACAGATGTTTCGCTCTTCGAATTATCGCGAGACCAGGTTCTTTAATTTTTTTTCTACGATTTTACCGCATCGAAACTTTTCGTGCAACAATTTTACATTCCCCATATTCCGGCATACCTCTAAGCGTCAAAGAAAGAAACTTCAGCCGGAAGTTCCCAATTTCACGAGAAATACGCTTAGCCGGTCGCGGCTGCTTTACGACGAGTCGCGATGCAACGGCGCTCTCTCAAATGCTCGCGAACGCGCGCGGGTATCCACACGTACATGCGGCTATACATCGTGTACGCGTGCGTGTATACACAGAGGAGGATGCGGCGTATCTCCCGCCTCGATCTACTTCCTTATCGCAGCGAAATTGTCCTGGCCGTCGTGGCAGGTCCCCAGCTTCTTCCTTTCCCCCAGAAACAGGGAAAGGGAAGCAAGGGACGCGGTCGGGGGCGGCGGGAGGCGTGGGAGAAGAAAGGGTGGGAGAGACCGTACATTACCGCACACGAAAAAAGACCATCTACAGGACGTTTAATTTCCGAAGCCCTTCCGCCAGCTCCATTCAAGGCGTCTGCGAATCCACGGCTAGGGCATGAATCCCGTCATTCAGCTGCCTCCCCACGCTCTCCACCCGTTTCCACCCTCAGTGCCCTCTTCAGACTTACGGCTACGGGGCACGATGGTGAAAAGCATCGTCGCAATCTTCCTCTTCGATACCATCCACCACGACCCATAGAAAATTCCGCCGAAACGGGAGTCCGGCAAGTCAAAGAGACCACGATACGTTGCCTCGAGTCTCTTTGTCGGCTGAAAGATACGCTACCTCGCGCACACCCTGTGAAATAATGTCGCTCGATCGCACGAGAGAGTAATTTTCACCCGGACTAATTCGGATCGTTCGCTTTATCGCGCCACAATATCGCGATTAATGTTTGGAGATAATTCCTTGCGGAATCGCGGTTAATTTGTTCGCCAATGCACCCGTATCTTTTCTTCTCTTTCTTCGAGCGGTGTCATTGCTTTCACCGCGATCTCATTGGCACTCTGCTACGGTGCTCGCTGAACATTCGCGACACGTTGGCGATGATAATTTTCCTGGTTGGAAGCACAGCCACGGTGGTATCGTACAGCCGGTTGGACCGTGTAAATCTTCGACTAATTCGGTAAACAGGGAACGTCTTGGATCGGACCCTTGCTAGCCTGTCGCGTTAAACAGCCCGTAAAGAAAGCGCGACAACAATTATTCCCCTCGTGCCAACGCCTGTACGCGCAATCAAGCTAATCCTGTGAAGCGACGACGAAAGCCCAGGCACCCTCCAACTTGTACAGAGGCATATTTGTCGAGCGTTGCTGCTTGAAGAAGGCGAGCCATCGAGCGTAAACGATGTTTTTATTAATGGCATTAATTTAACAAGAACAACCCAAGAAAAGACGTACGATCGAATTGCTTCGCAAAGAAGAACAAGTATCGATGTTACGACACAAGGCCAGAGAGAAGCGAAACGATAAAACGCTGACGTGCAGCTTAACGTATCCTTGGGGAAGGACAGGCTCGTATAAAACCGAACCGCGGGATCGGAGCATATTTATTTTCCGTCCCATTTAATAGCCGGCTTGCCGCGACAAGACAATCACACGAGTTTGGAAAATCGTCGGGCTAACTTAACGGCGCTATAAAACCCGGTTTCTGGGGACACACGCGTATCCACCGAGCTACCCCGTCGTCGACCCACCCCATCGCGGACTTACCCTTCTCCGCGCGACGCTCCGCAACGGGACGACCCCGGAACACTTCTTCCGCCACGTATATCCTCATTTGGCCGGCGTGTTTTACAACTCGACTCTCGTTTCACGACCGCTAAATGTGATGGATGCCTAGAAGTTGCACGGGCCCACAAATCATAAAGCGTGCCGCTGAAGCTGTACGCGCGCGTGCAACGAACTAAACACCGGTTCTCTCACCTCGCGGCTCGTTATTTGGTGAAATATATCGCGTTACGCAGTTACGCAACGTATATAACGCTTCCGCGTTTGAGATATCGCGGCGGGCGGAATGCTCGCGCACCGATTAATTAAACCGCGGCAAAAATGCAGCGACTTCCACATTGCGGACCGACGCACGCGACAAGAGGCAGCCTCTCTCTGAAATTTGCACCTGGCCATCCCTCGCCAAATGTTCACGGATCACCTCGAAGCGACGCGGCCACGGAATAGAAATATCGAATAACGCTCCAACTGGCCGGGGAAAATGAATCGTCTCTCCGATCCTGGCCGCTTTGCTGTTCAACGTGGATTAACATTTCGCTTACGAACGACAGACTTTGACGACGCGCCTCGAGTTCCTCGTAATCCTAGGCGCGCGAGCTGATTTATCGGTCGGCAAATATAACTTCCTTTGGCTACTTCGTTGGAACTTCCGTCTTCGACGAATTTCGATGCCACATCGGGAGGGAAGGAGAGGAGTTGGCTTGTGAATCACCGCTCGGAGGAAACGCTTTTTGCCGGGCACCACAGGGGACTCGGATATCGTTCGACGAACGTCGTCCGAGCTAGGGGTGGCCACGTTTAAACGACGAAGGATTTGCCAGTTGTTTACAACGGCCCGGTAAAGTTTACGCGGTCGAGATAAATTTCGTGGCAAGGTTGCTGCGGGTGCACGGAACAACGTCCGGATCAGCAAGATCCCTAATGAATCTGGCCGAAGGACCCTTCGGAGTTGGCCTCGCCACTTTTGAGGAGGGTGCAGCGAACTTCGCCGCGGTTGCTGGTCTCGCGCGGTAGCTAAGACTTGGTTTCGAGTTTCCAACGAGCCGAGGATACCTTACAAGGTATCGTTCCACCTTCCACCAACTTACGACCGTTTGCAATTACCTACACTTATAACTGTACGAAAGCTGTACGGATTCCCTGCAGTATCCGCAGTCCACTGCGCGTTCCATCGGCGCAAGTATTCGCCAAGTTACTGTTATTCTTGCAAAACTCAACTCGCGTAAATAACGTGGACAGCGGTTGGACAGTGCCGAGCGAGGTTTATGGGGACGGACTAGCCCTTGGTTGAAACGAAGAAAAAGCTACCACGATTCGTGTACCGTTTTCTGAAACATTACTCGTAATAAAACACGTCTGTGTAGCTTTTAATGCGATACAAGTTTCAAAAGGTTATTCCAAAGTGAGAAAAGATCGAGCCAATTATAATTCTTTCTTCGGATTTCGTCCAAATACGCAAGATAGCAAAGAACGTATAATTGCTAAACTTTTGTTTGTTCGTACACTGCCCTCTTAATAACAAATTTAAGTTTCAATTCGTAAGTGACAAGGAGATATCTCATGAAACTTGCAGGTTCGGCGAGTCCGGTAAGCGGGCGATAATAGCCGGGAGCGGAGCAACTTTTGTCTGCGTTTTGTCGTCCACTTCGCGCAGTTATAGTTACATATTCTCGTTGACCAGGTCCATTTCGACCATGATGGCCGCGATACGGTCGCGTTACGGTTCACCGAGCGATTTGACGACGAGACCCGAAGTCTCCGTGGTCCGGCCACGGATGCAACCGCAACCAGACGTTAATATGCGCTCAGCCTCGTAGCTGTTAATCTCTCCGAAACTGGTCACGGCCGCTTTACTTTTAAGTCGGCTCGACTGACTCGCGGGAAGTTTCAACGCTTTCGACGAAAGAATACGCGAAACGGTTCCAAGATCTCTGGCTTCCAAGGAACTCTGCGTTCGATCAGCGGAACGAGTCCGGTGACTAGTCGTTGAAAACGTTAATTCGATCGTCGGCCGTCTGCCGGAAGAAATCGTTGGGTTGCGTGGACGCGTGTGATCGAGAGACCGGTTCGCGGATCGGAGAAAAACAAGCGCGCAGCGGCGAGCCGAGGCAACGCGAGTAATTTCGTTTGCACGGGTGCCGGTTCGAGCGACACCGGCACGGAATAATAGCGCGTTGCGACCGATAGATCAATTCGAGTACGGCGAGTTAATGATTTGCTCTCTGGGTTCTTGGCAATTTATCGGCGAACACCGGTACACCGGTGCCGGGAGTGACTTCGATAGTTAATTCGCAGATAAGCACGCATTGAAAATGACGGATCGCTCGCGCACGGCCGACGAAACGAACGTTGAAGAGAGTTTCGCGCGCATAAATAAAGGTGGCGAACCGTGGAATCGCGAAGTTCGCGAACTGCCATGCCGTCGCCGCTGCTATAGCCGGAGTCGGTGTAGACGACGACGACGACGACGTCATCGTGGTTCGCGTCGCTACGCAAACCTTAGGTAGGTGGATGGTATATATTCCATGACTCTCTGGCCATGAGAGTCTTCAACCCCCTTTCTCTCCTCCCACTGGTCGAGAGCGAAGACACGCTCAAGTGCGCGAGATAGCGAGAAGGGAAGGCGAAAGGGAAAGAAGATCAGGGACGACGGAGCGAAAAACAGAGAAAGAGAGTATAAAGTTCTCTGGACACACGGACCCGACGCATACGTAGTCATGGTACCAGGTATGGCGTAGTGGCGAGGCGGCGTGTTGGTAGCGATAAATCATGGGTTACCACATTGTAGCCCAGTAAATCATCGGACGCGGGGAACGCGAGAGCTTCCCAGCGTGAAATGAAACGAATTCATCTCTGTCAACCCCCACTACCTGCTCCCTAGCCGCCTCTCTTTCTCTCCCTTTCTCTTTCTCCCTCGTCCCTCCTCCCACCCCCTTCGTCGCGCTGTTTCTTGCTCGCTCGCTCCCTTTCTCTCCCTCCTGTTGTCTCGTTTTACCTCATCCACTACCACCATCCCTCGATCCACCGCCCACAACCCCCTCGACCCTCCCTTGCCGCGAGTTTTCTATCCTTCGCACGCAACTGGATAGGGTGGATACTTCTCTACCTATATACACCATCGGTCAGGCACATATTTACCTTCCTCCTGGTTATACATAATACTTGCTTCCATATACCCTCGTCACGCTTCTTTTCTAGAGAATCATCCAGAGTCTTTCGCACGCGGGATTCCTTCATCTTCTCCCTCTCACCCCCACCCGCAACTTTCCTTTCATTTTTTTTCCTCTGTTCTTCTCCTCCATGGTTCTTCGCCATCGCGCGGAGTGCCTTCATCATTCTTTTCCCAACTATTCTTTCGACCCGATACTCGGTTGCCGTTGCGTTCGTTTTCATTTTCGACGAGGGTTCATTAAATCTATCACAGCTTCCTATTGTTACGGACAGATTTCACGGAATATCGAGAAATTATTCCACCGCGATTCACAGCGTCACCATCGCGCGGACGAGTAATCGCGGAACGTTCAACTGTTTTCAACTGTATTGTTCTTTAATACGTTCATAAATCAGGCGACATTTGCGTGGCTCGCGTCCCCTTGTTTTGGACACCACCAAAGACACCGTTTCGAATCGACAGGCGGAACCTTGCGTTCACCGCGATCCCGCCCCTCGTGCGACCGTTCTTCGACACGATAGGGACCAAAGGTCAACCGAGCGCATCCCTTTCGTTACACCGAATCCTAACCCCATCCCTCGTTATTGGTTCTGCGAAAGACACTCGGGCTAACAACATCGACGGTTCTCCGCGCGAATCGTCGGCCGTCCATTTTGTTCAGGAACGCCTTCTGAACGCGTTGATTTTCTTTCCCGTTGACGTTAAGTCATGGCCAGGGTGGCGACGCTGGTGGCGGAGTCGATGGCGGCGGTGGGGGTGCACGTCGGCACCGCAATATTTATCGTAATTTGATACAAGCGGGCCAGGAACAAAAAATTGCTTCTAGCTAACTCGAGACCGGCCACAGAGTAGGGATGAAAAGGTGGGGGCTAGAAAGGAGAGCCATAGATCGCGAGCAGCTCAGACGCAGCCGCGCCCCCGCCCTCCTCAACCCCCTGTGACTCGCTATCGTCCGATACTCCTCGTTTCTCCGACCCCCTCGGGTACTCCAACTTTTCCCTTCTTCATCCCCCTCGCTTTCCTTCTCCTCGCTGAACCACCCTTCCTCTTCCGTATTATACGTTTTTCCCTGATCCGGTGTTCGATCATCTCGAGTAAACAGTGGTGACCGATGACTCCCAAAAACGAGCCGACTTCCTGACTAGACCCGGTAAATATAATCGTTTTTCGACGAAGCGCAGACCTCCAAACGTCTCCCACAGGAGTAATGTAATATATTTCTTTTTTTGCTTTTTCCTTTTTTTTTCTTTTTTTCTTTTTTTCTTTTTTGGTTGTAGCTTTCATTTTTTACGCTCTGCCAACACTTTGGAGTTTAATTCGACGGGGCACGAGTTTGAAGCTGATACCGAAATTGCGCTCGGTTACATCGTAAATTTCGCGATAAATCCCGCTGCACTGCTACGCGAAACGCGCCGCTCTGTTTGGACGAACACGGTAGAAATTGTTGCTGACGACGACAAATATTTCGCGCGCTCGTATTTTCGCTATAATTCTGTTTGATTTAATCGGTTGCGGTGGCAGTCGCGATTTTTGGTTATTTTGATTGGGGGGCGGGTAGGGGTGATTCGCACCCTCGTCACTGCGATCGAAGAAATACGGTGCACGAGCACGAGACTCCTTCGAGTTCGACCGCGCAGAGATCGGCTCTCAGTGACCGAATAGATCTGAATTAACATCAGGCGGATTCTAAAACATACCCGCTATTTATCATTCTCAATTAAGCTCTGCTCTCGCGTGATAAACGGCATCGTTGCTTCGGTGACAAAGAACGGCTCCTGGTTCATTAGCATCGGGTAACACTAGGAACCCTATGGATACATGGGAGTGTAATAATTTCGGTACGCATATTAGACATAAACATTACAAAGGGTCATCTAGGAGAACGGTTAATTATTGCACCCACTGCAACTAAAGTATTTAAGTTGAGAATGAAATCATTTTTAACGTTGCGCAATGTCCTGTAAAAACCGTTTTTTTACGGTTATTCTCGGTGCTCTATCTTTCCATTAAAAATAAGATCGTTGGATGCGCTAATGTATCGCGAAGGAGGGACCGGTAATTCAGCGAGGGCCGCGAGCAGAGGGGTGAACGGAACATCGCGACGGACGTAACGCACGACTGCAACTAATCCGCGGAAGGTCGTTGGTCACGGGAAGCAAGAATGCAAGGAAGTAGTGCACTAATTAGGAGTCACCTCCATTTGTTCTTTTATTTAATCAGTGCAGACCGGGGGGCGGTGAGGTGGCCGGGGGTAGATAGCCGAGAGGCGGAAGAGGAAAAGCCGAAGCAGAGAAGAGAACGACGAGAAGGAGGTTTCTCGCGTTGCGGTGGCAGACTATTACGGGACTCCCACATAAATTGGATTGTCGCTCGGTCCAAATGTATGTAGCGATAAATCCAGCTGGCAAAAATAATGGCGACTCATTTTGTAAATGGCGTAAAACTTAAAATTGTGCCGGCCCGACGGGGAGAGTTTTATGGATGGGGTGACAGCGTCGCGCTATCGCAATCGGTATCAGCGGACCGGCTTAGAAAAAGAGATAGATAGGACCGGCTGAATAGAATTGGTTACGTGAGCAAAGAAAAGAGATTGCAACGGGGTTGGGAGGTGGAGGAGGTTCTACGGAGAGAGAGTCTTACCACCCCACCAATAAAGCGTTCTGCGAGTTCCCTTTGTCTCGAGACTGTCCTCCATCTTCGACAATACGCATCCAAAGCGTCTCGTATCGTCGGGGGAGTACAACTTCGTAGATGAACTCAACGCTTCTTCCTTTAATATATCACAGAGGAAGGATTCGATATTGTTCCTTATTTACCGGCGATAAGTTACGCTTTCGTAAATAACGATATAAATTTTGAGCTGTTTTCAGATGCGTTTCGTAGTTTCAGAGATAGGGAAGAACCGAACGAGATTCCGTGAGGATAATTTGACGATCGTACCGGCCTATCGGCCTGATTCACCCCTGACGTATACGAGAGCCCCTAACCCCAGCGAATCTCATGACTATCCGTGCCGAGAACCGAACCTGGGACCACCTTTATAGCCGACTTCATTGAACGCAGCGCGCGTTTATCTCCAAACGTGTACGTCATCCCCACCCCGATGCCCCATGCACACCAGCCTGCCAACCCTATCCTTGCGCCCTTTCTCTTTCCCTCGTATCTCTCTCGCTCTCTCTCTCTCTCTCTCTTTCTCTCTCCATCTCTTTCTCCCGTTCCCTTTATTCTGTCAACGTGGCACTCAGCCTCGGTGCATCTTCCCGTGGCTCGACGGGGAGGAACTGTAAAGCCCGAAACGCTTCGTCTTCATTTACCAATGGCCAACATTGATTCTCGTTCTTCTTATTGCCATTGTCGCGAGGCGGTACTAAGTTAAAGTAAGGGGTGGCGGGCAGCTTTATTTATAGAACAGTCGGAAGAGCCGGAGTCGGATTTTACTTGATTCGGTGTATCGGAACGATTCGGATAGGCGAAAGTACGTTTCAAATTTTTATTTCATTTTTACCAAAGTTCATCTCGCCGACCAACCCCTATGTCTTCGATTATAAAAGGAACCTCCCAGTGTGTCGAGGATAAACCGTGGAAGAAACGTGGATGATTCTTCGAATAACCAGAGAACATCGTGGCGAAGGCAATTCCGTTTCTTGCCGCGAAGTAATAAAAGCCCCGCGGCATAAGAAGCACGCTCAACCCCCGAGATAGATAGGAAATCTAATTCGAGGAGAAGAGGGTGGTGTCCGGATCTAGAAAGATCATCCCTCAGTGTATTATTTATACGCCGGCGAAATTGGTGGTCGGGCACGCTAGGCACGCTCTCCCATCTACTCTAGATACAGGCCGAGCAATGCTCGTTATTTTCTACCCTTTTCGGCGGGAAAATTTCATATATGGAATGCCGTCCCCCGACAACATTCTTTAAATTAATATACAACCTCCCCGAGAGATGAGGTGAATATAACAGGTTAATAACTTGCCCGGTATGCATTCTACGAGTCAATTTTGGGACACGTAATTGCTCACCGGCTTCCGGTGTGTATTAACGAAGAAAATTGATCGCGCACACGTTCCTTGAATTCGATATTTCAAGTTGAATTTGCGCGCACGTTAATTTCCTCGAAGAGAGATCGTCATTTTGGAATTGGTAAGCAGCTCGATGAGATTCAAAGGCGTTCGAGGAAGCAGCAGGTCAGGATGAAGTAGAGCTCCGTCTTCGATCGCGCGTTCTAAATTACGTACGGAGATGATCGTGCAAAACGGGGCACGTAAAGCGGTGGGGAAAGCTGATCGAAAGCCAATAATTGGGATAAACCCGTCCCCAACCGGCAGTTTCCGGAAGATCTCGTTTCACGGCTCGATTCTGTCACGAACCGAGCAACGAGTTTCGGGACCGCATTCTCGCCGAAGGGATAACTAGAAAACTTCTTTTCCGCCCAAGTCTCCGGTCCGACGCAAAACACTTTTTGTGGCACACCCCCTCGTTCTTGACAATCCCTTCTCCTTTATCCTTATCCCTTATACCGGTCGTACGACCGGCTTGGAGGGTGACGGGCGAGATGGAAAAGGAGAAAGAGGGTATTCTCGCGACGCAAGGACGTGTTCACCCAAATGCGCTGTTAAAATTTTGGACACAATCTCACCATTTGTCTTGCGGGACTTGGGAATAAATCTCTGCCGGCTCAGGCGGACTAAGAAAAACGCCTCGCCCCATGTTACACGCGCACGCGAGCTCGCGTCTGTGTGGATCAAGCGCGACTCTGGTTCTCGTGTGGGTGAGTGTCGGTACCTCCAGCCTTTCCACCTTTTTTTTCTTTTTTCTTATTCTCCTTTCTTTTTTTTCTTCGCTTTTCCACCCCTTACTGAACTTGAACACCGAACGAACACCCTTTCGCCCCCTCGAGCCTCCCTTCTCTATCCAACGTCCGATGTTCCATCGATAAATCATAATATTCGTATTAACATTCCTCGCACTTCTTTCGCGCTACGCTTCGTTCCTCCGCCGCTCCACCCGCCACGATGAATGACCCGTCCGACCCACCAACACTGCAAAAACTTTCCGATAGAGCGTGGGTGGCGGTTTGCGCGAAGTAAGCAAACGCGGACACGAGGGCTGGGAGGGTTGGGAGGGAAGGGGGTTGTTATGGTGGGGAGAAATCGAATTGGTCCCGCGATAAGACGCGCGAATCGTTCAATACCGGAGACCTGTTATTACCGGCCTTTTCCTTTTTGCGGCAGGGAAGCACGAAGTTGCTAAAACAGGCTGCGGCTGCACGAATATTTCATCCGGTTGACGTTGCGCCGCGGTAAATCAGACTCGGTGTTCTTGACTTCGTGCCTTCGATACCTCGATCCCAGCATGTGGGATTTCACACTTTTTCTAAAGGCCGAGCCCCGGCTACCCTCGAACTTGAGAACTCGATGGAGAATTAATTTCAAACGCTCTGATCTCGCTGGTCCATTGGAACTGTTTTCTTTCACTCTGTCTATGAACTTTCTATTTTTTCTTTCACGATTTCTTTCGCGTCTCGGAACAATGGCAACTTTTCTCCAACTGTAAACGCTTCGATATAGTCGATATCCCTTATCGGATAATTTTCCGGTCACCTTTTCTCGTCAAACGCTCGAATAAACGCTCGAACCTCTATCCATAAGGTTTCGTCGCGTCTCGAGGCGGACGCCTCTGCAAGCTGTTCGAGCGTGCCGCGGGAATATCGAAGCCGAACGCATCTACATTTCGGTGCGGGTACTTTATATGACGATAACTCAGAACGCGACATCACCGCTCGCTCGCGTACGGTATTCTCCGTCGGTGAAGAGCCCCGGCGTAAAATATGTGTCTGGTGTCTTATTCTTCACCCGTTGCACACTGCCTCCTGGAGGCGGTGGCGAAACGAAAGAACCAGAGGAAGAAAACAAAAGAGGAGGCGTACGAACGGGGGTTGCTCGCGTTCGTGTTTCTCCGGCTGCTCGCGAAACGTAGTTATTGCCGGTTGCTGCTGCCGCTTTTCCGCGCTGCCCGTCTCCGTTCTCCGTTGGAGTTACGATTATTATAGCGGTCGGGCCGGATGACCGCGAAATGCGGCTGCTGTCACATTACCGTTTCAACCGAGGACATCACCGAGGGATGCTTCGCTGGTCACGTTGCTCCTCTATAAGCTTTTCGCCCGATTTCCTGGCGGTTCGATGGCCACACGTCCACTCGAATATCCTCGAGTTTTCATCGGTTTCCTTGGGTGCTCTACGCCAAGGCGATACATGGTTATACTCTTTTCGGAAGGTCTATTATTTTTCGTTGGTATTTCGAGAACAAGAATTATCGTGGCACCAAGAGAATTCTTCGATGAAACACAGGTCAGGCTGTGTGATCCGACGATCGTCTAGAGGTTTAAGAAAAATAGGACACGTTTCGCGTATTTTGCTCTCCATCATGGAACGCGACTGGTTCCATTAGTTTCCGGCATAATATTATAATTTGTTGGAGGCTGGGGGACGTTAGACGGGTAGGCGTGCGCTTTTATAGCGAGCAACGACACGAGTCAGTTCTTCATGACGATGAAAGGGAGATTACTTCGCAGTGGTTGCTTTAGGAGAAGGGCGGAACGTGTTCTTGCATACATTTAAAATATTCTGCTTCAGAACCTCCTCGTAAAGCTCGCCGCGGCTGTATGTACCCAATACACGCGGACGACCGTAAGGGAGTAATGTATGCGGTTCTGGTAATGCACTTAGGAAGATAAGAGTTTCCCCACTTATTCGGGAATATTACCCGGCTCTGAAAAACCAACAGACGCTGCAGAAAGGACGAAACGCGCGCGCCTCTGCCCGCTCTGCGACGCCGTCAACGCCGCGGAAACGATAGCGGTGCTTTGTTACCTTCAACTCGGAGAAATGTGTTCGAACTGATTTAATTATCCCACCCCTGTATTTTCCTTTTTTTTCTTTTTCGCGTTTCTTTCATTAAAACAGTTTTGGTAAACAGTAAGAAATTCTGCGATGCAGACCTACCAGGAGATATAAAAGTAGCGTGGAGCAGCAGAATCGTTTGGTAACCGTAAAGTTTTCACGGTCAACACTGAGAAGGGATAGGAGGTTCCGGAAATTACCGGAAATTCCTAGGTTATACAATTTAAACTGGTAGACTATAAAGATAAGCTGGAGCAGCAAAATCGTTCAATCATCGTAAAATCTTTTATCAGAGAATCTCTTAAATTTCTGAAATCTTCTATAGAACGGGGTACCACTCAAGCTCACAACCCAAATACCATTCTGCCCGAAAACGTCCACAATTTTCCACTGGTTTCGGCCACGACGCATTGCTCGAGGATCTGATTAACTCCGTTCTGTCTCCGTTAAGAGTTCGGACCACGAGCGCGTGGCTGAACCTTATATGAGCTTCTAATGCATTACCTCGGTTATGCATGCAAGGAGAGAACCAGACAAGGATCGAGCAGACAGGGTGAGAGAAAGAGGAAGAGAGTGAGAGAGAGGGACTCGCCGGGGAAGCGGCGCATGCAAGCTCGCAGGCCGGAATGGAGTCGTAGGATAGCAATTTCGACCGAGCAGTAATAAAGCACGTCTGCGCGCCGAAATCCTGATGAATGGCCGCGCTTAGGCTTGAAATGGAGAAGCGACGAGCCACTAACACTTACTCTGCCGTGAGCTTTCTCTCTCTCTCTCTCTCTCTCTCTCTCTCCTCTCCTCTCTTCTACCTCTCTTCTCCTCTCTTCTCCGCACCGTTCCTCTCCGTTTCTCCCCCGATGTACGCGTGCATGATCCTTTCCTCCCTATCTGCCGGTTCGAGCACCTCTCTGCTCTCTTTCTCTCTCGCTCCATCGTCCCGATCATTCAATGCCTCTGTCCTCCTTCCGTTCGATTCCCGTCTCTTTATCCCGCCGCCTGATCCCTCCACATTTCAGCGTGGCCCGGCACAATTTATACGTTCGATTTACTATCGGTGTGTTGCGCGGCTGTCATTGTTTTATCGGCGAATCGTTACTTTATAATGAAGCTCTCCTCTTTTTTTATTTTCCTTCTCTCTCTTTCGCGATGCGCTAAATTATGACGGATCTGTTGGTCGCGTATATTTTACGATCGAATGAATTGAACGGGCCACGAAGTCGCTTCGGGATTGGTCGGTTTTTGTTCCCGTTCGGGGTGAATTAGGGGCTCGAAGCCGGAAAGTGGCAAGGAAAACGCGACCTCGTCAAGCCGAGCGATATTTCTGTTTCAACTTTACGACCGTCGACGTTCTCGTTCAGGCGAGCCACCTCCTCGTGCAAGCCACGACGCAGGAATGAATGAATCTATACGTTCGCAGAAATAGGAAGGCAGGCGAGCAGGCAGGCACACACGGGATGGGGCTCGAAAGAGGGAGGCTGGTTGGCTGGTGAAGCCCAATAAATCTGGTCATCCCGAATTGAGAATGTAAAATACATGCGGTCCGCATCTGCGCGAGCGTGCGCAGAGATTTATCAGTACGGTGCTCTCGATGGGCAGGTACTGCTTCTAATTTATTCGTCTGTTTCATGGACTCGGACCTGATAGCGCGCCATCTTAATTCGACCGATTTTGTCGAGGCGGTACCGGACCCGGCTCGTTGCCCTCGTACTTTAATAATCTCGTCGGATGATATATCTGGCTATCTACTTTCTTGCATCGTTGCCGTCGCGACCGATATCGACGCGGAACAAACAGCCTCTGCAAGGGAGGAGGAGCCACGCATCCGATTCGTCGATATTAATAAAGCACCGACGACGATATCAAAATGGAGTGAATTCGATTCCATTCGAAGGACAATATTTTCATTCGGAGCATTTATTCTCGTTCGAGTGTGCCTGGTGGTACGAACGACGAAAGAATTTCGATAATTATCGTGAAAAATGTTCAATTATGGTATCTGTTAGAACGCACTGTACACCGGTAGGTTCGCGTGGAGGTTACAGGAGGCAGCTAGTACCTATAGCGGTAACTTCTGGGCCTCTAAATCAGCCTCCGTGTCGTGATTCATGGAGGGCAACCTCTCGCCTCCCTCGCTCCGCGTTGCTGCTCCTCTCTCGCCTAACCCTCTTCCCCGCCCTTGTTTCCTTCTTACTCCACCCCCTTTCCTCGCCCTCTTACGACTCCTTCGGCAGTGACCTCCTCGGCGACCCTTTTACCTCTCTGCCTCTTACCTACCTTCTCGCCGATCCACCATCTACACCTACCAAGATTGTGCCACTTTCGGTCCATCCATTTTTCTCGCCGCTCGCGATTAATTTTCATCGAGAATTCGCTTCGCACTGCCGATATTCGACGCAGATTTCGCAGAGATTCTACGATTCGACGCGTAAACGAGTTGCACCGCTCTTGGCTCGACCGGCGTCGCTCGATGCTCGATTAATTTCCATCAAAATTCTCAATGGTTCGCTGAAGAATATTCATAAACTCGCGATCCATCGTACGAGCGACGAGTAAGACGAATGAGCGGCGTTTCAGCAGTCATCGTCCCCTCTGGATGCTCGATTAATTCTCGTCGCAACGGCTCGGTAAATAATTTCGCGGTTCATTTCGATCGCCGGACGAGTGTTCGCGGTGCTTCATAGTCGGCCGTTTGCTACGTCAAAGTTGTTACAAACTGCGTTAAATTGTTGCGCTAACATCTTCAGCATGAAAACACGTGGGTCGTAGGATTTTCCTCGGGCTCTGTTCCCGCGTTGCGATCCGAATATTCAATTATAAACGAGTATCCGTCGCGAGTGCTTGAGTATAGTTCGAAGCGAATCGAGCCATAAAGGCGGTGCGGGGTAGTAAGTTCCGTGGATGATGTATAGACCGAAAATTTGGATAATCGAAAGCTACCCGGCTGACGACCCGGTGTCTGTGCGCGGGCGTATACATCAAGGACCATATTATTCCGCTAAAGAATTGCCGCTTAACAATACAGATACGCGGTATTAGAAGTACAGCAGGTCGTGCACCTTCGTAAAATACATCCCGTCCACGGAATCCCCTCGAGATATCTGTTGGAGAAGGCTATTTTCGAGCTCATTGAATAGACAGCCATGATTCTATGACCGCAGACCGTGCCAACTCCATTGTAGCGCCCTCCGCGCACTTTATTCCCTCGTTCTCTCTCTTCTGGTGAACCTGCTCGTACATTTCGCGATGGTAGCTTAAAGTTGGGCCTCGCAAGTTCCAATGACACCACCTTGTACGTCGACACGCGCTTCTTCCCATCTTTGTCCCGTCTCAATCGATTCCACACGATTTCGCAACAACCCTCTTACGGTGTTTCTATACTTTCTCTGAAATTCGAACGGAATGGAACGAGTCCGTCGAATAAATGAATCTTAATTTCCAACTAGCGCGTTCTCCGAACCACCTTCTCGTCGATCTCGCCTCGTCTAACCTTTTCGAGAAAGCGCCGATTTCGAATATGCAAATAAAGCTCGAACCGCGCGGCGAGCATCGGCCGAATAATTCACTCGTCTAAATAATACGTAATCGTTATTAACGACTAGCTGATTTAACACCGCCACGTACTCGACACCGTATACAATCGCACCTGGCAATAATACCGGCGACGCGCGGATAACTCTCCTCCGGTCGTTTCAATTAATTATCATAATTAGTATTAATTGGCTAATAAAAAGCTAAACGCGAGGCGACGGCCTAGCATAGCGTCGAGTAACGAGTCCTCCGCCTCCGACATCTTCTAACGGAACCAACCACCTCCACCCCCGACGACGCAGCTTTTTCATCGCACCACGGGGCACGCACTGTGTACGCACAGCAACGATTCGTTTTCTGATCGATGCGACGGAAACACGAGAGAACAGTTTCTAATTAATGGGTCTACTTCACTCGGGAAGGGGTAAACTCAATTATTGTCGATAGCGAAACAGAGAAGCGGACTGAAATACGAATTCACCCGCGAAGAGAATCGCCGTTTCTCCGTTACTCCGTTCCACTTCGTCTTTGTTCGTCCCGTACAGATGCCTGTTTATGCAGGCACACGAGCACGTGCGCGCGCGTGTTCACTCGCGACTCCTCTCGCGTGTAGGAGAACGCGCGATGCGTATCGCTGAGGCTACGTGTGGGCGTACGGTTCGCGGCTGTGTGCGTGGTTGTACGTACGTATAAGGATGGAAATACGCAAGGAAGCAGGGCATGAGCAATGGCTGGCAGCGCTCCGTAATAATGTTGTCTTCGTCGGCTCGTTTTATTTGCCGCGGCGCAAGAATGTAGCCTACAGTCCGCCTCAAAATTCATGCCCAGCCTCGGTTGCGCAACCCGATCGAACCGATCGCCAGTGTTCCTCCTGCTCGCTGCGGTTTAAATTATCGCCGCTACCCTGGCGACCAACGCGACTCGTCTCGCGAACTTTAATTGACCTGTCGCGTTTTCTCGAGCGTCTGTCCCCACACCGATCAGAGTTTCACGACGGTTCCCGGAATTAAACGGGACGATAATGGCTGATAATTAATCGAGATTCATCAACCTTGATTAGTCGAGGTTTTTGAACCGTTTCATCGAAGTATTTTTAATTCGAAGTTATTTAACGTTGGTGTATATTATTAGGCGCGTTTGTTCGATGGTTTGGAAGAAATTCAGATCAATTTGGATCATGAATGCGGCCTGGTTTATCAGCAGCGCGTTATAAATATCGTCCTTATTATCATACAAAGAGATATGAAATGGCTCCCATTAAACTATGAATTTCTACGCTGAGGGATAATGGCAGTTTGAATGCAAATCCCCTACGATTTAATAAATATAAAGCTGTAACGTCGGACGCTGTCGAATCCCGGAAAGAATCAATAAACAGCTGAGTTTCTGAATTAAAAACCGATCGAATCAATCGAGCATCTATATTCCTTCTCGAACACGCACTCTCTCAACGTTTGTACGTTTTAGTTCGACCATCGGTGTCGCAACATCCAATTTACATCTGCATTTCAATATTTCGAAATCGTCCACGAGACATCGACAAGAATCTTTAACAACTTCCCAAAACTGGACTCGCGAGATAAAGAAAAAAGGTCGAAGGGAAATAAAAAGCCTCGTAAAGTCCCACCTGTGGGTTATCGGACGGCGGCGGCGGCGGCGGCCGCTCCTCTTCGCGAGGCAACATTTCACGTAGGTGAGGCAAACGACGGAGATATCTGACAATCAAAGCGCCGTAACCGTAGATCATAGCCGAGGATAACGATGGGAATTGGCTCTTGCAAANCTGTCGCGTTTTCTCGAGCGTCTGTCCCCACACCGATCAGAGTTTCACGACGGTTCCCGGAATTAAACGGGACGATAATGGCTGATAATTAATCGAGATTCATCAACCTTGATTAGTCGAGGTTTTTGAACCGTTTCATCGAAGTATTTTTAATTCGAAGTTATTTAACGTTG
Organism: Ctenoplectra terminalis; assembly: GCA_019453375.1. NCBI lineage: Eukaryota > Metazoa > Arthropoda > Insecta > Hymenoptera > Apidae > Ctenoplectra > Ctenoplectra terminalis. The sequence goes on along the minus strand of SMSQ01010566.1, from coordinate 622,196 downwards.
GTGTATATTATTAGGCGCGTTTGTTCGATGGTTTGGAAGAAATTCAGATCAATTTGGATCATGAATGCGGCCTGGTTTATCAGCAGCGCGTTATAAATATCGTCCTTATTATCATACAAAGAGATATGAAATGGCTCCCATTAAACTATGAATTTCTACGCTGAGGGATAATGGCAGTTTGAATGCAAATCCCCTACGATTTAATAAATATAAAGCTGTAACGTCGGACGCTGTCGAATCCCGGAAAGAATCAATAAACAGCTGAGTTTCTGAATTAAAAACCGATCGAATCAATCGAGCATCTATATTCCTTCTCGAACACGCACTCTCTCAACGTTTGTACGTTTTAGTTCGACCATCGGTGTCGCAACATCCAATTTACATCTGCATTTCAATATTTCGAAATCGTCCACGAGACATCGACAAGAATCTTTAACAACTTCCCAAAACTGGACTCGCGAGATAAAGAAAAAAGGTCGAAGGGAAAAAAAAGCCTCGTAAAGTCCCACCTGTGGGTTATCGGACGGCGGCGGCGGCGGCCGCTCCTCTTCGCGAGGCAACATTTCACGTAGGTGAGGCAAACGACGGAGATATCTGACAATCAAAGCGCCGTAACCGTAGATCATAGCCGAGGATAACGATGGGAATTGGCTCTTGCAAATACATTAGGCGGTACACGCGGTGGGGGGCCGCAGCCCGGTCGAGGGAAGAAGGCGCGCGCGAAGGGAACGAGAAAAAAGGGAAAAAAGGAGGAAAAAAAAAGAAGTGGGATGGAGCGGAGGGGTGGAGCACGCGGGGGTGGTTACGATATCGGGCCGGAGCGCTCTCGCTCCGAAGCAACGAGGCAAACGGGAAGCAGATAAAATAGAAAAATCGTCACCGATCTTGAGTTTCAGTCGGACGCAAACGCGAACGACGGAGGGCCGTTCCTCTGCCAAAAAAGTATAAATTTCTTTAATGGCGCTAATAATTTCATATCGCATAATTTACTTACTGCGAAACGTAACGCCAGTAGCTACCAGAGGCATTAACGAGGAGCCTAATATTTATGTTGCTGCTCGGTCGTCCGCCACCCAGATAACACCCTTGCTTCCAGCCCCCTTCTACTCCTTTACCTCCTCCAGACCCCCTCTAACGTTCCCTCCACCTTCTCCACCCATCTTTCCGTTCCGTTCCATCTTATACTTCCAGCCAGAAACTCTCCCTCCGTCGTACCTCCACGCCTTCGTAAAAAAAAAAAAAAAAAAAAAAAAAAAAAAAAAGGGAATGGAAGAAGGAACGAACAGAGAAGAGCCTCCCTTTTCTTTCAGGAGATAAGTATGTCCTCGCCGCAGCCCGGTCTGGCCACGATCGGCTAAGGACAAAGGGGGAAGGGCAACGAACGAAGCGCCGGTTGATTTAATATAGGCATTTTTTTTTTTCTTTAAAGGGAGAACGCGCCTCAACCCTCGTTCGCTCGGGGGCGAGGGCTTGTAATACTAAGTTCCAGTTAATTTCGGCCGGGAACACGCCACGCGGTCCGATTACTTTCAATTGGAAATGAATTTATAGGAGCGGCCTGCATTATTCTTTCGCTCGTTACGGCCGAGAAAGATGAATCAAGATATCCGAAGTAGAAATGGGACGTTCTCTTAATCCGTCTTAAATCAAAGAAGCCTTTCCCTCGAGATACCAGAAACAAGAATCGGATACCAAACAAACACGATAACCTCATCAGCGATAACATGGTCATGGCTGGTGACCCAGCATAAGCGGCACTTCATCATCCCCGCCTAATTTCTTCCTCGCTGGAAGATCATTCTCTGAAATGGGCGCGCATCCAACGACGGGCCGAACAATTATCACGATCCGCTAATTAGTCCGCGATAAGGATCCATTAAGTCGCTTTTTCCCCGGGCGCCACCTTCAACAACCTGCTGGCGTGCGTGGCGCAATTCAACGGAGGGCGGCTCGCGGCCGGTGGTGAGAGAGCGCGCGATTCCACGTGTAGGAACGCACACGTGGCACCGGTATGCATGGACAGAAACTGAACCGCACATATCTGAATGCGAATGAAAAAGCTTAATGCGCCATTATTTACTTGATAGTGGACAACCTGGTTCCAGGGGTACCAGCACGTGTTTACGCGTTTATAACAGACGTGACGTAGAGTGGTTATATTCCTGTAGGGCGTGTGCGTCAGTCCGAGGGGTGGGAGACGAGGGACACCGAAGGGGAGGGTGGTGGTGCACGTTTCGAGGGGGTGTTCGAGGGGGTGTGGAGGGGGTGCACTGGTCGGAGTCGCTGTTTTGCGATGCAGCACGCGCATTACCGGACCGTAATGCGGCGTTGGGTTCACCGGTACATATATTTTATTTAACACTGACACGCACGGGGGCGAAATTACGCGGTGTTATTAATGAAACTAAACTATTAATTTAAATTCCATTGTTCCATTATAAATAATTACCTGTTAATTACCGGCGGACCGGGCCGGCCGTGTAATGTGATTGGAGCACAAACGATACGCGCCATTTGTTACGGATTCGCCGGCGAGATTAATGTACCTTTTTCCGTGACTCGAACCGTACTTTTTCGTCCTTTTTTTAATGGCCACGTTGGTGGCAACGGTGAGGGGTGGTTTGTTTGTTTGCTCCTCGCCGGACGTCGAGGCCGTGAGAATCGATCTCATCGACCGATTTTCGGACAGATCCCACGCGGTCCGTGACCACGCAGGGGATGTTTTCATGATCGCAACTTAAACGCAATTAGCAAAACGGTATCAAAAATTTGCCAACTGTCGCCCAACGAAATAAATCCCACATTGAACAGCAATCGATCTGTTAACGCACCCATCGTTCTTGCGAGCATCCTACCACCCCTATCTTTAGCCCTTCCGAAACACCGTACGGATAACCAACGAACGATCGGCAAAGCGACCACTTCTTTTAACAGCGATGGCGGCGATACCGAGCGGTAGTCCGCGAAACACATAAGAAATCGTTCGGGGATATAATTAGCCGCGAGCTGGCCGGACACAGGCATCCGTGAATGAACCCGGCGCTGCGGTGCGTGCGTGCCAGCAGGTATAAAGCCGCGCGCGTCTCTTAGGGCGGATTCAATTAATCAAAGCCGCGTCGGCCGGGCCGCTGCTGATTACTCTTGCGATGCACTTAGTCGCGTACATGCGATTACACGCTGTGAGATAGACAGATGAGGCTACGTGCCCGTAGTTAATCTTCCGCGCGTCAAACGGTACAAACGACACGGAGTGGAAGGTGAGCGAGCCCAGGGAACACGCGGCCAAGAAGCTCGTGCACGTACACGCTCAGACATCTCCGCGAGAGCGCGACCGTCTAAGTGGTCGCGCGCGCGTTCCTGACACTCGCGTACGCGCCTAGCAGCCGGACGATGCGTCCTCCCCGTGATATAGAGCTCTAATATGCGAATGAATTAACCAAATGGAGCCGTACCCGCTCCGCCATCTCGCCACAGTCCTATCGAGACGCCTCTGCAACCGCAACGCTTCCGAGTCGAAGATCGATTCCCTGCGGGGAAGACGATTTTTCGATTCACCGCGACACGGGCGTGTTTGACGTTCGAGAAAATTTAGTGCGTCCGCGTAATGAAGTTGTACTCCGGTCTGGTGTTATACGGTTCGTGTTGCGACGATGTTCGGGTGTTGTCGTGATTGCTTTTGTAGGGTGTTGTGTCGAGGAGTGTAAGAATTTCATAGTTGCTCGATTAGTATTCGTGTAACGTCGCTCCGACGGTAGGTGAAACTTCTGAAATGGTTTGTGGGCTTTTCCACAGCGTCTACGAATAGAAGGAACGCGGCGAGCTCCGTGAAAAGGGAAGCATTTTCAAATCGATGCGACACTTTTTTCGCTGAAATATCGCCGGAAGCCGCGGGAACGGCGCGCAACGATATCCATCGGCCGTATTTATTTATTTGCGCGCTTCTCACGTTAAATGTAGCATTTGCTCTATTCGTTCTGTCTACGGCGGTCCGGGGTCCGATATATGTATGTATTTTTCCGTCGGCCGGTGTCCTCATCAATTAAGGCAATATTTTGATCGGCCAGGAAGCAACGGAAGCCGCGGCGAAATCTATGCGGGATTAATTAATAGTCCGTCGTTTATAATTTACGCATCACACACACGGTGAACGATAAATTTTGTGCGGCGTTGCGCGCACGAGACACCCGTAACAATTACACGCCCACACTAACGGAACACTTTAAATCGTCCGCGTGCGTAGAACCGACCGTGCTCGTCTACGCGACGAGCATCGAATTCGACGATCGAAGACGAACCCTACATACTAAAAAGTGAACGTTGAACGTGATTAACGTAGGCCTGGCACACGTTCGATTCTCGTATGTGCATGGCCGATCAGGAAATCACGATCGGGAATACCTGACCGAGCTCCGCATCGTTTCGCTCGTAGCGCCGGCCGAAGTCTCGGTAATCGATCAGATATCGACTACTCGATATTGATAGCATCGCCGCTAAGTGAAAAAAACGTGGCAAGCCATCAATTTTTGTAAGCACTCCGGATACGGTTGTCTATTCTTCATAGGGTAAATTACTCTTCGACACATTTTTATTTTTTAAACTGTAATTTTCTTTTTTGTATTCAATTTTTATACCGTGTGATCCAAATTTACAATTATTCGTTGTCAATTTTCAAAGTTAAGAAAGAATTGTTATCACTTTGGCGTATAGTACGCTCAAAACTATCTAAATCGTTCGCTCATCGAAATCGCGTAAAATCATCCGATTGAATATCGAACACAAAAGAAATTCCATCTGCGGATTTAACATTAACGAGAGATCGGTGAGTACGAGGAAGAAGCAAGTCAGAAAGATGACATAACGAAGACACAGTGCTGGCAGAGGAGGATGCGATAGGAAGGCATCGGAGCGCACCGGCGCCCTGCCTCGGCTCCGTCGAGGCGCCGGCGTCACTTCCGCCCTCACTCCAACTCCGACTTCCTCCAAGCGGGTTGCCCCGCGAGCGTTTCACCGCTGGTTGCAGCGTCGATTCCAAGCCGCATCGTGGCACCGGCGTCGAGAAACGGCGGAAAAGAGCAGAGCCAGAGAGCCAGAGAGAAAGAGGCGACTCGTTTTCGCGTGCACGCGCCAGAATCGCGCGAGCCGATTCCAGCCACCGATAAATAAATATGAGACGCACCGGCTAAACAGCTCTCCGGTTGTTGATCCTGCCCACTCGTATAAATCAGCGCGGCAGCGCTTCGGGATTCGACTCGCGCGACCCCGACTCGAACTTCCCGGCCTGTGGCTTCGACCGTGCCTGTGTGCCCCGTCCCATCGATTCCCGGGCCGCGCTTTCGAATTCCAGGCGACGTCACACAGCCGGACCATCGGAACACGTCCAGGGACCCTTGGGATTCCGATTTCGTGCGCTCGCTAAAACTTTCGATCGTGTGTTTCGAATACGTTCGATCAGCTTCGGCTTTCTTGCGGACGCGTCGATGGCGAACTGGAATTTCTTGCGGGCGATAGAATTTCGATATAACATTCCTGATGGTAACGCTCGGAAAGGGGATTATAAAAGGTGAAGATCGCTAATTAGACTCTGTTTGCGAGTCGTTATAAAATTCCTGCAATCTCGTAACTCATCCAATTCCCTCTTACTCGCTGGAGCTCTGCAAACGTTCTCCAGTCTACCCAAAAAAGGGACAATAATCGAGAGGGTTGGCTTTCAAGATATAACGCAGGAGACGTAGGACGAGGGATGACAGGATTCATAACTTCACGCGAGCTTATTGCCGTCAGTTATTTATCCTCTCGGCTCATTCCACATGCAGCTCGCGCCTAAGCGCCGCGATTCTGTTCCGCGCTCTTCGCCGGTTTCGTTCTCCCCACTGGCGCGAGCACGCGGGTGCGTCCTTTCAGAGCCCATCGCGCGCCCGTCTTCTCGCCGGATGACTCACGACGCCTCCGACCGACCGTGTCACGACGTAATTTCGAACGTCGACGTGATCTGGCCCCTCGTGCGTCGTTCTCGCAATTATCAATCGATTATCCGCCCTTCATCGCCGTCCGTGTATTGCTCGGTAATTTATGAATAATTCCATGGCCGAGAGAGACGTCGGATGTTGCCTTCGATGTTGCTGAGAAACCAAAGAAGCGAGCGGCGCGTGATGTCGCAATGACTGACTTTGACCTGTGAGAGTCATTGAAATTTTTTGTGGCTTTTTATTCCTAACTTCCTCGTTAACCGATAAAAACGACGATTACGGTTGAAAAACAAGAATCAGAATTGAAATTAGCAATCGTTCTACAAATGCTTTGTCATAGGTGACAAAATAAAGTTCGGATCGCTCGATAAGCAGCAATATCAAGATCATTAGTCCGCGGCGCGATTCTTTGCCGGATAGCGGTTATTTATGGGTGTCCGGCGGAACGCAGAGCGATTCGAACGGTTTCCAGGCAGATTTCGTAGGCCGCATTCGACGACGATACGAATATTCCCGGCCAGTTCAGTGGCCAGATAGGCCCTCCGCTCGCTAGGTACTCGCGCTGGAACACGAAGGATAATCCTTGTGGATTATTGCGGTATCACGTGGGTCCATACGTGCTCGCCGGTAGGATGCCCTAGGACGTCGTATTTGTATGCCGTGGAATACACCTACGTGTTTGTATCGTACGGGTTCTCCATGGAAACCCTTGCTAGGGGCCGGGCCTGCTGCGATACCCTAATTCCTAAATCTGTCGCCATAAGTCCTCGTTACAATAAATAACCCGACCGGTGTGTGTCTGGGCTTGCGCCTCCTATTCCTCCACCGCCTCCTACAGTCTTCTCCTGGGCTACCTTTGGCTAAGCGTATCCCGCATTGCTTACCTATAGTTTGTTCCTCGTAGATCTTTTCTATAAAGAGTCGTTGTTCCATGGACACCTCTGCTTTTTACAGCCACACGCTGTGGGACCGACCGATTCAGCGAAACCGACCAGGAGGATCGTTCGGTTCTCGAATGTCGGGGCATCTTCGTTGCGGTTGTGGTAATTTTTCTAATTCCCCGTACAATTGTTCGTTGCGCGAGGAAAAAAAAAAAAAGAAACGAAGTACCCAGTATGGAGCACAAAGAACGAACACCGAGGGGAATGAAATAATTGATCGGTGAAACCGGAAAGTAGAGGCGCACAGACGATGGAACGCGAATACTTGCTCCCGGCCGTGCAACGAGCAGGCTATCGATGAAGACATAAATTTCCGTTCGCCGCGGACGGATGGCTAAGATGATAAACAGTTAGTAACCAGTTGTGGTTATAACCGAAGAATGAAAATGAATGGAGAAATACGTCATTAATAATGGGTGAATGGAATTTATGCCTGTCGTGTCAATTATATCTTCCTCGTGGCTCATAGAGTTTTGCTTGGCCGATGATTTATGATCGGTGTTTCTTGCGCGCAACCGCGCGCGATTCATAATTCCTTAATATAATATCGCGACTGCGTTTTTTCGTTCAAAGAACAAGGTACTGGCATCGGAATTTCGGCGATTCTTTTGTGTTCCCGTACAACGCTGGAATTTCCTTCTCCTTCTTCTTCTCGGTGCTTTCCTTTCTCTCTTTTTCCATTCCAAAAATACTTTTCCTCGTCTACCGTCGCCAATATTTGATTTACGTCGAGCAATTACGATCCAGATACGCGTTGCATCGAAAGATTACGAAGAATAGCGAAATAAATTATCGCCTGCTAAATTAACGGGAACGCGCGAGACGATTTCCGTGGCACGGCACTCTCCTTCCTTCTTCGCCTCGTCAGCCGGTGATCGTTGCATCTCATTTAAAAACAGCGATAAAAAACGCTTGCCAAGCGTGAAATGATCCGTTCTATAAATCCTAATAAACGTCTACCTGCTCGGTGCAGACGTGCATAAATAAAAGAGGTCGAGTGTTCGAGAGGAGAGCAGCGTGATCAGCCGCGTTACGCCTATGTGTGTGCGTGGTCACGTGCGTGCGCGCGCACCGTCGACACCAGCGTGTACAGCGCCGCGCACAGCTTCATCATGGACGCTGAAGAATAGAGTGCTTCGTATTTGCTCGCCGGATGCTGGGAGCGAGGCAACAGAGAAATAAATGCGAAAAGATGCCGGCAAAAGATTGATAACCGGATGGGAAATTGCATTTTAAATACGCGATGTAAACAAATCGATAAAACTATTTGTCGAGCGTGCCCGACAACGATGCATTGTTCGGTAAAAGTTCCTGCATCGGAGGGACTTTTTTTTTCCAACCATATGGGAACTATGCATGGATGAAATTTTTATTCGCCGTATCTTCCTTCGTAGCTACGAATTCTTCTTAGGAAGCTGGTGTCGGTATTAATCCGACAGATCGTCCGCTAATCGAGCTAATCAGTTTTACACGAATCTTAATTTCGACGACTCAAGTTCGATCGCGAGAAGGAGAATGACGAATGGTAGAAAAATATGTGCGGCATCGAATCGCGTCGCGAAAGTATCGCAAAAAATGAACAATGTCTGGCCAGCTCGATATAGAGACGCGGCGGTCGGGGTAAAAAATCCAAAAGAAAAACTCGGAGAGGAGCAAAAGCAAAAGAGAAGCCAAGCAGCAGAACGGTTGGAGCAGAAGCGCTAACAAAAAGAGAGCAAGGGAGAAAAAGATAGAGGGTAAAAGAGAGGAAGGGGAGGAAGAAAGAAAAGAAGGAAAGAAGGAAAGAAGGAAAGAAGGAAAGAAAGAAAAAAAGAAAGAAAGAAAGAGACGTGTTTCGAAAGTGTATGAGGACGAGCCGTTAAGGGGTGGGAAAGATGGTGCGAGGGGAAACGACGGGGTAGAAGTAGGAGGGCGGGAGGGGGGTGGCGGCACAGCGGAGGATGAAGGCAGTGGGGGTGTGCATTGCGGATTTATTCCCGCCAACACATTCATCATGGCGGATTTAGCTGAACCCGTAACGCATTGCCGTGGATATATATCTGCTTCCATCCCCTCCACGAGCACCTTCCTCCGACATCTCTCCTCGCCGTTGCCTCTCATCCCAATTTCGACCCAATCCTCGCCGGTATATCCCGTATTCTGACAAAACCTCTCTTTTTCAATGACTTCCTCACTCTTTTCCGCAATGCGCGAGGCAAAAGTGCCGATCGCGTTTCATTTATGGTTCTGTAGTTCGGTGTTATGGTCGCGTTACATATGCCCACCGTTACCAAAGGATCGGACATCCCGTTGCTCCGATCTTTCCCTCCCGACCTGGAATCCTCGTAAAACACTTCCCAATATTTTCCCTACCTCGTGCGATTCGACGATACAACGGATTGATGAGACCTGTCCGCCGCCCCTAGCTGCGTCGCGATTTGGAAATGATTGATCAACGCGGACGATTTACGAATAGTCTGGGCGAAAACAGTGGCGGCTTTTAAAACGTACGCGGTGTCCGCGTCGGACATTGTGCTACATCGTGCGTTCAATCGATAATGTACATCGCGACGTTGTTTCGCGGACTGTTAAATTGCGCGATTCTTCGAAAAAATGTCTTTCGCATCTGTCCGATTTTAAATTTGACGAATCCTGAGGACTTGTTCTAGAAATTACCATAAAGTCTCGTACGACCTGTTCGTAGCATAGGAAAACAACGGTTAAAGCGTCGCGAAAGATTGAGATTTACACGGTTTGTAGAAATACTCCATAAATAGGATCTTTAATGGATCTTGGACGCGTTATCAACAGTTGATCGCAATGCGTCACGGTGCAGCGTTGACAAGCCCCTCCGGCCACTCTTCACCCTTCGTTGCTCCCTCTGCTGCGCCGCGTAGATACGATATTACAGGGATCGGTATAAATCTATGGCTCATCCATCTACATTTTATCCCCGAAGAACTAGAATACTCGCGCAGGAACGCGCGCGAAGACGAGCACATCGGCTCTCCCTGTCTCTGTCGGGCACTCGAGCACTCGAGCACAAACACCATCGAGCCGTCGACTTCTCCTCTTCTCCTTGTATCCTCGCGGTCCCCGTTCGTCCTTTCTCCCTGGAGACGGTTCAAATCCGATCTCCGCCACGACCCACCCCTGTCCACCCTTCATCCCTCCACGTCCTCAGCCAGCCCTATCGAGATTCCAATAGCGGCCTTATCGAAGGCTTTGTGCGATGAAGGATCGCAAGCCGACGCTCGGCCACTTTCCGCGGTCCTCTCGATATTTCACCTTTATTATCATATTTCAGGTATTCGCAATCCATTTTTCATCATAAGAACGCCCCGTTATTAACGACGTCGCGAGACGATCTATGCAAGAACGTATTCCCCTGAAAGATGGACCTTCTCTTGTACGTACGCCCGTCCCTTTGTCGCACAGGAATAAGAATTACTTTGACCCACTTTTGTAAAAGAGAAGGAGACACCATCGTTGGAGGAAAAAAAAAACGTTTTTCACGAAGTTTCATCGAAGCGGATACGAGACGAGGATGGAAAGTGCGTACTTACGATCCAACGGCTTACTTCGATTCCATTTTCAAGCGACGCTCGTCGATCGGTTTGCGTTTTCGAACCAAAGCCACGGTGTTAGCGGGTGAGGCATAAACGAAGCTGGTGAAAAACGGCGCGGCGGCTGAATTTCCCGGCGCCATTCTACAAACATGGTGGACGAGTTAAGCGGTTCAGCGGTTAGCCCGAAAAAACATCGGGCAATGCTTGCTGCTCGCCTCGTTCCTCTCGTTTCAGCTCGTTCGTCATTTCCATTCAAGTATTCGGTGCCCGTTGCACGAGGCCGGCAAGAAACGCGTCGTTGATCGTTGCCGAGACACCTCGTCCGACAAGAACGCGCGGACACCGGACGAAGTCGAGGTGCAAAAATTCCGCGACGAGCGAAGGGGAGTCGAGGAAAAAGCCGCGCGAGAAAACGGCCGCCGAAACGAATCGAAAAATCGGCAATACGCCGATCGAAGCAGCAGGCTCGCGGTGAACTGATGTCAGTCTCGAAAAATCCTCGGTTAAAAATGGCCGTAGGGTGGGAATGCCTGTACATAGGAAAAACTTGCTCCGACCTATTCCCCCGTTGCTCGAACAAAATGCGATTCACCATAGGACAACAGCTGTTTCGAGCAGCTATTGCGCCAAAGACGAGGGGACGAAACGACGCTTCCCCTCTGTTTCTCCGTCTCGCTCTGGTACGGACGGATGGGAAAGATGGCTTTCGATTCTGTCGTTCGAAGGAAAAGATATTTCTGCTCGAAACTCGTCCCTGACGACCGTGTCTTCGAGCTGTCAGGAAGTTCTAAAATCGGATGAAATCGTTTCCGTTGTAATGGATCCAGTGACGAGTGTTTGTTGACGTTCTAACGCGTTTATGGCTGCCATAGGAGAGGGTTCGACGTGGCTGTTGCGCTATGGCTTCACGGCCGCCATGCCGTTTCGGAAACGTGTGATTGAGATTGTTTTATTTTTTGGTCAGTTTAATTCAAAGTTTGTAATTATACTGAATTGTAATAATTTGTATAGTGGTGGTGGTACAGAAAAAAAAATGTGTAAAGTTATTACTGTCATAAAACAGGGTTGACGATAAATTCATAGATTATTAATTTAGCACTTCTCGTTGCTTCATAATTCAAGAGAAAATACGTTGACACCAAAAATAAGAAAAATTTTCCTTTCACAATGTAACAAAAGAAAGTTCCTTGGGTAAGTTGCACACAAAAAAGCAAGTCTGGCGAAACAAAGCGTGTATTTTAAATATACTCTGCCCAGCTTCGTGAGAAACAAATTTCAATTTCGAATTATTCCACTTTTATTTCTACACTCGCTTTCGGCCAGCCGTTTTGTACTAAATTCCGTAATAAATAACTCCTAATATAATTTGCAACGAAGAAACCAAGACTGTCGACCATATACGGCAACGTTCAACGCGGTAAAAGATTGATCGAGCTGGCCAAAAGTGATCCAACGATTTAATAGAAACACCACCTCGTTCGTGATTTCGGCGAAAGACGAATTGTCGCGGGGAAGAACAAGAAACGAGGATCCGTCTAAATCGTGCTAAAACGCGATGCAAATGACGGGCCGGTGAATCATTTGTAAGCGCAATTTGAAATTACGCTAGTAAAATCGCGAATCGCGCGAGCTCGCGCTTTATAAGAGAATACAAAATCCGACGTTTCTTGTCGGCGGTGGACTGATAAGTTATACGGAGTTCCCGAACGCAAGAGATTTCTTTCCTTTCTTTCCGCGAAGTCCGGTTTCTTTCGGTGGCACGGAAACGTGGCACCGGTATACACCTCCGGAGCGCCGGGACGCGGCTTCCTACGGCTTCTTAACTTCTGCTTTCGTCATCAAACTTTCATGAGGCTCCGAATGATACGTCGAGAAAGCTAGAAAAACTTGCCTCGAAATTACCGCGCGTCGGGGTCCCCGCGTCGGAACCCGAGTCGAAAATCAGCACGAAGAAACCGGCAGGAAGAGCAAGGGAAAGGGACGACGGTCTGGAAAGGGGCTGAAGGGGGTGAATCTTGAAGGAAGAAAGGGAAGGGTAGAAAAAGAAAGAAGAGGCGGAGATCCCGACCCAAATCCAAGAGACGAGAAAACTTGGCTCGTCGATCAGTCGGCGGAAGGAAGGAAGTTCCGGTACGAGGACCACCGCTCGTCTTCTCCTTGTGTATCTTTGAGACCTCTCTCCTCCACCCTCTAAAGTTGTGTTGCCTTCTTCGCCGGCTCATTTTCTTTATTTGCGAGCCAGCCGAGCGGCGAGAGGAATCGAGTCCCGAGGAACGCGTTCGATTGTATCGCGGTGGCGCGCCTAGCTACGAAACCACCGACCGCCGAGCCAGACCGATCGAGAAATTTCAGATGAACGGCCGAACTTTCGCGAGCGGATGGCTATTTTGATATTCCTTTTGCTATCCCGCAGGGGACCGTGTTTTCTGCTCGCCCTAACCGCGAATTACGTTGCGATCCGGAGAGCGTTCGTTCAACTTGGAATTACCGATTTTATGATAAGAACTCGAAAGGTCAAAGTCTTTCTTCGGCGTCCTCGAGTTCCTTCGAGCTTCAGCTTGGTTCGACTTCGCGGTAGGCACGGAGTCTCGGCCGACTCACGGTGAAGGTGGCGAACGAACGTCATCGTATATTCAGAGACCGACGTCCCCGAGATCTGGAAAGCCGTCGTAAAGAATCCGAGGCGCGATACGTCGCGTAGGGTGCGTTTAAATCATTTTCCACGACAGGGAAGGGGGCGGGTTCCACGAAGAGGGGCGAAGGTCGGTCGCGCTTAGCCGCGTCGGCGACGGGCGTCGCTCGTATCTCTGTCCGGTCATCAGCATTTTCCAACTTGTCTCACGAATTCCCTACCGCGTGCTCCCTGACGTAAGTAACAACATATATAAAAGTAAGTGACTCGGCTCTCTCGCGAGGCGGTGATGCAGGGTCCTGCTATCTGCGGAGTCTATCGGGCAGTAAACAGCAAGCGGCAGATAAGGCAGGAGATATATTATAGACTCGCTGGTCGTCGTAGCGGCGTACACGGGACGAGGACTGGCTGCTAGCTCCGCCAGCCAGCCAGCTAGCTAGCAGAGAGTAGAGAGCCAGAGGAGCTAGCTCGCCTCTACGAAACGCGCCACCAGCACCCGACCAGTCACAGCCTCAACCTCGAGTTCCATCGTGCTCTATATATTTCCCTTCGCTCTCTTTCTTCCAGCTCTCCGCCACCTCCTTCTCCACCTCCTTCTCCACCTCCTTCTACCGATTTCTCTTTATTTTATTTTCTTTCCCTTTTTTTGTCGAGCTTCGCCCTGGTAAAAACGCCAACGGCGTCTGAATAGTCGCACGGAGGACGGAAGTCAGTTTGCAAGCCAAGCATGGGGCGGCGGCGCCGAGCTACCCCTTATTTTCCTCCTTCTTCGTCGCTAGCACGAGTAGCTGTTCCCCCGTCCTCTCTTCCTGACACACCATCGAACCACCCCCGTTCCCTTTCTTCCTTCTACTTCTTTCTCCGTTCTTCGTTCTCCGTTCTTCGTTTTCCATTCTCCATTCTTCGTTTTTCGCTCTTCGTTTTTCGTTCGTCCCTTCGTTCTTCCATCTTTCGAGCGAAACCCTTCTTTTTTCTTTCGTCCCGCTTGCACCGAAGCACCGGCTTTTCTTTCGCTCCTCCGTCGTTTCCTTCTTTTCTCCACCGAAGTTGCCTCCTCTCGATGCTCGAATGCTCGATGCTACAATACATCACGTACACGTTGTTGCCGGTTCACCTTTTTCCTCCCTTTTTCCTTTCCCCTAGCCTCTCCGCCCCGTTCCTCCAGCCGGCGGCCTCTCTCGCGCTATCGGCGGACCGATATCGCTTCCTCTTCGTCTCGATTCTCTCCATCCTTCTTCCGCGGTGGCACCGAGACGCGTTGTATTCGCGGCGCGTTCATCCCTCCGACGTGGCGGACGCGGAAACGCGCGCGCCGTTCCCGTCGCAGTCGCCGGAAAATTTCTTCTGCTTTCGATTTTTGGCAAACCGCCACCAACCCCTCGAGCACCGTCACCCTGAATTCCGAGTTCGCGAGATTCTACGCATTCTCCGTACAATACGAACGTCATCGTTACGAGAAGAAAAAAAAATGGCCCCAAGCACAATGTACTAACGACGAATTTAAGAAGCTTAACAGAGAGTAGAAAATGGACGTCGTCCAGCAGGAACGAATGAGGGAGTGCAAAAGTCGTGGCGTGTCGAAACGCGTGTTCCATTCGCGGAGTCGAATTTCGTCACGGTCCGCGCCAGCCGTACCGTAGAAATTATTAAACGCGTTCGCCCCGGCGAAAGGGTTGGCCTTTATTTCTGCGTTAGCCGAGAAACGCTGCCAGGCGGCGGGGCGAGTTATTATACCGTTGTCAGATACCATAGCACCCTTCGTCGATCTGCATAACCATCGCCGTGCGGTGGTTTCCCCTGCAGGGCTGTCCGTGCGCGCGAGCACCGGCTCACAGCCCTTTTCCACGGCTGGAAACCACTCAATAGAGGCGCGACCATCAGCCAACCACAAAAGCGATTACAAATTAACGTGCCGCTTCTTCGAGTTTATTACGAACGGCCGCCATATAACGCTGTTCCCCCTTCCGCGTTCTACGGCTGCTTCCCTCGGGGCCGACTACAATTATCGTGCCTTTTGTTTCGCAATCGCCGCGGCTTCTCTTTTTCCCTATCCCGGGGGCGAGTGAAATTCCGCTTATTTTTCAACATGCTCCCCTGTGTCGAGTTTGCCTGGATTGGCTGCGCGCTACGCGCCGCGTCTCATCTGCCATTTTCGCCCCGTGAATCATTCCTCGTGATCGCGCTGCTTGAATGCGAACGAGCTCTTAATCATTCGAACACCAGAACCCGCGAACCTCTTCTTCCGACCCTTCAAGTATTCAATATTATTGTCGTTTATTTTTTCACGCGGATCAAAGGTAGAAGCGGAGTCATTTCGAAGGTTAATTATTTTTAAACAACGCGGACTAACTAAATCGTATCGCTAATGAAGTCCAGGATCCTTCCCGAAACTCTGACGCTACACAGAATACCGGAAGTCGCGGTCGGCGTACTTGAAAACGCAAATGGAGGGTGGCGATCGTTCCGGAAAGAATCAGAAAAAACCAACGCAAACGGAGAAGCAAGCCGGCAAAAAGCTACCACCCGGGTTGCTCTAGATTTACGATGTCCTTCATTGGTTCCACGCAACGCTGGAAATAGAGCGGGGGCCACCGAGTCTCGACCTGTATTTCGCCTTTATTTCCCAGGGACAATGAGATACCGTTTTTTTTTCTTCTTCTGCTGGTCAGCAAGATAAAGGAGCTAACGCGTGACGGGCCGATCGGCGACGTTTCCGCAAACATCCTCGACCGACGCGTCCCGTTAGGTCACGAATTGTTACAGTTTCGGGAACACCGTGCGTGCACCGTTTTTGGGTCTACGGTTTTTAAGGAATCCCGACACGAGATTTCGATTTGCGTGCAGCGAAAAGGACCGGGGTACTTTGACGCTAATAGTCGAGGTCAGCCAGGTAAAATGAACTTGAACGGTGTTTCTGTTGTGTAACGCTGCAGGTAAGTCTTGAGCTGTTTGTTTCTGGCACGGCGATGCTTAAATATTCATGCGCTCTTTTTTGGCTCCGATGCTTTTGAAAAATAATAGTGTTGCGTTAAAGTTTCAACCAGTACCTTTACGTAATAAAAAAATATAACTTTCTGTCTATCAGAGTGATTAAAAAATGGTGTTGCTCGTTTAAAAAAAGTGATAAAAAATAGTGAATGCAGTGACGTTAAAAATAACGAAAATTCAAATTATTACGTTACATTGGAAATTGAAAGAAGTAAAAAAAAAATCGACAATATTTTCCTCCTCGTTCAAGTCAGCTTCTGGAAACGACGATGCCGTTCAAAATTCAAGGTTCCTGGGAACGCGTCCCATCGGCCAATGAATCTCGACAAGTTAAAAACAGCACCGTGCACTACGAAATACACGACAACTCGAGGTCAACCTTTATTGCCAGGTAAATCGCGGGCTTGCTCTATTTTCTTTGTCACGACCGTGGACCTCGTCGGTCGGACTTAAAGTAACACTTCACGAAATTCTAAACGTTGCCGTCGTAATTCTCAAACGTTTCACAAACCAGATCCAGAAAATTAAAATAAAAAACCAATGAAATTATTTTATCAGCTTTGATAATAATAATGAAAAAAAAAAGAAAACAAAAAAGAAACAAAAAAACAAAAAGAATCATACGAAACAAACAGCTCTTATTAATCCAGAGCATAAATACTCTCGTATCTTGGACAATATCTTACAGCATCGTCGTTGATAGTCCTCGCGATCGGAGATCCACCAGCTTTGGCCTGTGGAATGAACGCTCGAGGAGGACAATACATCTCGCGACGCCGTTGCCCGATAACTTAATTCATAATTGAGTTCTGGCGGTGTAACGGACACTCTGCGGCCAATATAACGTCTAATAATTCTAATAATTCGCCGGCTTGGATGCGAAGCCAGAGCTGGGCGGTTGGGACGGTGGGGGTGGGTGAAGGCGAGGGGATGGGAGTACGAATCGTAGGGTGAGAACGTTTCCTGGAGCCGTGCCCAGCCTGGAAAGTGGGAAGCGGAACCAAGATGAGACGGGAGAAAGAGAAGAGACAAACCGGGAGGCAGAGGCGAAGCGAAGATAGAACGGAGGGAAGGAAAGGGTGAGCAAGGGTGGCAGGGAAGAAGGATAGCGGGTGGAAGAGAGAAGAGAAGAAGGAATAGGTCGACGGAGGGTATGGGACGAGGAAATGGAGGGAAGGCCAATTAGAGGGCGGGAAGATTTATCTGCGGACGACGGGTGTGCGGATAGTAAGGGGTAGGTCGGTCTCCTCTGCCTAGGCGCTTGTATTATTCCTTAGTTGGACAACCCCGTCCAAGACAACGACGTGGTCCAGCTGCTATTGACTACATCGGTTTCTATCCGGATTAATAGTTGCTAATTTTTCAAGCCCACCCATGGACTAGCCGCGGAAAATTCGGATGATCGGAAAGGGACTATCGCTGGAACCGATTCATCCATATTTGGTATTGTATTTCTTAGACGTATTCGTGCTAAAAATAAGAAAGAAAAAAAAGAGAAAGAAATGTCAAATTCCATAATAACGATTCGACGATATATTGATATCAGCAATGCGGAACATTTTCAGGGATACACCATTCTTCCATCGAGAGATTAGATTGATTTTCGACCACGGTGTTGTAAAATACGTACACGGCACGCGTCGTCCAAGCGTCGGGATTTATTCGGTCGAAATTGAAGGGCGACGCTCGCAGAAATAACAAGCTTCGTCGGGGCGAGACGCGGCGTTGTACGAGCAGTTATTTAGCTGGGCGTTAACTAACCGACCGCGACCAGGGACGAACATTCTTCATCGACGATTTCGTGCTGCGGACCCTTCCGGCGGCGACACGAGGCGGCGAGATACCGTTCGTGGAACGGGAGCCGTGGTCGTCGTCGCCGCTTAAATTATTTTAATAAGAAGCCCTGACATCTTAACTGCCCGGATAGGCAGATCAAAGCGTCTGCCAGGTGATGTCAGTTTCTTTCAGTATTTACACGGAAAACAGAGCGGGGCCGCGTCCTCTGGACGTACACCAGAGGAATCGCGTTATCTTGGGTAGACGGTACTCGGAACCGAGCTCATGCGTCAGCCTCGACATTTTTATAGGCCGCAGCACGAAATTAGAAAGCAGCCCGGTAAAAATATATCTCAGTGGTGGAAAATGCCGCCGATCCGGTTCTTCCTGAAACGCGGAAAACAACGCGCGACACCTTCCAACCCTCGGTGTCCCTCGAGACTCGTCGAGGACGTATTAACACGGCTCTGTCTTCCGCAAACCACGAAAGAAAAAAAAAAAAAAAAAAAAAAAAGGAAAAAAGCTCCGTCGACACGATCTCGCACACACGGAAACGAATTCGAAAATCTGCGCCGCTCACAGGAAAATAATACGGAGTGACCGAGAGTTACGAGCTGTGAACGCTTATTTCGAACGCGGCCGCGTTGTTAGCGCGCCGTGTAATATCAGCGGCGGCAGCGGGGCCAACAACGGAACAGCAGCAGCAACAGCAACAACAGCGGAACAACAACACAGGAACGCTCGGCTGGTCTCGTCTCTCGGTGGCTCTCGCCGACCGACCGACCGGCCGGGCCGCAGTTCGTTTCCGTGTTGTTACATAATACACGCTGCGGTGCGGTTACGCGGATGAGGGATGAGGTGCTGCGTTGCCTAATAACCCCTCTTCCGCAACGATCCCCTCGTATCCCCGGCCGTGCAACCTATTCTCACACACTTTCGTCGCGGCGAGCAAGCAAGATACGTTCGCAACACGGAGGAGCAACCAGCCTGCGAGAGAACACACCGACGCGTCGTGGCCCGCGCCACGAGTACGCTGCCGGAATACGCTTAAGCTGAAAGAGGGAACCGGCCAGCTCTCTCGTTGTATATATATACATCTATATATATGTATGAGCGCGCGTGTGTGAGAACACGCCGAGTTTCTCCGCGCTTCCAGACATACACCGAGCTACGAACGGAGGAGCGTGAAGTAATTATATGAGGGTGGAACACGCTATGACTGGTCTACACCTAGAACATCCGTATCGCTAACGTGTCTGCTCGAAACGTGAGAATCGCGCATCAGGATTTTGCGCTTCAGGAAACGGACCAAGTGTTTGCCGTGGCTGAAGGAGATCGTCTGAGATGTCTTGCATGCGAGAAATATTATAGTACGGCGGAAGATTTAGGTAAAGTGGATAAGCGAAATTTTAGCGAGATTTTTTTTTTTTTTTAAATACTCCACGGAATTTGTCAAAGTCTCTTCGAGCAGCATTTCTCTTGACTTTTGGTCGACTAATGGTCGTTACGATTTCTATCAACCGCGGTTTGTAATTGCTTCGCGAATCCGAAAAGATGCCATGTTCGAGAATTCATCGTCAATTTGTGGCGGAATACAGAAACAACGGAGAAGCAAAGGGGTTGCGAAAGAAGATCGGTTGAAAGGGGAGAAGTTGTAGATTTTAAGGGGTACACCTATCTAGAGAGGGAGACTTACTGGGATTCAATTACCGCAACGTTTGCGAGGCACGCTATTCCCACACCCTGAACGGCGCTACCCTTCGAGCTTGGCGCAGCCACCTTTCCATTTCTTCAAGAATGAACAGGTGCTCTCGCGTCTGCTGTAAATTGCGCCCCTGTAATCCGAAGTAAAGCGGTCGTTTTATCCGCGCCAAGCCGAGATGGATGCTCGCTACGTCTTTCGGTAATGGGTCGCGCGCGCGTTTACGCAGACGGGGCTTTCCATCTTTGATGGAAATCTCGAGGGTCCTTAAACCTCGTCGAGCCATCGCATCTATCGCGGAAACCGAGTTGTCTTTTCGCCATTTTATCGACTTGAAATCGTTAAGCGGTCGTTTCGAGTAAAATGTGTCTTAATTGAGCAACCAGATATATTCCAAGAAATATTTAAAAAAATAATATAATCCCCAGGACACGCATTTGGAATCTAAAGGTGACCGTTTCTCATCAAAGTTTACGAGCGTTGTGCCAAATTTCTACGTCCCATACCCGATACTGGATGGTCAGAATTATTAAGCGTCTCCCAAAACAACCGGACACGAGTCAAATGTTCCCCGCTTCCCAATTTACCCCCAAAGTCCAACGAAATCCACGACGAGGAAACTCGGAAGAAACAAGAACCCGGAAAATCATCCGCATTAACGGATCACGAGGAACACAGGGATCCCGGCGTGATTAAGAGTATTACGAAGCAAAGGGGACGCGATGCGTGAGGTCACTGGCAAAGTAGAAGCGAGCGGATCGACGGTGGCCGGCGTTTCGTTCGGGTTCGAACGTAGGTACATAATTCATCGAGCGTGCACCATTGTCGGGAGCTTCATTAATACAAATGGCGTCTGCTGAATTCTACCCCGACCACACCCCGCATCGTGTACGATAGTAACAAGGGCGTGTGGGTGTATAAGGCCAGCAGTAGCAGCCAGCGGCGGCGGCGGCGGTGGCGGCTCGCTAGCGCGGTATCATCCCCCGAGCGTGTAGGCGAGCTGCTGCCGCGCGCCGCCACCCCCGAGAGCCAGGACGACGTCGAGACGCGCGGGACATATTTTTCCAGTCCTTGTCGACTTTCATGAGGGCGTCTTTCCGCAATAACATATTAATATCCCGGAGCATCGCGAGACTTATGGGCTGCCGTAGAAAGCTCGACCCTGGATCAACGCAGCGCCCGTTAAGGCGGATCCACGACGAGTCGGGAACACCGGGAAGACGCCTCCAGCCGCGGCTTAAGCGTCGTAAAGCAACCGTTGCACGTTCGGTCGCGCGGACACTGGCGGGTTATCGGCCAGGAATTGACAACGATTCCACGCGAAATATCTTCCTCGTTTTACCAACTACCCTTAAGTCGTGTCCCGGATTTATCGCCTGGTCCACCGTAGTTCTCTCTTTCTGTCTTTCTTCGTTGGGTTACGTAACCGCGGATTATTGTTACGTAATCGAAAAGATGAAACTGTCCTATCCTACGACGAACCGGTGAGAAGATCTTCGTTCACAGTTTGGATTATAAATTTGCAATAATACGTACGAAAGCGTAAAACAATCGAAGCTTGCAGCCCTTTAATCAACGTCAAAATAAAAATTGTAATCGTCGATCGGGGACAAAAGCGATGCACATGTATGTATATTTCCATTCAGTGTGGTACAGTGCGAGAGAAAAGCCACGCAAAAGAGCTGCTAGTTTTTTCGTGAACAATAATGGAGCGCGCATACGGTCACAGAGAGGGAAACATTACTGGGAACACGGATCGCCGGAAGGAGGGATGCAAAAGATTCGTAGATGGATTGGTACACGGCCAGGGCCGCAGGCAAAAAAGCAAAAAGACGCATGATCAAGTTTACATCGCATTTATTTTGTTCCTTTTTTTTCCTTAGTAATCGTATAATCAAGGTAATATTACAATAGCGTTCAGAACAGCAACCGCCCCTAACGAAAAAAGAAAAAAAAAAAAAAAAAAGAAAAAAAGGAAAAAGATCTCTGTTTTCTTCGTTACAATACGTTTCACGCATAGGCAGCAGGTGCGGCCCTGGTCGCTTTCGCGGGTTACATACAATCAGGATCCAAATTGGTAAACAATTAATACCCTAATATGTTACAAAAGAGGATGCTGCGTGTTTGCCTTTGTTCGGTTCCATTTTTTTTTTCTTCTCGCCTCCATTGGAAAAGAAAAAACGTTTACACAAAATGATGATGCGGCTACCACTACGCATGGGTACGCCTACCCCTAAGATACAGGCCTACTCGCCTAAGGGAAACCATACTTTAAAACGTTACAGCACAGCAGAGCGACGAATGCATTCTTTCTATATATATATATATTTTTTTTCTTGTTTTAACGTTCTTCGTTCTATTTTTTTTGTTTTTTTTTTTTTAATTTTTCCATACTTCCCGTTTCACCGAGATCCACAAAATAAATAATTATTAACATTACATTCCTCTTAGAAATACTGCGTTTACCTATTACTCTTGCGTGTCTCTTAGCGGCTATTCGTATACATTCATTAACTAGAATAGTTGTTTTGCAGCTTAGGATAGCGCCACGCACACTTCGTGTCTGGGTAGGCGTCTATAGGTACTAGGTAGGTACGTACAATGTAATAATCTTGCTCGTTAGAGTCTATCAGAGTCTCGTTCGATTCTCTTTCTTTAACCGACAGTCACGAATCGAAGCGATTCGCAGAGAGGGGGTGGAGAAATAATTATAAACGAATACAGCGAAAGAAAAAGGAAGAGTACGAAGGTGAAGGAATTTATACCATTCATTTTTTTTTTCTTTTTCTTCGAACGTATTCAACGTACAGGAAAAAAGCGATATTCGACTCGTGAGGGGACCGCGCGCGCCCCGGTACCCTCTTTTAGCAGGTATCGGACGCACGCGCCGCATAAACGTTTCTATATATAATATTTAACAAAATTATCGAACATCAACATATATATTTTGTACCGATCGAAAGAAACACGTTTTTATCGTCCGCCGTGTCCGACAAAATCGCGACGGAACATTGTCATCGGCATCAATTGCCACCCCCTCTTTCATCTTTTCTTCCGAAAGAGGCGAGCTATGCTCGAGGTAAAGCGAGGCATCCGGCGACGATAGAAACGTGTTCTCGTGTCGTTCCGCAGACAATAAAAAAAAATTAACAAAAACATAACATCAACAGCAGTCGTAGCATGACACGCTCCGGAAGGGGTGTGTATCGCCGAGCGTCCGCGACCAAGAAGCGAAACAAATGGAACAACGTGAGTAAACGAAAAACGGGGGGAGGGAGCATTCGCGAAACGTGCTATCAGAATATTATCTTTTTCTTTTTCTGTACAATCGATTCGCGAGAAAAAAAAAGTTGTCACCGGGAAACGCGTCGATAGAAGCAAAAATCGTCGAATCAACCCCCCCGATCGTTCGAGTACCTGTCGATCGCCACGTGGACAACACTCGAACGTACTTCTTTACTTCCTAAGCGTTAACTTACTAGTTACCTCTTAGCCTTTTCGTTACGTATTTAGGTTTCAGAGAATTGCGCGCACCCTACCGCACCGTGTACCGTTGCCGTGAGTAATATACCGAAACGACGAGAAGTCCGACAGACCTTTGAAACACAGCGTTTCTCGCCTGTTCTCCTCGTCTCTGTTAACGCGTTCACGTATAGTTGCATCGTCGTCTCTCGGCCGATCTTTCACGCTCGAAAACGAGAGACGGACGGAGATTGGTTATTTTAACGAGTGGAACTACTCCGTATAACTCACCCCCTCTATCTACACACTACTGCGCCAAAGCAGGGACTACAGATAGAGAGGCTAGAAAGGGGGGAAAGGGGGACTACGACAATACTAGGCTTGTACCGGACGTCACTGTGCACTTGGATACTGATTGGTCTGCGGGAATATTGGTCAAAGTGAGCTACAGGAGGTTCCATGAGGGTGGTGGTGGTGGTGGTGGTGCTGGCGCGCAGGGGAGCGGGAGGCGGGTTCGTCACTCACCGGGTGCAGCATCCGATTCGCCGCAACCGATAAATTGACGATCGACAGATACGCACATCGACCATCTATTTGGCATTACAGAGACAGTGGATGCAGCCTGCCACTCACCTGAAACAGAAATCAGAACGCGCAGGGTTAGGTGACGAGCTGTGTTTCGGCAATTCGTTTTCTGACCGAATCGGGTCAGTGAGTAGTTCTTTTTTTTTTCTTTTTTCTTTTTAAGCGATGAAACAAAATCGTTCAACTACTATCTGTACGGTAAATGTGACAATTACATATATAGAGTGTCCCGCGTAAAACAGCCCAGCCGATTGTTTTCCATATGCATTTATACGACAATTTCAAAATCTTGAGAAAAAAGATCTTGAAGTAAAAATGTTCCTCGCACTGTCTTCGCTCTATGATAAAAATCAAACTGCAAAATACCCGTTAAGTATTTTTTACATTAACGCGACCAAAGGAAATAATTGGGCGAGCTATTATAGATGGAACACCCTGTATATTTCACAAATGTCTTCCACGAAACAATCGTTCGCGAGTACCGTTAGAGAAAAAATAACCGGACAAATAGAGCAGGGTTGTCAACCGAGAAAAAATACGTGGGATCTTCTCGAGCTAATCAGCTCGTGCATCAACATTCTCGTAGAATTCCTAAGCATCGGTTAAAACCATGTCGGCGATCCTTGGAATATTCTCATGTTCCGTGAACCCAACCGAACACACCCTCCTCTCCTCGTTACCATCAATTTCTTAAGAATTCTCGTCCCACTAGTAACACCGGCTACGTCGATTTTCTCTCGGCAACGATTTTTAAAAAATACCGATCGGAGCCATTGGTCGGCGGGGGTGGCGAATCGTTGGAGAGTGGTGCAGCCGTTTCAAGGTTCCACGACGTCGGCCATAGGTTCATATGTTGAACGTGTCGTGGACACGACGGGTCGGGTCGTCCGGCGCTGGTTCAGCTCCTTTTGTAATGGGATGAATGCACGTGGTGCCTTGTCCGGCCACACGCACGTTGTGCCCGGGCTTTCGTGGTGTCCGTATCTCGGGGATATCGATAGCTCGCGTTAAGAGCGAAAGGGGTTGGGTCGGGAAGGTCTTAGGGAGGACCAGGGCACACCAGACGTGGAACGCGTTGCCAATCCGCTGCCGGTGTGTGCGCCTTTTCTTCCGGGTGCCCTCGCCGCCCCTCTATCTTCCTTTTTATAACCGGCCGCTACTTTCGACCGAACGATTCTTTCTTACCGTCCTTTGATGCTCTCTCGATTCGACGACGAGCTACGCGACGATTCGTGAAACTACCCTCTTCTCGGCTATGACTTTCCGTCTGCCATCATTTTTCTCTACGATACGATCGTTCCTTTTTTTTTTTCTTTCTTTTTTTCCGGAGAATTATAAGCTGGATAAAAGAAGGAATATTTTCTTCGAACATATATTTTTAAAATTTTTTCTTCGCGGTTTTACAAGATGCGTAGTTACAAGATTGGAGCGAAGGAATGGATCGCGATTGTACCGAACGAAGGACTTCGATAAAGTTGTTTGCCCTGGCTACGTCGGCCGTCGTGACAAAGGCGGATAAAGAAACGGAAAGGTGGAGAGGATGTTCCGAGCACTTGGCAAGGTCGGCACATTTTACAGCCGCAAACTTGCGCCAACTGTTCAATCTACCCGCTTATACGACCTGCTTCTTTCGCTCGCCTCGAAGAACACCCGGCCCACATCTACCGACGCTGGCTCGAGTTATTTCTTCCAATCCTATCGATCGATTCTCCTGCTGTTTCTAGTGCTCTCTTGCTTCGCTATTTGACATTGTGCGAAGTAACAATGGTATTATAATTTCTCCGGTAAAGGAACGGTACAATTTCAATAGCAATTGGAACAGGAAACGGATCGACGAGGACGAAGAAACAGGAGGAAATTTATTCAAGGAGAATCAAGCTAGGAACGCCTTAGCGCGCGCACCGCTTGTTTGTCCGCGAATGTATTTCACTTTTGCCGCGAGTTTACTTTTCGGCCTAGAGTCACTTCGCGTTCGCCCCTTCTGCGCAACGAGTTTAAACGTCCGTATATACACGGAGGCGTTGCTCCTTTGCGCATTTATCAGGATTTCCGAAGGAAGCCGGAGTTTTTAAGCCGCAATAAATTTCCGTTCCCGCGTGCCTTTACGTCGCGCGATTCTAACGTTGCTTAAAGCTCGCAAAAACCGAAAGCAGGAATCTCGATGCACCGAACGAAACGAGGTTTGTCTTTTCCCGAAAAGAGAATTCGGGATTGCATCGGATACGGTGAACTTCTTTTCGAACGAACGGTGGAATTTGAGTAAGAAATTCAGAGACGACGCTATTATTTTTAACAAAGTACCTCATTTTAGAAAGACATACAATTAAAGATATTGTAAATTAGGAAATGTCATACGATGATTCTACTAATCGAAAGCCAAGCTCTTGTGGTAAAAAATGACTTAAGGCGAACAAAGCAATACCGAGACAAATGTGTATCGATCTAAAGTACAAAAATTGATTTGTAGAAAGGAATCTTCACTCCCATCGTCAAAAAAAAAAACCTCCGCGTCGATTCACCGTATCCAAAATTCCACGATAGTCATAAATTGAATCTTCCATTCTCGATTCAAACAAGCGTTTAAGAAATCCAAGCGCGGGAATCGGGAAAAAATAACCGAGGGTAATATCCACGTGCAAGGGCAGCGTTCTCCGTTAGAGCACGAGGGGTATGAAAGGGTGGGAACAAGAGAGAGAATGAGAGAGGAAGAGGAAAGGGATGGGGTTGAGCACGGAGCGGTTATTATCTATCGCTCTCGTTACCACAGGTTGCTCGTAAACCGGCCGCATCAAGAGGGTGGGGCGTTTGGGTTGGAGAGCAGAAGCATAGGTAGGTAGATACCGGTACTCATATCGTTGTCGTCGTCCCGTACCTCCGTGCCACCGCTGCTAAACCCCATTCTCTCTTTCTCTCGCTATTTTCATCGGTTACCCCTGCAGGATATCGCGCGCCGTGCGAATGGACGACTGCGTCGAGGGGGCACTTGAAAAATCTCCACTTACGAGTGCCTTCCTTCCAACGATCCACCATCGATGCCGACTGCTTTTTACCCCTTTTCTATTTTTTTCTTTTTTTTACTCTTGTCCCTCGTGCACGGGATAGGGGAGTTCTTTGTTTGGACGAGATGGTATCTAACCCTTTCCTCGCCCGAGGATCGCTACTTCAAATGACTTTATCGCGCAACGAAGAAGTGCATTAGTCTTTTTTATACGCTGCTTTCGCTCGGTGTCGATGAAATTGTTACGTACGTGGAACGATAAAGAATCCAACGAAGGTTTTTACGAATTTAAGTCGAGGAACTTTTTTCTCTACCCGAACTGCGAACCCTTTGAACAATGCGATGTATCGAAAAAAAAAGAAATCTGAAATGTCAACCGCGCCCGAATAAAAGCGTTACACCCACGCTCCTCAAGCTTCGACGCGACGCGTGATAAAAAAAAGACCGGTAGACACGAGTCTCTCCCCAACC
>SMSQ01010566.1:551974-581350 GCA_019453375.1 Ctenoplectra terminalis | reverse complement strand
AAAAAAAAAAAAAAAAAAAAAAAAAAAAAAAATTCCATAAAAACGAGTTTGTTTTCGAAGAAGGAAGATTTATAGCGTTGAACGAGGACAGAGTGACGAGCCAATGCGACGAAATACTCGTCGCCGCTCGTCCCCGCCTTAACCACGCCCTCGGAAGCAAGGGTGAGGCGGCCATAATTAAGCTCGATGTCGTTAAAGCCACTAGATGGCATCGCAATACCGTAGACCAAATAACAGTTCGTGCAAAGCCGCTCATACTACTTGCTATCCCGCGGTTCCAACCGTCGTTAAATATACCTTGACAACTTTCTATGACACGACCGCGTACAATTCATACTTTGGATAAATATCTACGAGCAAGGATCGCTATTTTATCATGCACGATCAAACCGATACCAACTTAACGACCCTCGTATCAACGGCAACATTGTCTACACAGAACGACGAAGTTAGGTCCGCAGAAACTCGGTTTTCCTATCAGCCGGAGAAGTCTATAGATCTGCGTTCCGTTTGGGAACACGATTTCGGGATCGAGATGGCTTTAAATATTTCTAGCTTTTAGACTCAACCTGGGGGCGCGATTTATCGCCTATACGGGGCAAACTTTCCTATAAAAGTAGATCGCCGGAATTCCTCTAAATTGCCTTTTCTTGTTCACTGTCAAAATTTATCTTCGCGTATATCTGCGACGCGGCATTGGGAACGGTCCACTAGAGAGAAAAAGACACCGAGAGGCTCTCAATGTCCCGTTCTTTATTTAGGCGACGAAAAAAAGGTGACGTATGGAAGCACGCCGCTAGTGGTCCATCAAATTCTTTGGCCATGACTACGCGCACGATAGCGCTGCGCAGAGTGGGCTTTCTTAATTGGGCACTGTCTTCGTTCAACCTCGTGGTCGCGAAGAGAACAAAAACGGTCGACCAACCGACGCCGACAATGAAATGTAAATTTCACGCAAATTCGACGACAAGCGGGGAAAAAAACGACCCTAAAATATGTATATCTCATTATATTATCGGTACGTGGCGTGGTCGCGAATTTAATGCGGCCCCGCTGCTATCAATGCCCGATTTAATGAGCGCGCGAAACAATGCAACAGAAACGCGCAAGTGCGCGCGCGCACCAGCGCCAGCCCTAATAAATAACGTCATAAATATGTAATTAATATGGTAATATAACTCAAATCGAAATTTATCGTCCCGCTAATCGATTTCGCGTCCCGATACGACGACGTTGCCTCCACCACCGCCGCCGGTGCGCTACTGTTCGAGCGTAACGCGATTATAGTTCCTGGCAGTATTCCATGCACCGACTAACGATCTACTTTGCGTCGTAAAAACGCGGCCGGCACATGGTTACGGCGATGAAGAACGCGAACGATAAAGAAAGAAGCTAGATAATAATCGTTGGGATGAGAGAAATGTCGGGGAAAGAACCGATCGTTTCTGATCATACCCTATTATCGAGTTCGTTGCGAGTTTGTTGTATGTTGCGCGTGTAACGAAACGTTGAACCTACAGAAATAAGTCCAAGGCTCTGCTTTATCGCGACGAAAAAGTTTTAAGAAAGATTAAGCACCTTTTTTTGTTTTTTTTCCTTTTTTTCTTCTTTTTTTCACCGATCGCATAAATCCTTCGATCCTATGTTCCACGGAGACTTTGATGCGGGACACGACTGGTAATGCATGTATGATGCATGCAGGATGCTAGTGGTCGGTATTTGCAAGGCTAAAATCCTATTTTAAGGCCGGCCAACGACGCCGTGAATCGACTCCGAGAGTTCACAACCGAAATTCGTTCGGGTTTCGCGAGAACGTGGGGCAACGACAACCGGAGGAAGAACGAGTCCATCGATTAAACATCACACACAGAGGGTCAGTATCGTCGAATCGGTGTGCTCGGCCACAGTCTACAATTACTACGTGGTTCGTGGGGTTAATTGGCGAATTCCTCCAGCAGCGAGATACCGACAAAAGGAACTTTATAAAGTTTTCCGTTTATCTGGAAAACCAGCGGCGGAGAGATATGATTTGTAACTGGCCGCGAATTATCGCGCGAATTCCTCTTCCTTCGCGGCACGGATAATGAGATTCTGAACAAACTTGCTGGAAAATTGTTCGTTATATGCATCGCTATCCAATTAAATATCGTTGCTCGAATCAAATATGTAAAACATTTTTGGAGCCTGTCACCTCGTAGAAGGTGGGTCCTTGATATAAATATTCCTAGAAATTTCAGCCCCTAAGTGCATCGACTGACAGTGGCTACAAAAATTATTAGAAGAGCGTTATATTCATTTTAGAAATTTCGTATCGATCAATGAGATCCAGGTGTGTTTAATTTTCAATAAAATTCGGTGTCAGGAAAAAGAGATCTTGATCGAAGATCGAAGCGAATTAATTCCAAACGTCAACAGAGAATAACATTTACGTTTTCTGATAAAAATAATCATCTTCCGCGGCAGAAATCTCCACGAAAGAGAAAGAAAAAAAAAAACAGTTCGCCGAAGCAACGGTCTGATTACGAGTCAGCTTGAGAACAATTAATTTCCAGGCAACAACGACGAAGAAAATCCAGCGAGGTGAATAAGAAAGCAAAGGGGAGAGAGAAAAGGAACGTAATAACGAGTCAAAACGAAAGCGGCACGTCGGCCGACACAAAGCGTGCGCGGCGGACATTTCCCGGGAATCCTTTTTTTCGAGCCAAACATGGAAAGAGTCATAAAAGCTGGGCAAAGCCGGCCGAGCAGCGGAGACTTTCGTGAAAGCGCAGAAAAAGCGAGGACCTTTTTTTACAGCCGATATTGGCTCCGGCCAAGCAATTCGAAGGGTCGTTCGTTTTCTGGGAACGAACGGTCGCCCCCTGGACTAAAGTACAAATTATACCAAAGGATCCCCGAGGCAGATAGCGTGCAACGACAGAAATTGGCATCTTTTTTTTTTTTTCGAGGATCTGTTTCCTTTTTTTCCTTTACCTGGTCGAAAACTTTCTACTTTCTTTTTTTCTTCGACCACCCTCGCAACCCCTCGAACCGATTTCACTTTTTTCCTTTCTCGACCACGCGGCCGAAGAGAAAATTTCAAGAAACTCTCGAGCGCTCTACGCTCTGAATCTTCCAGTTCAGGCATCGGCGATAATTTCGACAGCGGTGGAACAGAGGAAAGCCAAGGAATTCGAGAAAATTGCAGCCGCTTCGTTAATGTCCGCCGTGGTATTCGTGGAATATAGAAAAATATGAAAATCACGATGGAGCAACATTTCAAGCAAGCCGGTTGCCGCGGCAGCAACAACCCCTTGAGATGCAGAGGCCCGCGAGACGCGAGAGTTAAATGCACGCAAACAGAATAACTTAGGAAATTATGAAGGCACGCTCGCAGGTGGTTTATCCTCATTAAGCGTACCGGCTAAACTTAATTTTAAAGGCTCGGGAACCGGCTAAAAGCCGCCACCCACCGCCCCCATTCGTAACGTTCTTTAGCCGACATTTTCTTCGGGATACCGTAACTCTTAGCCGATGATATATCAAGCTTAATGCGCGCTCGAGACCTCGAGGAACCGTTGTTCAACGCCGCTGAGAAATCCATTACCATCGGACCGACTCACCCCTCGCGAATTCGGACGGCGGAAGGGTTCGGGCTGGCGCTGTTGCTAAGATTTGTCAGACTTTGGGGTTACGAGAAGTAAGTTGCCTATAATTGCAGCCAATTAGTTTTACAAGGGATAAAATTTAAAGCGTAATTTTAATCATCTTTTTTCCAATATAAATTTCCAACTCTGTTAAGTCGGGATAAATTTGTACAAAAATGCAATTAAACGACTTACAAAATCGTGATTTTATTCAAAGACTCGAGCAATTGTTTCTTATCGAATATTTCTTGATTCGTGCATATATCGTCTACGTTTCCATGTAGGAAAAATGTCTCGTTAAATGGGTTCTATAAGTATCTAAATCGAACGAATCGATCAAAAGACAACGGGGCAATTTTTATCTGGTACCTGCACTCTTCCGAACCAATTAATGCCCTCCCAATATCTGCGGGTTAAGGACTTTAAACCCAAGTCCTGCAAAGCCAGCACCATCCTTCCGAGAGGGTTCTGAGAGAAATTCAGCGATCTAACGTTTCCATCCAAAAGAGACTCGCGCTAATTCATTTAATCCCGTCCTAATCGCGCCACGATCCAACTAAACGACCAGCCCGAAACAGTGCCCTAAAACATGAAACGTATCCCGCCCAATTCCCGCGCACAGAGGGGTATTCGATCAAACTAGAAATTGACCGTTTAACCTGTTAAACGGGTCGGGAAGAAAGCATCGAGAAGAAGGGACCGATTGAAGCGCGAACGAGCGAGAAGCGAAGAGGGAAGACGAAACAACAAGAGAAAGAAGAGAAATAAAAAAAACGGACAGAAAAGAAAGAAAAGAAAAAAAAGAAAGAAAAGAAAGAAAAGAAAAAAAAGAAGAGAAAAGGACAAAAGGCAAAAGAGAAAAAATTAAAGGGGTCGGTATCGAAGAAGTCACTCACCTTTAATATAGCTGTGTACATTGCGGTGCTAGCAGAGGGTGGTGTGGATTGGTGGTGGGGTGGTCAGGGGGGCTCCGGTGCAGGGCGTACCCCTAGTTGGCCCCCTCCGGTCCCCCACCGGCCGCTTGCTGCTGATGCGCAGCCGCGGCCGCTGCTGCCGCTGCCTTCTGCGCCTGCGCCTGCTTCTCCTGCTCGTTCAGCTCCTTGATCGCCTGTATCTCCTTCTTCAGCTTCATCCGCCGATTCTGGAACCAGATCTTGATCTGCCGTTCCGTCAGGCAGAGCGTGTGTGCCATCTCGATCCGCCTCCGCCTGGTGAGGTAGTGGTTCGTGTGGAATTCCTTCTCCAGCTCGAGCGTTTGGTAGCGCGTGTAGGTCTGTCGGCCGCGCCTGCGCATTCCGTTCGCTCCTGCAACCAACAAAACCACAGCCGAACGTTCAAACGAGCTCTCCAGAGAGAAGATCGCGTGTCTTTTCGTGGACCTCGTTTCGGTGCCCCGTGGGGAACCCGCGTGTTCCACCGAATAATACGTTTACACACGCCAGCAACCTTCGCGAGCTCTGTTTGTATCTCTTTTCTCTTGAAACGGATCGGCTTCTATGTAGACGCGAACGTTGCTGGTACCACACGTACAGAGATAGCGTAACGTTGTTTATGGGGTGTTGAGTAAATAGAAACCAACATCCATGATAACACGTTTGTAACACCGATCCTCCATGTTTCTATAAAAACTACAAACCGAACAACCAATTAAAAGCAATAGGTATCGGTCGTTAACCATTTGCACCTCGTTTGAAACGTTGGAGCATCCTAAAATAAACTCCGCCTATCGGTGAACTTAATCTACTATCTGCCAAGTTTACGTCGCATTACAATTTCAAACGGACCACGGGATCTTCTAATCCCGCCTTCATCCCCGGACCGCCTAACTACAAATACCTTGCGCTCGAGGTGTGCGAGACGTCCAACGGTTTCGAGGAAGCGAGCTCGAAAATCCCGGCAACGTTCTCGATAACGTCACGAGACCGGGATAACTCCTAAGCGGGAGTTTAAAGAGAACCAGAAGAAGAAGTAGAAGTAGAAGAAGAATAAGAAGAAGAAAAAAAAACAGAGGAGACCAAGAAGGAAAGAAAAAAGGAGGGAAGAGGCGCGTAAACGGTTTCAGATAGAACGTGGCAGAGTCATAGCAAGCCACCGGGAAAAAGTAAGAGAGTGTACGACAGCGGGATAGGTACACTGTCGAACAGCCACTTGGGTACAGTACCGGAATAAACCCGTCTGTGGGGGCGCAAGCTCACCTTATCGGCCGTTACTGCCTCGTAAAAACCCTCCCATTTCACCTCTACCAGCAGCGAGGCCGAAGCAACCACCGGCGCTCGTCCGTAAGCAGCAGTCTGCCTTTTGCTCGCCGCTCGCATACGCTTTGTATCGAAGTACATAAACGGTCCCCCATAATACGATTTCCACCGCTCGACGACAACCTTTCCCCCTTTCCAGATTTTTCCGAGTCGACCGACTCGTTCGGTCGGAACGATTAATTTCGGTTAAACGCCGCTCCCGTTTCCCCGCGTATCGGCCGGTTATTAAGCGATAAACCGAGAAATTAATTTCACTCGAAGGGTTTAATTGTTATGAATAATTAATCGAGGCGCACGCGTCCGGTGGCTAGACCCCGGAAGATAAGTGACGTGCCGATACCGAGTCCCGTGGCGAAATTAATAACGCCGCCAATCTATCGGCTCGCTCGACGAGAATTTGTAAAGATATTTCGCCTATTATTCGTCGATGCGTCGAACACGATTTTTTGCTTGTCGAACGAAGGAAATCTTATCGATGGTTTCCGACGAACGAAACGACATTCGAATGGGAACGAAATTCGGATCAGATTCGCGCGCAAAACGGTTCGTTCCTCGATAGGTATCGGTGATCACCGGTTGTGCGCACTTTACCGAGCAACGACGATTCGAAACGTGGCGAGCAATAAACGCGTCATATTTACAATCGTATCCGTTCCGATCTATTATCGACGAACTATGCGCCCAAAGTTACAAACCCGTACTCGCGCGCGCGCGAACGCCACTTCGAACATTCACCATCACACACTGGACCATTTCCAGTTGGCCATTATACAATATCGCGTACAGACGAGCAACAACACGCCGCGGCAGAGTTCATATCGGCATCATGTATATTATCGCAACGTAATCAAGTGTCCTGGCATTCGCCCCTTGCTGCCACCTCTCTTCTCGCATTTTCCTCCCTCCACAACCTTTCGAAACGGCGCAACATCCCCATGATTTTCATTTCAGCTTGTCAAGCAGGGCTCGCGGAGGGCCGCAGAGTTATGGTGCACCGTTTATAAGGGTTATTTGTCACGCGGACCCCGCGTCTCGGCCGGTGCTGCCGGTGTCTCCTTTCCACCCCCAGAGAGCATCCCTTCCGTTGCTTCGTTCGAGTTATATCGTTCCCTTGGCCGCTCTGTTCCTCAGCAGAGGCAGGAGGGGTTCGCCCGATAAACTCGCTCGAACTTATAAATAAAACCGGAGCTTCAGCCAATTAAGCTGGCCTCGTACGTCTCCGCAAAGTAGAAAATGTGACAAGCTCCGCCACCCTCTCCGTTACACCGCACTCCACGCTCGCTGCTTTGCGTTTCCTTCGTTCGCCATGGTTTCTTTAATTTTCTATCGACCGTTTTTCTCATCGACCCACCCCTCCGTGTCTCTCTTTCCTACACCTTCCGATTCGATTCTATTTCCTTCAACGTGGAACGGATGGGGTAACACATCGCGAACGAAATTAAACTTTCTCCTTCGAAACGTCTCGCGATTGGTTATGTTCTTAAGGGTGAATCGAACGGTAAAAAGAAGAAAGTATAGCATAGTCGGTGAGCGTTCTTGTCCGATTCCTGGTCTTCGTGATCGAACCTGCCACGATCCGTCGTTTCTTCGCCATCGTAGCTCCTCCGCCCCAGCTTACGCACGCCCCGTGGGATATCGTTGGCGAAACGAAGTTAGGGGGGAAATTCCGGGGCTGCCACGCTCCAGGAAAAGTAAGAAGAGGCGTGCGTGGCTGTTTAACCAAGGGGGTGGATAAATTTTATGCTGAGACCGTGAAACGTGTTTCATCCGGGGAACGAGAAGGAGAAGCATCTCGGTGGATACTGGCCGGGGACATCGGGGACGGAGGGGTTGGCCTATACTTGGAGAGGAGAAACGCTTCGGAGGAGAGTAGCACGCTTAGACCGAGTGAAAATATTTCCATCGTAACTCACGCCTTTCTTGAAAAAACGTTTCCTCGTATATCGTTAGAAATTTCCTCCCCCGGGCGAAACATTTGCTCGATAGAACCTGCCTCCATCGTTGTTCAACCAAAATGGAAAACTCGAGCGACCGCTTTAGGCGAAAACGATTGATTCCTTCTTCTTATCGTTCCAAATACGTTCTAGAAAACGACAGGGAGAAGATTCGAACGAGCCTGGAAAATTTCTCAAACTAATCCCAAGCAACCCGCTCGGCTCGTTTAGGACGCCAAGAATCGGAGAAGGGATTCCCTCGATTGGAAGGAAGTTTCGACGTGGCCAACCATAAACAGGGCGGCGGAAAGGGAGAGAGACTTCGGCTGTTGCCAACTCTAATAAGAACAACCAATACGTTGATTGCTGCCGGGAATACGCCGATATAACTCCAGCCCGTGGTTCGCAAAACACGAGATGCCAAGCGCCTCCCCTCGTCTCCCGATCCCCCTGTCGGAGATATCCCACGCCAAAACCGGATCATACGCAGGGCCAATCAAATCAAAGTAAGTGAATTGGTTGGAAGCATGAAGGACCTTCGCGGAACTCCTCGAATCGGAGAGAGAGATTCCTCCCGTAGGCTCGCAAGCCACCCCTGCCGCGCACGAGGGTTTTAGCTTCGAAGACGGTTACCGATGGTCCCATCAATCGAAACCCTGGCGTTTCTTGTTACGTTGATTCAACCACCGTCGGACCCGGGGTCAATTTAAACCCGGCCAATTTGCCCTCCGTCTTCGAGAATAAATCACCCCCCGACGAACGGTGACGCAATACCAATTAAGTCCCGTTTGCTTCGTTTCTCGGTATCGCGGTACGACTTTCGTCTCTGTCGAGAACAGTCCAGAGTCTTGGACTCTGGTCTACCGGGCTGGTCCACCGGATTGGTCCGCTAACCTGAACTTGGGCAACTTGGAAACACCAGTCGGCGTCCCACTATCCACGAATTCTTGTCGACCAAATGGAGGGCAAGTTAAGCACATAAATCGTGAACGTAATTAGAAGACCCGCTGTCCGGTGTTGGAAACACGAGCCACGGGAAGGTCAGCTAGCTCCGTTCGGGGAGTAGACGCCGCTAGCTGCTGGCTGTGCTCGCACCGGTGTCGTAAGTTTGTCGAGCTTCCGGTGTGTCCGCGTCCCACCCGAAACGCGAACGTTCACGGCCGCAACGAACTCTGTTTGCGAGGCACGGGAGTCCCGGAGACACTCGGTATGAGAAACGCGTAGCTACGCAGCAAGATCGTAGCTCAACGTGGGGTACACCCTCCTCCAGAGGCTTGCCAAGGTAGGTAATCCTCTCGGGGGCGTGAGTTACTGCCTGGCGTCCCTCGCGCTGTACTCTCTTCTGTCCCACCTTCTTCTTCTTCGCCCCATCGGCCTTCCCTGCGTCTCTTTTCCTCCCTCCCTTTATCCTTTGGCTTGGGTTCTCTTTCTCGTCACCCCGACCTTCGTCCTTCTCTCCTTTCTCTACCGCGTTCCATCCATTGCTATTCTTGCCGCTTTCTTTTCCCTTGGTTAGGGGCTGCGGAGAAAGCTCCAGGAGAAAGTTCGAAGACGGCTGGTGGTGCGCCACGAAGAACACCGAAGGGAGGAAGAGCGGAGCTGGTGGCGGAAAGCGTACGGTGCGCGTTCGTGCCACAGCTGGAGAGCATTAGTCAACTGTAATTAATAAGTTATGTACAACCGAGACTAACGAACAGCGCTGCGACGCGAACGCGTTGTTATCTCTCTTTCGAACTGGGAGAAAGAGCACCGGAGATCGCTTTTCACGGTGCGACGACGGAAGCCTCCGGGATCGTAAATACACGCGCGGTAAACCCTTGTAACGTGAATAAACCGGGGATGCTCGCTCGGAAATAAGCGACACCAAGAACGGGTACGACTCTTCTCGGTCGTAGGATGCTCCTTGCTACCGATCATCGACGCTGTCTTGGAAGATTTGCTTCTCCTTCGTGGAATATTCTCTTTATTCCGCGAGCCACGGAATGGGAAGAAAATGAAGGGTAATAGAGCGTTATACTCTTCCTTCCATTACATTTTATACCAAACGATGTAATAGAAATTGCGTTTAAATTTAAAACTGAAAAGGAACTCCCCGCTCTACGGATCGTAGCGTCCGTTCGCATCGTCGTTTCACAGGAAAATTGCCTCGATCGAACGAAACTCGGAAGCGAGTGACCGTCGGTGAGCAACGCGAGACAATCGTTCGGAAATCAAGAGCGATACCCGCGGAGACGTCCATTCCGAGAGAGGCTCCCACGGCTGAAAGTGGGATCGTTATTCCGCGCTGTTCTCGGTGTACGTTCTAGCCCATCGAGGTAAACTCGTTACCGCAGCGCAATCGCGATCGGGCGAGTCGGGTTGAAACGGTGTAGCAGGATACGGAAAAAGGGGGAGAGAATGGGGAGGACGGGGCGGCAGGGAGAAGTTACGCGACGCGGACAAGAATGTCGCCAGCGGCCAGCAGGATATACCATAAGAAGAACGAATGGAGCATTCGAGAATAAGATATCGGCTTTACGTGCAGCCACTTTTGAATAAGCGTGCTGCCGCGCCGCGGGCAAGGTGGCGACTTTGCTCCCACGCGCGAAACGCCGCCATCCAACGGCGAACCGGCAGGATAAAGAAGTTTATCCTGACCGGGACGCTCTCGCCCTTAATAACGTGCCCGTATTTACTTGTCCCTGTGATTACCAGGCATGCTTCGTCGTCTGTGTAACTCGGTGCCTCCTATCTGCGCTGGCATCGATGCGTAATAACTCGCTCAAAACGATGGGCGTGAACGCGTATACATCGGGTTCGAGATCGTTCGAGGAGAGCGATCAACTTGTTGCAACTTGCTGAAAATTACGTTGCTCCGGTAATTGTCGATCCTTTATAATTTGCAGCGATACACTTCGCTTCTGAACGTTGATGACTGTTCGAGGATGCATTTTCTTTTTGCTCGTTCGATAGCTCGGGTACAACCATGTATACGATGTTGCAAGAACGATTAGCCAGACCGAGAATTAGTAGTCCGACTGGATACACCGGTTGGAACGTTGACGAAATCGCGCGAAGGTCGTCTATAACTCACGTCCTCGTTCATCAATCAGTAGTCAAGACTAACTATTCCGTGCTACGGTATTCGAGCGAAGAGAGGCAGGCAGCTCATTTAAATGTACAGCATTATTTGCTGCGTCGCGTTGAACGATACCCTCCAGAGGTCGAGGCACGCGAGGAGGAAACGACCGACCGCGCTTCGAGTTCGCGTTCCAACTGAAAGGCAACGGAATACCTTTCCGAGTAACGCGAACCCATCGTTCGCCATCGAACTTGTATAAAATCTAATATCAGAACCTTTCTTACTCCATAACTTTACCCCGAAGCGCCACGTGAACGACACGTTCTTCGAACAGGATTTCCAAAAGAAGCTGAATAGACTCGACCCAGGCCATTACGCGTTCCATGATGGCGAACTATTCGCGATATTAAAACTATCCCCTGGCCTTCGATCGGAAAGGTCCAAAAAGAAACCGCGACGACAAGATCGCGTGTGAGTCTCGGCAAAATTTAATTAACGCGTACACGCGAATCGAAGAGAAGCTCGTTCCTCGTCGGACGTGGCGTCTTTCGCGAACAGGCCTCGATGCGAGAGGACGACAACATCTACCGGGTAGTGGCAGAGGCAACAGAGACAAGGTGGCTCTTTTACAACGATCCAGCTGCTACTCGCGGTAACTGTAATAATTATGCAAAGTCCGAACGCAACGGTGCATCGCGAGCAAGCGAGGAGGCGAACCAGCGACCGAAGGAGCCAAAGGGAAGAAGAAGGAGGACGTTCCAAGGAACGGAGCGCAAAAGGAGCAACGCGAGCCAAGATGGTGGAGGAGATGGCATGCAAAAGAGGCTTCGTAGGTAAGCGAACCGAGCCGGTTGTAAGGCGACACCTCGCGGCTCCATATATCTTTCTCTTTCTTTCTCCCCTGATCTCTCTTCCCCGGAGCAGTCGACGCCACCACGGTCTCCTTCTTCCTTCTTGTTGTTCTCTTCTGTCCAACATTTCCACCTCTCCCCTCTTTCTGACTCACTTTCGGTTCCTCTCGGTCTCTTTTTTCGCGACGAAACGACGAGAAAATCGATGTTTCTACGGTTTTTCCATCGATCCGAGACCGTCCGCGACGATTCGTCTATCGGAAGCTGTTTCAGTTTTGTGGACCTTCTCAGGTGGTCTCTCGAACGCGCTCCTCAGAGATCACGGAAACAACGTTTAATGGATTCGAGCGACGATGCGAGCACGGACTTGGAATTTTAACACGGATGGCGCTATAGAACGATTCAAAATAGTCAATCCTCGTACCGTGTTCCTGGATCATTCTTATTCGTCCAATTTTTCCAATTTTTGCCTTCCCTTCAAATCGGAATTCCCTGTTACTCGCGCTGTAAGATAAAATGGCACCCAACGAACCTACGTCGCATCTCGGAGGGATGAAAAATACAGCACGAGGGTATACACGANTCTCTTCTGTCCAACATTTCCACCTCTCCCCTCTTTCTGACTCACTTTCGGTTCCTCTCGGTCTCTTTTTTCGCGACGAAACGACGAGAAAATCGATGTTTCTACGGTTTTTCCATCGATCCGAGACCGTCCGCGACGATTCGTCTATCGGAAGCTGTTTCAGTTTTGTGGACCTTCTCAGGTGGTCTCTCGAACGCGCTCCTCAGAGATCACGGAAACAACGTTTAATGGATTCGAGCGACGATGCGAGCACGGACTTGGAATTTTAACACGGATGGCGCTATAGAACGATTCAAAATAGTCAATCCTCGTACCGTATTCCTGGATCATTCTTATTCGTCCAATTTTTCCAATTTTTGCCTTCCCTTCAAATCGGAATTCCCTGTTACTCGCGCTGTAAGATAAAATGGCACCCAACGAACCTACGTCGCATCTCGGAGGGATGAAAAATACAGCACGAGGGTATACACGAACACCCACAAACAACGATCCTACAATCATCGCCACCGGAATGGCTAAAAAAAAAATTCTACGCCCTCCCAAAGGGGTTGTTTCACCCAATCAAAGATATATCCCTA
Source organism: Ctenoplectra terminalis (assembly GCA_019453375.1). Lineage (NCBI taxonomy): Eukaryota > Metazoa > Arthropoda > Insecta > Hymenoptera > Apidae > Ctenoplectra > Ctenoplectra terminalis. Next base: position 568,462 of record SMSQ01010566.1, on the reverse strand, counting down.
TTTTCGGTGCCATTTACCCAATTTCGTACGATGAATCAGCCTGTATACATCATATATACATCCCGTAGTCGTCGGAGTCGATGCAAATGGGCCGGGGTATAAATGGCCGTCCAAAAACAAGAAAGAAGCGCGGCAAAGACGAGCGGAAAGACGAAAAAGGACGGCCGGTTAGGGTCGGCGGGGAGGAAGGTGGCGGAGTTTGATACAGGTGGGTAACCCCGCGACACCCTCTAACGAAACGGATCGTCTGTCTTACTTACATCGGCTCGCATCTATAAACTCACGCGGTTGGTACACGCATACGAAGGCCAGCACGCGTGTATATCCCCCGTTGGACGTGCAAGGGGGACGCGGTTACCAGCGGGCAACCGACCCACCAACCACCCATATATCTGCGTCCTAAAAGGAATTCCAGAATATATTTTACATATGCTTTATTGCCGCCTTATTTCCAACTCTATGGGCACAGACCTCGAGCAGAGACCACGGACAGACGAACAGAGAAAGAGGAATATAGAGAGAAAGAGAGAAAGTGAGCGAAGGAGTAAGAGAGACGAGGAGAGAACAGTGCACGCGCACACTCTCTGCTGCACAAAGGATGAGACTCCGCTTGCCACACCGCGAGCGTTTTTCTCCGTGTTTTCGTGCATCCTAGGAATCGTTAGCCGCTTCGTTTCAATGAGAATAGAAAAAGTTTGAATCCAGTCTTTTTTGAGTAGGAGGGTTGCTTGTTCGACTGTCGAAGGATTAAGATGGCGGTTGTATCGGTACAGAGGAGAAACTCGAAAGTATATCTCCGGTTTTCTGAAAGCCGATCTTTACATTTTTTAACGGATCACGAATCTCTAGTCTGAATTTTAATGTATTTACTATTTCGACCTTCAAGAGCTTCGTTCTTTTCGATAGTACGAGCGTACAAAAAGAAATCATAATGCATATTCTGGCAGCGTATTACCAGCGACGTTCTTATGAATTATGCGACCGAGACCATTCTCGAACGACGAGGAACAACGATCGTCAGGAAACAATGGAGCGAGTCTGGGGGCGAGGAAAGTTCGCTAAAAAAAGAACGGTGCGTACCTATGTCAGTGGGACGTGCGCGTTACGCGAACCCTCTGTAAGGCGATAATTTTCGAGAGGGTTGAAATCGTATCGATGGATCATCGGCGGGCTACGAAGAGCACACGCGCTGGCTAGTTTCCACGGTAGCTCGACGTAGACCTACGAGAGGATAGCATAAATGTATAATGCATGCCCCTGCACAACTGCATTCCGCAGTAATGACTTAACTTGTACCAGTTAACAAGTATCGGACTAGAACATTCGATAATTCGCGAACGGGCATCACGGATGGCCGTTCTTTTCGTCGGGCCTGTGCCTCGCAGCGGTGAATCGTCGAATGCAAATCGCCCATTTCAGCTTTCGTCGATCACATTGCCGCACGACATCGTCGCTTAGCCAGTTTTTTGTTCCCGACGATCGGCCACAGAGTGGCCGGTTAACCGGACCAGAGGTGAACTTCACCGATCGCCAAGCATGTCATCAAACTTCACCAGTTGGCCTCCATCCAGGCTCGAAGAACTTCGCATTATTTATAAGATTCGGTGAACCGCTTACGGCCGATTTCGTGCTAATAATAATAGGGACAGGGACATGGAGAAGAGAGGCTCGATTACTGGTTACGTTCTTGGTTAATGACTTAACTTGGACGAGTCTCTCTAGCCGGCTAGAAGAGAAAGGCGATTTAGAGGAGCGTAAGACAGAATTGGACTATTCGATAATTTGCAAGGGAATACGAATTACGAAACTTGCTGTACGCGGAACGAACGAAGGGAGATCGGGGGAGCGTGGCGTGGAGAGCGCGGGACCGTGAGCGTGCTTCTTCGGCTACTCCAAGTTCGACGGGCCCCGACGGGGGGCCCCCCACCAGCAAGTGTACCACGGCAAGCGGAAACGCGGTGGGGAGAGCCGGTTTCAACGACCAAGACGCCATCACGCTTAACGGCAAGAAACTATGATTACCCGAGCCCTCGAAAGCCCGGTGCAGCTCTTCGGCGAGGAGGTGCGCGTGGTCCCCCTCGAAAAATCAGCCTCTGCGACGTCCAGCCGTTCAATTACCGTTCGGTCCACCCCGCTAACTGGTCGAAGCAGAAATTTCGGGGCCCGCGAGCCGCAAATTCTGCTCGATTCTATGTATTCTGGGTAATAGTGGGAATAAGGGGTGGAGCGAAACGATGGCGCGGCAAGGCCTCACCGAGTCCATTGCACGGTGCATAAAAAATGCGTGCGAAAATTGGTCGAAACCGAGGATGGTCGAAGTCGAGAAACCTGCAGGCTGTTTGAATAAATTAAACACAAACTTTTGATTCGCAACTTTGACTCGAAACGGCTCGGAAATTGTACGTTGCGAGATCGCCGGATATGGCCGCCTGCAGAGGTGCACTGCACTCTTAACGCAACGCGTTGCCATCTTGACGGACGAACACCAACGTCGATCGATAGAGATTATATATATTACCGGGATCGTTCTCTTCGAGCTTCTTATAGGTACTTCGTCGAACGCTGTAACTCCCATTAATAATCGACGGTGGACGAGGAGGTGACGGTGGTAGACTCGCGGAAAAAAGGAATCCCGACTCTATTATTCAGCCAGCGCGGCTTCGTGCTGGTAGTTTTCGATCCCCGCGAGTAAAGGGACTAGGGTAAGGGGCGTGATCATTCCGTCGTGCGAAAATAATAATGAACTCGCATAAATCAAGGAAAGTTCGAGGGAATTAGTTCTTTCTCTCTCTTTCTCTCTCACTCTCTCCCTCCCATTTTCTCTTTCTCCGTCTACCGAGCACTCCATTCACGATATCCGGGCACCGCGTGCCGCCGCGATATGCGAGCCGGCTGCCAAAAATGTTCTTCGACCGGCAACTTTTCTGGCGCGTTCGAAAATCCAGGGAATCCGGTGCGCGGTGCGACCGATTAGTCTTTGGTACATCGGTACCACGTTTCCGACCCCCTCGGTCTCGTTTTTCCCGATTTTCACGACCACCACCTACCCACGGAGCCACAGCAACGGCCATTGGAGAGCGTTAGCTGTGCTTCGAGAGAAAGCACGATTGTTCTTTTTTCGGCAGATAGAACACGCTCGACCGAGGCTTTTCGGGGATCTGGACGAGTCTGGACGGGTTCAGCGTAGCAGGCAACGTAGAATGGAAGTAGGTAACCTTTGGGATTTCGACGTGATATATTGCGGCAAGGCGATCTACGATCTACCGGTCGAGCGATATAGACGCTCACTGGCGCGGAATGTTCTATGCAAATCGGGAATCAGGAAGCAAAAGGAAGCGTTATGAAAATTGAACTTTTAACGTGGCAAGGTGTAACGATTGGAAATAGTCGAAATACCATAGCTTGCTCTCAACGTTCTCGTCTTATTGGTACTTATTATATTTTACAGCACTTGAGCCTTATGATAAATTTCAACCGAATTCAACGTACCGACGCTTTTCTTACTCTCTTTATCAAAAGGAATCAACGAAGCTCGATTAGACCAATGTTCGCGAGAAAAAGTTAAGATCGTTTCCAAAGGAATCGCGACGAGAAAGGAAGAAAAAAAAATCGCGGTGGCTAAAATCTCGTTCGCGCGATTTCTCGAAAGTAAAGAAAGACGCGGAAAGAGGGATCGGTGGTTCGGATGGTTACGTAGTTACAGGTTGGCCAGACTCGCGGTTAAGATGAACGAGGCGGCGCGCTACGAGATCTTATCCGAGCGCAGCAGCGGCCACTGAATCATCCGCTTTGAATAGGGCTTCGCTTCACTCCCTATATTATACCTATAGGTACTAACCTTCTACCTATGGCCGCGCGCGCGCTCGCGTTCACGATATAGCGTCTCCGAAGCGAGAGAAACCGTGGAAGAGGGAGCGACAACACGGGGAACCCGGGGGACGAGACTGAGATCGAGCTATGGCCTGTACAAAATGCGTTATACGGCAGAAACCTTGGTGCGCACTAAATTACCGCACACGACACTGTCACACCGTTACCACGGGCTCGTAGCCCCAGCCACCTTGCAACTCACAAGTCGCCCTCTACCTGCCCATGACTTACAAGTCGGCGATAGCGTTCGCTACCACAGTCTTAATCAGCATAAATCATACCGACAATGCGCCACTGACCGGCTTTGAATCCACCACCATCTCTGCGAAAATGGGAGCCCGATCCCACATACCCGCGACTATCGCATCGATTCATAGAAGATCTTCCGGATTTCGCGATGAAGTATAGAAAAGGGAACAAGTTTGAGATAGAAATTACGACGAAGGGATGGCTCGAAGTATACTCTTTCTCTTTTCGTACTATTTTAGATACTTTAAATTTACTAGGATTTCTAAGTTAACGTTCAACAACAACGTGTGAAGTTGAAGAATTTTCAAGTTTGTAACTGAAACACAGTTTCCCGAGTCTAGCGCGGATATCAACGAAGAGACGTTATAAATTAAATATGTTACACGGAACACCGGAGACGCTTAACTTTGTAAGATCTCGACACAACAGGGCAGATGTAAGGCGTTTCGTTTGCGGGTATTCAGGCTGCGGCTAGAAACGTTCTCAGAAATAAATTCGAAATCAGTAGGCATCCTTTCAAGTTGCATAAAATACTCGGTGTACCGCAGCATGTGATCCTAAGTGTCATATAATCTTAAAATAGCCGCAGACGCTCGTGCTCGAGAGAAACGCGATGGGATTAGCACGCGCGCCTCAGACTTATGGTCGTGTCGTACATCTGCAGTCGCGAGATTGCCGCTGCGCCGGCCACTTTGCTTTTTCACCGAACTGAAATCTCGTTGAGCCCTGAAATCGTCTCCGTTCGCTGGTGCCCTCGTGCTCGCTCGTGCTCGCTCGCGCACGCCTCGGGGTCGCATCGTCCACCTTAGCAGCCAAGCTCGTGTGGTCATTACGCGTGAAATCTGAACGTTGCAAATAGCCCTGCCCCTTACTCCCGTCGCTCGATTCACCCCGCCGCCAATATGGAATCCTGTTTTCTGGCTAAACTCAAAATTGCAGCCTTTCGGTCGACCACCGTTCTTCCGCCTTCTCTTCTCGAGACTCCTCTACAACTTATGATCAATAAAATCTTCAAAGAACAGCCGGTTACTTCGCGAGGAACGATCTTCTTCCACGGTTATTGAACGAAGTACAGCCATCGAACAGGGTAATTTTCGTCCCTTCCGATCGATCTTCGTAGAAAAAGCACGAAACTTCGCCGAGGATACAAGACGGCGGACAGAAAGAGTTGAAAAAAACATTAGCCGTTCTCCGGTTGATTATTAAAATCCCGCGTTAGAACGGATGAGAGAATTTAAGCCGATAAACGCGCAATATGGCGCAACAAATGGCGCGGGTTTCGCGAATTACAGGATACGCGCGTATCGTTAATGCCGCGCCATTACTCATAACAACATCTTGTACCGAAGATTAGATCGAAAGGCGCGCGCGCGCGCGCGCGCGCATCGGGCAAAGGCAGCGTCTAGAAAATCATTAATATTGATCAGGCAGATGATTGATAACTTCATTAACACATTGTACGCGCCGATTCAATTAACTCCTCGTAACCGTTCGCTCTGCGCGCGTGAAATAATTTACGATTCAAGAGAGCTCCTCGCGTTTTTTTCACGCTCCAAGTCAATTAGCGATAACCTTTCCCGTGGACGAGGCCGATTTCTAACAAACCTCTCTGTCTCTCTCTTCTTCTCCACTCCCTGCTCGTCAACCGTCGACGAGACGGTGATTTACGCCGTTGCTAATTAATCGCGTGAGCATTCCCGCGCGAATTATCATTTTTCCGTGTGGCCGTTTACGAGCGGGCCCGCGAGCCGTCGCGCAGCTCGAAACGTCGGGAGATCGTTTGCATTTTTACCCAGGAAACATCGTAAATCCGATGCCTCGACTTAACGACGTCGGAACGCCGAGAGCCGACTACACTATCGCGGAATATTTTTCTTCTGCTTCTTTTCCACTTCCCCCTGTCCCACTCTCGCGCTATCGTGCTCTGTCTCCTCTCTCTCCCTCTCTCTCTCTATTCCATTCCTCGTGTCTCTCTCTCTCGTCACGAAAAAATTCTAGCATCTATTCTCCGCTCACGTAGAACGTGACGAGGGGAGGAGAGGCCCCCGTCTCCGCCACCGCCGCCACCCGGAGGCCTCCTCCGTTCGCCGCTTCGGGCCTCGACAAGAAGAGATCCGTACCCGTAATTGTAAACATTGGATTAATGCAAATGCGCGCTTAAAAGCTTAATTGCTTTGATAAAGTATGGCGGTGCATTAAATTCAAATGCATGTAAATTAATTCAAATTTATGAGAAATAGGTGGACGCGGAGCACTTACAGGAAAAGAGGGAAAATAAAAATTAGTCCCCGCGGGGCCGGCCCCCGCGACGAGACTCTTTTTTCATTCTATCCCTCACCTTCTACCCTGTCTCTCCCCTCTTCCTCTTCCCTCTGTCCCTCACGCCCTCCCGTTCAACCTTCTCCCGTTCTCTCTCTTTTTCTCTCCTCTCTCTTACCCTTCGACCGCTGTCCCCCACCATTCCCTCTTTTTCACGAACGCGCCATGTTGCCAGCCAGATTGGCCACTATGTGCAGGTTTCGCCAATAAATTCCGCCTTCGGCTCTCGTCCGATACACGTCGAATTTTAACGCACCGGATCGTTGCTGCGCTGATTAACGATGTCAAAATCAACCGCGTGTCAGCATTTTCGGGAAACGCGGCCGTTGAAAGCCTGCGTAAGTCTCGCAGCTGTTAGCAACGGCTCATAACGGAAAAAAAAAATGTTACACGAGAAAAAAAATAGATGACCCAACGGGTGAGAAAAGGAACGACCGGTTTGCGTCTAAAATCGAGTTATGCGACAGGATCGGAGCATCCTTGGAGCGTGCTGCGCTCTTGGCACTTCATCCAGCATTACGAATTTCGAAACTATAGCGCTAATTTGCTTCGACAAGCTTGACCTTTTAATACTTTTGGATGATTTAAAAATTTATATTTTCTGGTTGCTTCAACGTCACGTCTGTGTTCCAAGTTCACCGAGTCAATCTATGCAGGAACTCGCGAACAAGAATCGCAACGTTCAAACCCCATAAACGAGTGGACGAGCGGCCCGGAAGAAAGGTCGTCCCTTTACACGCTGCTCGAAGCTGGCCATATTTCAAACGCGTAAACACGCAGTCAGCGTTCCTAAACAAGCTCCTACTTATTGCAACCACCTCACGATAGAACCCCGACGCACGAAGCTCGTTACTCGTCGTGGAAAGCGACGCGGTCTACGCGTAAGTCACCCGAACGAACGATGCGACCGGTCGACAACGAAAAAACGAGAACGGGAAGTGCATTTTAACGCGATCAAACTTATCGACCGGCAGCGGTACACGGAGAGTATGGGGAAAATCGAATATTGCCCTGTTGGAAGAGAAAGCCCCGGAAAAGCCAGTGACAATAGGAAAATCTTTGGCGCGCAGCGCCACTTCAGCTCGCTGATAGATGCGCGCGTTCCATAACGGCGATAATGGTTGCTGGCCCATCAATTCCGGCCGGGCTTGATTAGATAGGCGCGTTTTATTGCGGCAAAAACTCAACTCTCGCCCCGTCGAAAACCAACCGCCGCGGCACCCTCTCCGCGCGCCACCCTCGTGGCCCACACAGGCCACCCCCGTCCTCGCGCCCCCACCGAGCGGGTACCAGTGACGCCGTAGCGACTTTATCGTAAATAAAACGGAATCGCGAAATACGAGAGCGAGGTGATATTTGCCGGTGCACGAGCGGCAAATACTCTCTCTCCGCAGGGGTCGTATAAACCAACCGGAAGTATTGTTCTGTCTATGAGGCCGGCCCGATTGACGGTCAAGTGGTCGAGCCGATCTGTCCACGTTGGGCGAAAAATCGTTGCGAAGTATTATTGGATCATCCTACGAAGGCGACCTCGGGGAAAGACACCGCAAATCCATTCTCGATAAAGCCAGAATAAACAGATATAAACTGGAGGATATCGGGGGGCGGGCGTGAATGGCGTCGAATGAAAATCTATATTTTTCGCCGGAGCCGCGACGCTGACAACTATTCCTGGAAATATAATACGCGATAAATAAATTGGAACGCGTCCGCGGAAAAATGGAATGGGGATGAAATGTACGAGTGTCACGATCGGTGAACGAGCGCGGGAATTTGCATTTTTCGTCGTACAAGTTGAGGTCGCGATTGAGGGATCGTCGTTACACGGGTGACCGCGTTTTTCTTCGTGGAGAATCGTGATAGGTTATAGTTGTGTTCATAAATTCAGCATTTTCTGTACTTTTTGACTTGAATAAAAATACGTGTATATTTTACGCTTTTATAAACGTGTAAATGCATACATGTGTATATACATGTTTTTAAGATGCGTTATAAAGAAAAACATTTATTTGTTAACAGCGAACCAAAGAAGTTACAACGATGGTCGATTAAACATTATTAAACGCAACGTTTTTGTATTCCACGAATAAAAAAAAAAAAAAAAAAAAAGAAAGATTAAGTATGCATCCTGAAAGTTTCTGATCATTTTCCATTGCTTCATGAATATAATAAATATTTATGCACGCGTTAAAAACATACATACTTAATAAAGCACTAAAAAACGGAACTTGAGAGAAGGTGCGTTTCACGGTTATCGAGGCATCGAAAGATTCCCAATCGTACCGTGAACAGGACAAGGTGTATTTCGCTCATCAGGCACCGATTATCCGTCCGCACGCGGCTAATAACCGCGTTCGATTTTATTAACGCACAACTAAGATCGACTTAATTCGCGCTGCCGCACGAGCGTCAATAAAATCGCTGGTATCTTAATGCATTAAGATTACGCGTGAAAGGCGGTGCTCGCACCGTAGCTTCTCGGATAAGCCACAAGAGTAAGCGGGGGATGCGCGTGCCATTCGCCATCGCGCCCGCGCGCGATTTGTAAAACCGAGCAATTTGCTGCGGAACAGTTTTATCTGCCGTTCAAAGACGAATCGATTGGGACGCTGCCACGCGTACGCGAAGATTTCTTCTCTTTGAAAACGTCACGTCGAGGGTTCGATGAAAAAGCTACCCTAGTTCGAAGAACTACTACTACCACCCCTTTGAAATTGAAATCGTTTGATAACTGTGAAAACATTTTATTGGATTTCGTATTTCCAGACGATTCAACGATTCGATCGAATTAATTTTTGCAATCGAGATCCATCGATCGTTCCCCTCCGAGGAGGTTAAGCGAAGTTAAACTTCGTGAAAGTCCGCCATTGCTGAAGTTTGCCTGCAATGAACGCGAAGGAAAAAGAAAAAAAAAGAAATATTGGAAGCAAAAAGAAAAAGAAGATCGATATTCTCGTGAGCGGCCGATCTAAAAAGTTATTACGCGCATCGCGCGTTTACGGCTTATCTACAATTTTCTCTCGCGGAGGGAACAGGTTGGACGGTAACGGGAGGGAAAGGAATATAGTAGGATCCCCCAAGGACGATCGGTGCATTTATAGATTGATAATAGTAACATGCACGTGCTACTAGCGCATAAAGGTCGACGCGCAGGTAGTCATTAGGCCGCCCCACGCCCAATACATTAAGTCGTTATGAAGATATCTTTAGCCTTTTCTCACCGACAGTAGGGTCTCTAAACACGTTCAGGCTCACTGGAATAATAGCCGGTATAGCTACGTTATCTTCGAAGCAAACAAGGTGTTTTTGTTTTCTTCGTTTTTTCTTTTCGTTCTCGTTTTTTTCCTCCTTCTGCTCGTTTTTTTCTTCTCGTTTTTTCGCTCGATCGGTTGCCAGGTTCTCGTCGCAGTCGATCGTTATCATCGTCTAAACGAACTTCATTACGTTCGATTCCATGCGGACAAAACGAGTATATCACTTTCGCGATGTTGTTGCAAAGTATACACCTTCGAGAATAAAAATCGCCTGCGGAAGAAAGCCGGTGCCAGGATCTGCGACTTCTATTCATAGATTCGCGTTTTTTTGCTCCTCTATACGTACGTGTATGCACTGGTATGCAGTACGGACCAACGATCGGCATCATCCCGGGCGACCGGTGTTTTTCAAAAAATCTCGGTAAACAGGATAATAATTTCGCGTACACGGACGCTAAACGGCAGAGAGGAAGGAAGCTAATAAAGAAAAAGTTGTTTAACGCTGATTCTGGGCATTACTCTCTATTTTCCGAAGCAAGATCCACTCCTCCTGCTGCTCGCGCTACCAATGCTTCCACCCTCCCCTCCTGTTCACCCTTCGCAGCGTCCGGGGCGACCAGTTTTATATCAGCAATATCGTCGCGAAATCCCGGTAAGACGTGAGCGAGCAGCCCCTTCTCATAGCAATTACTCCCATCCCATCGAGCCGAGTGCAACCCACACCATTCCGCCACTCTTCACCACCCCGTGTTCTTCCTTCTCCTCCTCTTCCTTCGCCGCTCCTCCTACCCTTTTCCTTCGCGCATCGGCTCTCCTCGAATACCCAAGTACGCGTACTGCCTAACTAAAAGTCCTTCTCGCAAATTGCCAGTTATTACCGACGTTACGTTTATCGATGCAGCGGTTGCGTTTACGTCGGACCCGCCATTTCTCCCCTCCTCACCCTCCTCTTCCTCTTCCTTCACTGGCTCTACCTCTTTCCACCCGAGACCTGCTCTCTCCTGCCCGTCCCTCGCAGATTACCCCCGGTGAACCCCCTTCCCTTCGTCTTTCAGCTTTCGACATACCTTTCGGCCTCTTTTTACCAGAACCAGACCCCCACCCCCTATCCCCGTCGCCCCTCTTTGATTCGCCTCGCACGAGTCCCTTGGCCCGGTGCTCGCGAATCCATCAACGAACACGGGTAGCTATTAATTCCGGCGGATTCGAAATCGAGACTCGTTTCCTTCGAATTACGAGATCGCGACTTCCTACGGAGTGGTCTGCGCCCCTCCGATCGGAGCGTTTAGCGAAGAGTAAACAAGAATTCGAAAGTTCGCGTGAGAAAAAAACGTCGTGTAATTATCGAATCGAGTTCGAGAATGTATTTCGAGTAATTTTGAAAGGACTCGGGTTTGTCACGACAACGCGAAAGTAAAGTGTAGCGATAAAGTATAGGAAGGGAGATATTGAAAATAAATGTCCTCGTTCCTCTGTTCTATCAAGAAATAAAATTATTGAATTTTCCCTCTACGAGCCAAGACCCATCGAATTTTCACCGGCAAAAGGAACACCGATATACCGGATATGTTGGAACGTCAGAGAAACGGTTGAACAAAGTTCATCGAGCACGTTCGACGCTACAACGGTCGCGCACCGGCTTTATCTCGAGGAGTATCGTGTGTGTCGCGATGGGACGAAATCGCCATCCATAGCAAGCGACTGCACGTTCCCGGCGTCTTATTTTCTCTTCCGTTCCGGATGCAAAAAATATGATCGGAGCTCGTCGATGCTCCCATGGGTATGTCTCGGCTATGCCGAGGAGAGGATCAAGAGAATAGACGTTTAGCTGGCGCGCGGTGAACACGACGAAACGAAGAGGAAGAGGGCGGTCGACGAGGGCTCGACGCAGAGGGCGAACGGAGCAACTGGCGGGGAAGATAAAGAGGAAGAGGGATTGGTGAGCCACGGGCAAGATGAGAACGTGAACGCGAACTCGAACAGGGAGTAAGAAAGAGGGATGGAAGATCTGAGGGAGAGCCAGAGGAACCATGAAGCGAAGGAGAAAGAAAGAGAGCGGAGGCCAGAGGGAAGAAAGAAGCGGAGGAGGGGAGAGACAGTTGGGGAGACCAGGGGGAGTGAAAGAGTGAAGCGTGTACGAAGAAGAAATGGGTGGAAGGCCAAGCGAGGGGATCAAGAGGGGGGATATCAAGAGCGGACCTCCCAAGTTGCGGTGAGATGGCGGATCATCATCGTCGCATCATCCGTGAGCCGAATATCTTCTCGGGGCTTCGTTATTAAGCATACGATATATTGCGCGTACGGCTTGTATTCGCGTTAAAAAATTACCGATCGGAGTATCGAAAATTCCTACTTGCGCACCGATCGACTTTTAGATGCAATTTGCCGGCGGACCCTTCCTTTTGGACATTTTGCTCGGAGCCCGGACGACCGAGCGAGAGATCGCTCGATACCGAGGAGATTCGCGTCGATCGTATAATTAGTTGGTAAAAGGAAGCGGTTCGATGTGCCGTTCCTCTTTGACCGTGGCCAACATTATTATTCCGTGCGTCTGTCGATAGGCTGCGAAACGCCTTGCGTCTTACTTTAAAACGTTTCATTTTTTTTTTTTTCGATCATTTTCTTATTTTGCAGTTGCAATTGTAGATCGAAGATTTTTTTGTTCAATATGATTGGGTGTTTTTTTTTTTTCTTTTCGTATCAAAAGTTTCTTTCGGAATAAAGTCGTCGGACGATCACTGACGATCTGCTAACTGCGAAACGATTCCACTGGACGAAAGCCAAGGGGTTGAAAAAGCTACGGCGAAAAGACACGAGGAAGAAGCCAGGCGAGGGAAATAATGGACGGAATCATTCGGAACGTTTCGTTTAATAAAGCTGTTCGTAAGTAATTCCCAGGCAAAGCTTCGAGGCTCACGCGCGGACGACGAATGATATTGGACCAACAGATATTAATTTCGGGGATGTACGAGACATTTAAAGACCGAGGGGATTCTGATCCCCAGGCGTGTAAGGGGAAGATAAGGCACCGTGTACCCGGCCTGTAATCAATGGCTGGCAAACGAAGTTATAACACAGATGACAAACAAACCTAACTGGGGTTGCGTAGCTTGCAAGACCCTTCGAGAGGAGAATTAAAAAAAAATGTTGCTTTACAAAAATCATTTTTACGCGTTAAAATTCTAAATTGTTTTTTATTTATATATTATTCAAAATCAAAAGAAGCAACAGAAATTATCGGTGTGAATTCTGACAGTATTTTTATAATAAAAAAGAAATTATTTCAAACGAAAGAAGATAAAAAATTTAAATCGCAGTAAAAACATAAACACAACGAACTGTTAAGAAACATAAATAAAGTTAAAATCACAGGCTAGGATTTAGTTATACGTTCCAATGATTCGTAAGTGGTACCTCACTCATCTTCGATGGAAAACCTTTTCCACCCCAAAGCACGAGTAAATCAAATTTTCATAGGATTGCCTGTCCATTGGTCCTTGCGGCACAAAGGGGCCATTGTGTATCATCGGTGGGCCCGATTCGTGGTAGAAACAAACGGAGCAGGGAAAACGGGGAGAAGAAAGATATATGTGAAAACGCGTAGGCTGCATATGGCGGGAGAGTGCATAGAGCGCGATGGCAGCCGCGCGCCGATGCTTTACGAGTTTTTCGAGTAAATTGGCAAATTGTAAGCCGGTGGGGAAGTAATCAGGGGAATTGTTACGGATGTGGGAGGTTGTTACCGGACCGCCGGTACAAGAGTAACCTGATATTCGACCATTCGTTTCTCCGGCCGTGAAGCTCGCCCTTTTTGTAACCGTAACATGGGGCTCCTAGGGGTGGAACCATTATGGGCGTCCAGCCAGAGGTCCCCATGGAACCTGTTTTTCCAATGGAGTCGCCATCGACATCTGCTCTTCGTTTCGAAGAGGAAATCATGCTTTCTCCGGAATAAACGTCCACAGTTGGAAGACATAATCTCGTCAGCTTTTCTAAGGATCGTAATTTTCGAGGCAATCGTTTTCGTCTAATAAACTTTATTCGATTCATGATTTACGAGGTCGATACGAAACAAGGGTAACAACGCGTGCAGTATTTGCACCAAAGATGGTTTTGCAACCGAGTTTAGAATACATTTTGGAGTTCCAGTGATAAGGTAACTTTATGCAACAAATGGAACCTTTACCGTGCAATGTGTTTTTGAGATTCGTTCCTACGATTTCTTCTCGCGAGCTTTCTTGCAGCGAGTTTGGTATGAAGACAAAATTTCTCTTGCAAAGACACAAAAGGTAGAGGAACGTTGGATTAAAATATGTAGAGATTGTCCTCCGGAGTGGCAGACGAGCGTTAAACATTGCAGTTTATTTTTCGCGTGGTCCGAGCGAAACGGAAACACAAACGTAAGGATCCGATTCGTTATGTACGCGTTCCGGTGTGTATAAAACCGGTACGATACCAATACCCCGTTCGTGCACCTTATGAATAAGCAATAGGCAGTTTCATTGTGGTCTCATCTTTTATTCTTAAACGTTATTCCTGTCGTGACCGACCATTCTATTCCCAAGTGTTATCCCAAAGTCGAATCGCGTTTGCCCTTCCGGCACATTGAGATACACTTGCTAGTCAATATTAATGTCTTTATTAGCGATCGTGCATCTCTCTTTCAGCGTCTCGGATCCTGCGAGCGTGGGAGGACGCGGTCGAGCCGCTGAATCGAGAATCGCGGCTAAGGTAAACAGAGGAAAAGCAAAAGTAGAATCAAGAAAGTTACCAGGGGTTGTTGGAATATCCGGCGTGGAAACTGTACTTTTATACTTCGACAAACTTTACCCTCTTCGCCCGTCCTTTACGTAGGTACATACAGACGCGTACTTGTGTGTGTACACACGTAACTTCTTCGAGGTAATATCTCTCTTTACCTTGAATAGTTCCGTAACTTTTCAGACGCGCATAAAACGAACCGTTTTCTATAAAAAGGAATCTACCGTGAAATACGACAGCGTCAAGGGGTGATTCGTACCCTTTAGAAGCGGGATCAGCTTCTTCCGAAGAGGGTTGTGAATGGAGTTTTTGTATAGTACGCATCGAGCTACTGGAACCATTCGGTTAATACAATACGAACTATAGTTTCTACTTTAACGTATCCTTGGAAATGAAAAATCTATTAAAATATACGAAAAATATAAAAATTCTCATAAAAAGCACGAAGCGGTGCGCTTTATATTATTAATTCTTTTAAGATTCATAGTACAAAGACAAACGTTTAACGCGATAAAATCATCGTTTCGAGCGAGAACTTCTCTTCGAAATAATGCACTCTAGAAGGGTTGAAAGGTAGTCGAATCACAAAACCGTTCGACGAGACTAATTCTTCCATCGATTGTTTCCAACTTGAACGGAAGAGCGACAAGGAGTCGCGTATAAATACGCGTATAAACGTTTCACGTATGATCATATTGCGGCTATTAACATGGCGAAAAGTTGCTCTTGGTCCCTGGAAAGCAAGGGAGCAGCAACCACGAAGCCTTTAAGCCGCGGCACGTGAAGTTTCCCCACTGATCCTCAGTGCGAGGTGAGTTTAAGCCCCGGGATTCCGGAGTTACTGCCATCATGGCACACCATGCACCACCGCCCATAGATATAAGTATAGCCTCTAGCGTAACACCGTCAACTGTACTCCTAGCCGGTGTGCCGGTCTACCACCGTCCTCTATTTCGACCAGCTTTCCCTCCCGCTCTCTCCCTCTTTCACCGACGAAGCCCACCCCCTGCTTGCAACCCCCTCCCCGTAGGCGGCTTCATCCCTCCTCCCACGGCACACGATCCCTCTGTGCAGTCTCTTTCTCCGTCTACCTTGTTCTCCCACCTTCGTTTCATTGTACTCTCTCTCCGTTGAGTCGTGCAACCGCGATCTAGTGCATCCCTATCGCAACAACGATCGTTCTCCGGGCTACGGTAGCTGATATTTATGGCAGTGCCGGCGCGATGTTGAAGTAGTTAAATTGCTGATAATAAATGCGAATTCGCGGCAACTGCTGCCGGAATGACATCCAATCTAAAGCCACGACGCGCGATCCTACACGAACGGCCAACGTTTGAGCTTTCAATTCCCAAAACGGGAAAACATAGCCTATGACCGAAGCAATCTTTCGACTCCGCGTTAAACTTCCTCTGACGAACGAGAGGAAAATCGGAGATTCGGCCCGATTAAAGCCTGGGAACCAAACTTGTACGGACCAGGTCTTTGTATAGAAACTAGTGGAACTTTCTCTAGAGACCCGATCGCACCCTCTGAGATTGTTAGGATCACCGGAGTCTACCTACCGGAGCGTTCCGTTATCGATTCAACCCACTGAAAATTCGACGAACCGAATGGAGAAACCGTTAATCAAAAATTGCGGAGAACTTC
The DNA here is from genome assembly GCA_019453375.1 of Ctenoplectra terminalis. NCBI lineage: Eukaryota > Metazoa > Arthropoda > Insecta > Hymenoptera > Apidae > Ctenoplectra > Ctenoplectra terminalis. The sequence goes on along the minus strand of SMSQ01010566.1, from coordinate 552,362 downwards.
GGTCGATAAACGATAGTCAACGAAAGCTTTCATCCGCGTTGTGTGATAGTAACGGTCATTACGATATTGTTACGCGATTCTTCGCGACGGGGAAAGTCAAGAGGTCACCGTCGAAGGGGGGTGCCATTATCGCGGTCAAACGGGGTCACTCCAATTACACGAAGCATCGTTAGGGTTTTACAATCGGGCCCGATCGAGCCGCGTTGCTGGACTTTGCGAGGTTTTCGACCTCCGTCCGTTTCGGTCGATAGAACCCGCGTTGTATTGGCACGAAGAAAGCTCGAAAGACCTTTGAGAAGGCCGTGCTCGAGTTAACGCGAACTCTGGGTTATCGCATTTTTCTTTGTAATTTTTTTCCTTCTTTTTTTTTTTTTTTTTTTTTTTTTTT
>SMSQ01010566.1:533362-551619 GCA_019453375.1 Ctenoplectra terminalis | reverse complement strand
TTTTTTTTTTTTTTAATTTTTTTTCTTTTTTTTTTTTTTTTTTTTTTTTTTTTTTCTTTTAACGGAGATTACGCTTATCGTTCGAATGTTTGAATAAACGATGATGTAACGTCACGAATAATTATTGGTAATAACTCGGAAGCGTGTATCTCGAATCTTCCCATTATAATGCAAATATTACTTCGTCATATTTATTCATGTTCAAGTTGAGGAAGAAGCTGCATAAATTGATTCGTCCGCAGGTAAGACGGCGGACGCGGCGATTAAACGCGCGATCGTCCACGGATATTCGTACCGTCCCATAACGTAAAATGATAATCGAAGATACGTGTACCACGGTCACGGAGTGAAATTTATCAGCGATGCTACACGAGACGGCGATCGATTAAGGAATCGAGGCGTTCGTAAGCTCGCTATGGGAACGCCGGAACGCATGCGCCCTTATTAACGTTGCCTTGAAACGGCGTCTACAAAACGTCCGCGCAAATGGCAAATAATCTGATTACATTTGCATAAAACCGTGGCAGCAAATACAGTGTTGATACGTGAGCCTGGCTGGAATGCGAGCAGCAGGAGTGCGAGAGAAATAGGGGTGGGCCAAGTCCGCGCGAGGAAAAAGATAATTCAAACGAGAGGGTAGTTGGGGATGTCGAGCGGTGAGGATAGAAACGATACGAAGAACGGAAAAGCAGAGACGGGGAGGTTTTAGGAAACAAAAAGTCAACTAAAAGAGAGAAGACAGAAGGATGGCGTCGCGACGCCTCGAGTTCTCTTCCTCGTTCTCTCATTCCTCTTGCGTCGGTGAAAAGGGAAGGAGGGGTGGGAAAAAGGCAGAGGCCGCCGGTCCAACGTGTACACGATGCAACGAATTTTCAGCGGCGTCGACGACGGCGGTAGCGTCTTAAGCTTCATGCAAGGCAAATCAACCCTCCGGAAAGCGAAGTGCTATTCCCGGATTGTGCTAGCAGACCCTTTTACTTATATTTAAATTTGAAGATGGAAAGGTCGCGCGAGAGAACGGAGCCGTATACACGGGGAAACACCGGGACAAATGAACGAACACGTTTCGGTGATAGGGCAGAGGAAAAGAGGAAAAACGGAGAGCGTTTCGGCGAGACGCTAGCGGGGCACCGTACGAAAAGCTCGACTGCTGCAAATAACCAAAATGGCTGGCTAATCCAAATGGAATCAGGATACACTTAAACGAATTGCACGGTCCGAATAAATCATTGGAAACTGTGGGATTGATTTGCATATCCGGCGAGGCATTACGCCACCGTCAGCCCTGTTCCTGCGGTAACAGAGGGTGAACCGAAACGGAGGAGGAAGGGGGTCTAAAGTCAGACAAGAGCATTCTCGAGATTGGCTATATTTCAGGGCGCGCAACCGAAATACCGGGGCGCGTTTGACTGAACGCGGGTTGCTCGTCCGATGAAACGTACCAGAAACCGATATATAATCCTTCCTCTAGTCGCTGGCCGAGGAAACTATCGAGTTCATCGTGGCGGACGTGTGCTCGCGCGCGTGCTAGCACACAAGGCTAGAATAGAAATTTATGCGGTTGATCCGCGACGCTGTTGGCCTAATTATGTTAATCGCTGTCGAATTTCCGGCAGGTGAATTTATTCCGGCTAGCTTGCACCCGTGTGCACGCGAGAAACATTACCCGGAGCGGTAATTAGAGCGAAATCAAATTGCGGCGGGGAAAGGTTAAGAGAGAGATGGGAATCCTCTTGGGCGATGGCGTGATGTGTGGACCAATAAACTGACGTCGAGTCTAATGGTCCGAGCGTCCGGAAGATCGATGCTGCTATTGGATTACCGACGTCCGCGAGTACGTGCCTGACGTTGCCGAAAGTAACGGGATCTTGAAATTATGAAACGTTTCATTTTCGGATCGGCAACATGCACCGGTGGTGCGCATCGCTCGTTCAAATTTGTAATTTATTTGGGACGACGTAAAAAATAAAGAAAAGAAAAGAAAAGAAAAGAAAAAAAACACAAGCGCAGCGAAAAGTTAATTACAATGTTTAAACGGATACGCGTTTCTCTTTCGAGAACGTGTCACCTGGCTTTCGAGGATGATCTTCGAAAAGGCCAAAGGATCGGGCTGCAACGAAAGACACACCAAGAAACTGAAACATACTTGCATTCGTGCGGTCTCTCATAAATACGATCCTTTTGTACGACGTTTTTTGTCCCTCCGTTTCACGAATTCCCGTACCGGCGTGCAGCGAGAAACGCGTATCGAAAATACGGGTGAAAGTTGCGAAACAATGCAAGGAACGTCGTGCTGTAAGTAGAAAGAACGAGGGGAGGATGGAGCAAAAAAACTATGCGGAACAAAGGAGAAAGCTAGTCATAGAGTTTGCCGGCCGGGAAAATGTGGTGTCAAGAGCCCCGCTGAACCCTGACGACCAGCCAGGTATTTACCGTGCTCTCTGGAATGCCTTTGAACGAATGAAGCTGTTATCGAACGCTCGACCTCACCGACCAACGACCAACATGCTGTCTGCCGGTCTAGAATCTAATTAATCCTCCACTGGTAGCGTGGAATCGAAATGAGTCACATTATACCATCGGAATGGCGTGTCTGATCGACCACAGTAATCGTCAAGCAAAAGCTATGTGTATCATTACAGATCATCGAACGCAACAGCGAAACGTTTCATAGTTAATTAATAGTTTTCTTGCGCTCGTTCCACGGTCTGCAATTTTCGAGCAAATCCTTAATCAAATATCGCGATCAGCATGTCGAGAATTAATAATTTCTACAAACAGATACTACGTATACTTAATCGATGCTTTAACCAGAGAGTAACTATTACTGGACGATTTCACGTTCGTTGCGTCGATTAACAATAACTCGAAGGAACGACCAACGTTTCGACGCGAGCAGCGAAGGTAAATTTGAGAGAGACGATGAGAAATCGAGGCGTTAATATAGTACAGGCTTCCAGAGACCGTGGATCTTGAGTCTTGAGCATGGTCAGGGTAGCGGACGGGATCCGCCATAGATCATAGAGGGCCGAGGGTCATTCACGAGCGAGTAGAAAGCAGCCCTCTGGCCTCGGGATTTCATTATATCGCGAGAGTCGCGTCTTGCCGTCATTATTCACGCGCCTCTGGTTGCGTGGGTTCGCGGCCCGCAAGAGCTACTGTCAGCCATGCTGAATTATAAGGGCGTTGCAACGCGCAACTGTTAATGGCCGTTAATCGCGAACCTTCTGGGAAAGCTCAAGACGTCCATCGTCCGACAAGTGAGTCACACGTGCAACCGACGACGTTCCTTTTTTTTCTTTTTTCTTTTTCTTTCTTTTTGCCAAAGTATCTAGAAGACGCGAGCCACGAGACAACCTGCTACAATTTCTCGAGCGAGAAGAAATTCGTTTCAAGGAAAGCCGCGAAAAATTTTTCTCGTCTACTCGAACTCATTTTTACTCCGATATCGACTATAAGCATCAAGGATAGGCAATTATAATAATGAAGGGAGCGCGCGGGAATATAGTCGGTAGGGAGCAAGAGCAAAACGAGCTCCAGCCACCGTACGTAAGCTCCGGCGGGTTTAATGCCTATCGGTGCACGGGAAACAATCATTGATAATGCGCAGTCAACATTCACGGGCAATTATTTACTCGTTCGACGCGTATTTTGTAATCTACGTAAAGCGGAGTAATTACACGCCATCCTATAATTACATGTAGATTATAATAATGTATCGTTGTTGCGATGAAAGTTTTTGCCGGAGCGAAGTATGCGCGGCGGAGGACGGCGACGGAGTGGTCTCGAGCAGTGGCAGCGGCGATCAACTCGCCACTTAACGTATCGTGCGACGTCCAACATTATACGCTATAGGTACACCGTCGACCGCTTCGAGCCAACGATTTCTACACAGACCGCTTATTTATAGAATTACGAGCCCTCTAGCAACGGCCAGCCGACCGGCCGGCCGCCCGAGCGATCGCAATCCCACAAACGCGACGGTTGTTCCTTATCACGCGAACAAGGGAGGCAAGCCCGCGTGCGCGCCCTCCGTATTTGTATTAGGTCCACGCGCGCGGATCGAGCGTCGTGGTGCACCCACGTATGTCTTGGTAACCGGTAGAGGAATCGGGATACGTTTGACGAATCAAGGGAAATAAATAATCGTGGCGGAGAAGCAGTGGGAAAGAGAGAAAGGGCACAACGACAGAAGCGTACACGGGGACGGCAGAAGCAGCCGGATCCCTTCGAAACACAGTCGGACGGACGTTCTTTCTGAACGAAACCCAATTAAGAAATGTTTTGTCCGGCTAGCGGGTAGGCAGTGGGTAGTTGGAGCATTGGAGCAAGAAGAAGAAGAGGAGGACGAAGAAGAGGAAGATCGAAGTAGATGGCAAAGGATCGAAGAAAAGAATCGAATAAGAGCACGAAAAGCGGAGGCGAAGAAGGCCAGGGGAACGATCGAATATCGCAGCATGAGTCCAAGGGGGATCGAATCCTCGATCGGGGATCGGAGGTAGGATATACTCCAAGAGAGAGAATAAGGCATGGGGTCCACAGGTCTTTCGCATAGGCGGTGGTAGAACGGCAGCTGTTTGAGTCGAGCAAATTAGTAGCCGGCACGTGATTGGTCTGTTGCCGCCCCGTCTATATTGCAATAACCACCGGAGCCACGCCGCAATACTTCCGAGCGTGAAGAGAGAGCCCAGGCCAAACGCTTCTCTTTGGTACCCCTTGTGCGTGCGCGGCGTCCACCTTCTCTGCGCTTCTCTTTTCTTTCTTTTTCTTCTCTTTCTTCTCTTTAGTCCCGTTTCTCTATCCCCTTCGGCTCTCGTTCCTCACCCTCCGCTCCACCCAGCCCACCCAACCCCTTCGATCTTCGTGTTCCCTGAACTCCTCTTTCGAAACCCTTCCGCGCCAGCTCGCAATTTACTCGCGATATCTTTATGCCGGAATTTACGAGCAGATAATCATCGGAGGGATGTTCCGGCATTTTTCGGCTAAATTATTATTATTTATATTGCGATACCCCGCGGACAGAGATCCAACGTCTCGGTCGGCATTAATTAACTCGGGATCCGCGGTGATGCGCCCGAGGAAAATGTCTTTATTACGCGCCAAAAGCCACACGAACGATCGCTGCATCCGGGTCCATCTTGCCAGTTTATTTAACGCGGTTCGGCGCTTGCCCACTGAATCTTTTATCGTTTGTTAATTTCTTCCTACCGATACAAACGATTAACAAAGTACACGGAAACGGTTAATTAAGGATATTAAATTTACGCGACGTTATATTTCGCAAGTTATCATCGTCGAAGGCACTCGACGCGACGAACGAATTTTTCCCAATGTTCTAAACAAGAAAGAACAAGGATAGGTATTTCAACCATGTTTGGTAGAAACAGCAAATTACAGAGAAGCGAAGGGATTATTTGACGCCAGGCGGACGCAATTAAATCACAGCGATGCTTTACGCTCGCCCACTGTCGTCCGCCGACTCTCTTCATTTCGTTCCGACGACGCGACTCTCTTCTCTCCTCTGCTCTGTACACAGAAAACGGCTCTTTCTCTCCTTCGAACAGCACTCGTGTACGTGTTCCTTCCTCCCTGGCCTTCCCACCACTTGTCCGTTATCCCTTCGCCTTCGTGGTGCGCGCGATGCTTCCCGGAATTGAGGGAAAATAAAACTCAGAGGAGAGAATACAGCGCGAAGGAGAAGGATGGATAGAGAGGAAAGAGTCAACCAAGGACAGAGAAAGAAGAAAGGGTTGTAAAGGGGATGGGAATGGAGAAGAGGGGCGTCACGGAACTCATGCAACGTGAGTGGACCTAAGGCACGACCGCTGTTGCTGGTGCTGTTGCCCGTTGCTGCTGCCGGTGTGCTGCTGATGCTGATGCTGCCGCTGGTGCACCGAGAGGAGCTCTCGAGAGCGGTATCTACCTATCTTGATGCGATACAAGCAGCCACCTTCTATGCGATATAATCCCATTGCCGATGGGATCCGACGTGTTGCGCTGCTCGACGAAACCGTGCTAAGATAGAGGGGGTCGTAAATCTTCACTAGCTACCGTCCTGCTGACTCCAACGAGCTAAGTTCCCTTGCGCCTTATAAAGCCTACCCCCCTCTGACTAAGCGATCCGAGCGCTACCGCGACGTTTCTTCTCCGAGCTACATGACAAACGACGCTCAAATCCCTGTTTCGTCCACCGATTCGCGCGTCGTTAAAATCGTAAATGCTTTTTACGTTGAAACGTACGCGACAATGATAATATCCAAACGACGAAAGGAAACTATCGTTCGAGGTCGAACCTATCGTTCTTCGGAAACTATTCTAACACAATCATGACAGGGTTCGAAAAGCGTAGACGGTGTTGCTACTTACTCGTACCCCGACAACGTTCGCTTCTTCGTTCGTTACTGGATTAGGATCTAGCTTGGACGCTTACCTGGAACAAAACGAAAAGAAATCGGGTTAGAGCGAAGCATACTCGAATGATTATTTCGCAATACATGCTAACGATATTGCTCGGCGCCAATCAACGTTCCGCGCAATTCGGTTTCACTCGGTGGCGTACACGTACGCCGAGCCGAGCGTGGAGCTTCATAATCAGCTGTAACAGCGGGAGGGTAACGATTACTGAAACGCTGAGCGCAGTTGGACACCGAGTCGTCGAGTGTTTGCGCGGCATCGGGAACGCGTTCTCTGTGTCTTCATCCTCATCGAGCCGTTTCAACGATCGTTAAAGTTAATGCGACGTATACCGAAGTAGGGCAGATTGCTCGGCCCGATCGCACGTACGCTCATTACGCGTTCCACGGCGCATAGCTTCATCGCGGCGTGCCACTGGATACGCGCTCTCGATCGTCATCGTTAACGAAGAAAACGCGAGCCGAAAGTTGAAACGAAGCAATCCGATTAAATCAACCGGATCCCGGTTGAAACGCCGGTCGCCTCCTCTCGTCCGCGATCACCGCGGTCTCGAGCGAAGCGCGCGCACACCATTTGCGGCGCGCGGCGCGCGGCTCTCGTTGGTTTTACCCTTGGCATTGGAGGGAATTTCGAAGAACAAAGTTGTCGGAAAAGAACGGTGGAAAAGAAAATCGCCGCGGAAGGAAGAAAAAGATGCACGACCTCCTCTCGGGTGGACGACACATAGAAGCTGCTAGAAAGACTGATAGTCCTCGGCGTATCATTACCACCTAGGGAACCGGTAAGGCGGCCATTTTCTATTCCTCTCACGAGCATCGTTCGAGATGATCGTCGAAATTGAGCTCCTACCAGTGCGAGAAAAACGCACTCCGAGCACGCGAAACGAAGGCTTCTTACGCAATTATCAGCGAACGGTTGGATAAAACGAATGGGAGGCAGAGAGAGAAGTCGATGATTCTGCGTTTCTTTCGACAGAGGCGTGTAGCGATCCTTAACGAGGAATACGGAGAAAGACGAGCTGTCGAAACGGGCCGGTGCAATTTCAGAAGAGGCCGTTCCGGTTTGATCGACGTTTCGCCCGCGGACTGGAAGATTTCGGGGTAGAGTGCGTGGGGTGGTGGATGCTGCCGATAGTGGTGAACGCGCGCAAAACTGCACGACGCGTCGTGGTACCGACGAAACAGGCAGGAAGAAGAAAAGGAAGAAAGACGAAGAAAAAGACAAGGGAGGAGAGAGAAGGAGGAGGAGACGGTGGACGAAGGGCCTTTAGGAAACGCGGTATTCAGGAACCCGGCTGGAAAAAGTGGTAGGTTGGGCCTGACGAGTCGCCATCTCTGCCGGCGTCACATCACGTAGCGGGCCCCGAATGGCGGGCTCGAGATATAACGAACCGTCGGCGTGCCGGCGAGAAAAAGTTGGACGATGCCTGTTGCGTACCGCGTCGCCACTATCCAACGCTATACCTGCTTCTCGATGGAAGTCGAGAGGAGCAGCAGGAACGAGAGACGCGTAGTAAGTAAAGACCGTGAAGAAAGAGTAAGAAATATCGAGAGAGAAGAGGAACGGAGGAAAGAACAGAAAGAAACGGACCAGGCCCTCGTTCTTTCAACCAGCCACTTTCGTTCCTGGCCGCATTCAGCGAACGGGAGGCCCCAGGCAGGGGCTAATGGGACGCAATTAAACGATTGGTATCAAAGAGCACCGCCGGTCGCGCTCGCGGGAATGTCGCGAACTAGATGGCAATGCTGAGGTTGTGCTGGAGTAGTAGCAGCAGCGGCAGCGGCATCAGCGGCAGCAGCAGCAGCAGCAGCAGCAGCAGCAGCGGTAGCAGTAGGAGCAGAAGCACACAGAGACCCACGGTTGATTCGCTGCCGTGGAGAGGACGAGTCTAGAAAAATCTCGGCCACGTCCAATTCCATCTCATTAGTGGAGGGAAACGGCAGCTGATGCTTGTCTCTCTTGCGGTCTTAGCGCAAGAAGAAGAAGCGTTCGGAAGCCATGTATGGAACCGGTCTCCCTCTGTCTCCCTATCTATACACCCGTATATACTCCAACCGCGAATATACCGGGTGTCGCCCACGTACCTCGTATTTCTTCTCACGCTGCGGACAGCTGTGCAGAGGATCTAACGTTCTTGTGTACGCTAACCAGGTTCTTCCTCCCGAGACACAGACGACCAGCGGGATAACTAGCCGCGAACTTCTGCATCGAGATTCGAGGATAACGCGACCCTTCTGCTCTCGGCTGGTACATCCGTGAACGGGAATCGACTCTACCGTGGTTGGACCGACACTCGTCTTTCGCGAGTCTTTGAACGATTCCGTTTCGTTTTTTCGTTTAACAGCAAGTTGGAGTAAGTTTGCCCTTTATGGAATTAAATCAACGATGCCAATTCTTTCTCGACTGTTAAAAACTTGAAACCGCCAACCTGTTGGAGCAACTTTTTCAAAGGAACAAGCACTGATTTTTAAATCCCTTTCCAGACGCGATCCAGGGTTCTTGAAATTGTGCAACAGGAATAACGCATCAACCGAGAGCGCAGGTACGCAGAAACGTGTCGCAGAAAATCAACAGCATTTGGACAGGACACCCCGTACATGTGGACCGCGCTTATATTCCGTATGTGCATACATTCTACACGTATATACCGCGCACAGGCCATACCTGCATGCAGCATGCACATGCATGCGCCGCAAAACAAAGCGAGCTCGTTAGGAGGTGCATTGCAACGACTGCACTCTTTGCTCTCCGGTACATCCTGCTGGCGGCCTGGGTCCGCCGACTTCGGCCTCCGGCCGACTCGCCTCTCTTTGCCCGTTTCTCGCCACTACGAACAAACTCATACTCGAACACGCTTTGGCTTTGTTCGTGGTTCGGTACCAGTCGCCGAGGAAAGGGTAATTGCCTCCAGTCTCTCCCGGCAATGTTCGAGAGATCCCTTTGGCAAACCGTGGAATTGCGTATCGTACCGTGAGATCGATCGTGTAAACTGCGCGCCAGTCGGCGAACGAGTCCCTGATATACGGTCGTTCCGAGGAGGCCAGTCCACCTAGGATTTCAGAGATAAGGCGGCTACTAGTTTCGCGTATGGTAGGCAAAAAAGGGATCGCGAACATTTCCATTGGAAAAGGTATTCGATTAGAAACCGTTGCGCGAAGGGGTTCGATAATGAAGGAACGATGTTTGCGGAGAAGTCGAGAATTCTGAGTGTCTCCTCTTCCTGAAACGCGACGCCTGACCAACCGATGCAACGCTTTGCGAAGGATACCGAGGAAAGAGAGACCGGTAGCCTTAAGGTCGAGATAAAACTCGAACGTTGAAATATCGCCTTATTAATGCCAACCGCTTCATTAACGTCAAGCGTTAACACGTGCACGGTCTGGTCAGGAGGCAATCCGTATCCGGAGTGAAATTATTTCGCGGTGTGCTCTCTTGGCTACAGCGCAGGGTGGAACGGTTTGCTTGTCGATAAAGAGCGGATCCTTCATAAGCGCGGCAAACCGCATAACTCTCGTGCGCGGCAGACAAGCAGAATAAGAGGAAATATGGGAGGTGATCGGCCTCTCTTCGAGGTGGAGTCATGCGAGCGCGGCCGTGTAGCCCTGGCTGCGAAGAGAAAGATGGAGAAAAAAGATCGCTCGAGCAGAAGAGAGAAGCCTACCGGCCTCAAGAGAAAGAGGTTATGCCAGAGAGACTGAGAGAAACACCGAGAATACGAGAGGGAAAGAGAGCGAAAACGACAGAAAACGAGCGAGAGAGAGAGGTCTGAGCGAGCGCCAACTGGGCCGACATAGCTCTCGACTCTCCAGGACGAGTTTATGCGATTTTTACACTCGATCTGATTTTTTGGCGGCGCGCCTCGCTCTCGCGAGACAGATATATGTCCCACGGCCATACAAGAGCCGCGCGTATAAAGACATCGAAGCGAAAGCCAACGAGAATTCCTCATCCCATCCTCTTAGCTCACCCTGCTGTTCCCTCTTCGGCCTCGCTCCTCTCCTTCGCGAGCCTCGGTACCCCATCATCCTCTTTGCCACCATACTTGGTATACCCCTCTTCTTTCTCGACCGCCTCCCTTCCCCTAACTACCACCACCTTCCCTTGCCTCCCCTCCAACCCCCTCCCACCGTCTCAGGGCCCAGCCGTCGCGGGCCCAGCAACGGAAACAAGAATACGAAGAGTAGAAGGGCCTCGCCCATAACCGGTTCACTCTCTCTCGTCATCGCGCTCTCCTGTACTCCGCCTCGACTAACCGGCAACCGACTAACTTACCTACCTGATCCACATAGATATGCCTACGATCGGAAACCCAATAAACTGTTGCTTAATCGCGCCACCGCTCTGTGACATACATTTCGCGCCGAGTTTCGCTAAACGTCGATCAACAACGAGGAGAGCACACGTTCGCCACGATTGCCTTCGATTCGTCATTGAAACGGCGTCACTCACTCCTCGGGAAGCAAATCGTCGTGAACGAGCGTTAATTCGAGCGCGTTAAACTGCATCGCGTTCAGTACTGGCTAATGCCAGGTCTCGGGACAACCCGTCGAGTCGTTTGGTCGATACACTGTAATAACACCGCAATGCTTGCCTGTAGCCTCGATCTGGCTCTGAGCAAATAGAAAGAGGGAGAGAAGGCAAGAGCGAGATAGAGAGAAAGAGAAAACGAGCGATCGTTTGCGAGTCGCGAACCCATAATTTTCGCGTATCCCAGGCAGCGGCGAGAAAAAAGCCGCTCGACCAGCGACATCGCTCATCGGCCAAAAGAATGGTCCAATTTGCGAGACTCGTTCTGCACCGCGCCGGTCGCCACTGCACGATGTGCACCTTCGACAACGATCACGACGGACACGACGAAAAAGAGGTCTTTTCGGTTCGAAGGTTCGCCGGGACCGATTTCTCGATGGGAGACACGCGAGCACGCGAGCAACGAACGTTGGTTCGCGACGAGAATAAGGGGGTTGTCGATTCTTAGCTGTGTAACAGGAAGAGGGAGGGAAAAAAGATTTCTCGGTATAAGAGGGAGAGCGGAGAGAGGGCGCACGATGTGGCGTGGCGCGGCTATAGGTACTCCACGGCCGAGAAGTACTCACGCATACGGGCCAACCCGAGCTCGCTGTGGCTCGCTGTGGCTCGCTCGCGTACATAAGCAACGACAGGTAAGAGTGCAAAAGCAAGAGCAAAGAGTTAAAAGAAGAAACGCTCGTGGAACAGCGTCCACTCATCACGCGGCGTGTAGCCGGCCTTTACATAAGCGACCATGCCGCCAGGCGGCGAGAGCGAACGAACGCTTTTACAACTCAATGCAAAGCCCTCCTGAAGGCCCCTCCAGGCTATCTTTCTCTCTCTGTTCCTCTTCCCCGTTCTCTGCCACGTTCTCTTACTCTTCTCCCTTCAACCACTCGCCCTTCTTCGGGCGTCGCATGTTTCTCTCCCTTGCGAGAGGACCAGTTGTACCGGCGTATGTACGCGCGCGTATCCCTCTATCCTTTCCTTTCCTTTCCTTTCCTTTCCTTTCCTTTCCTTTCTTCTTTAACGTTCGCGCATTTATATTCTCGCGGAGAAGAGCAGCTTATTCGCGTCTCTGACGTTCGACGCGTATCTGGATGAAGTAGCACCTAGGGGAATATTCGAAATAGCCAGACGTTGTTCGCCGTCTTCGAAACGGTGTCGAGGTCGACGCGTGTCGCTGAACGATCATTTTTTTTTCCCCAGTCGACCACCAAAATTTCTTGCTCTCGAAAATTTGAGCCCAGCAGCGTGTTAAGTACAAGGCCAATGTTGCTGTTTCGCAAGCACATTGTAACAGGCGCCGGTTGTTCCTCGCAACAGCCTCGAGCGCCTTGTCGAGAACCAGTCAAATGCAACATTGCAATAATTGAGAGTAATTAGTTTTTCACGCAACGTACTCTCGGAAAGGGAACATGAAGAAAAAACTGTCTGCATACACGAAATACATCCAGGGTAATGAGTCTTTTGTCCGGAAACTGGACTTCAATTAACGCAAATTAATAATTAATAGCGAAGATCGAGGCTCATGGTCACCGAATATTATCTTGGTAAAAAAAAAAAGAAAAAAAAAAAACAAAATAAAAATGGTGGAACGATTGGGGGTAGGGGTCGAAGAGGAACGACGAAGAAGAAAGAGTTAATTATCGCGTCTGTATGATTTCACCGCGGACACGATAATTAACCCGACCCCTCCTTCGTTTTTCCCCTTCCTCCTCTTGATTCTTGCTCGGTGCGACGGCACGGATACAGGTCGTGAGATATTCAATATTAAAAACGGATAATGGAGGCTCGCGTCCACCAAGTGTAACGCAACAGCTATCGAGAACTCGAAAGATATGTATGTTCGGTCTTTAACGAAGCACGAAGTGATGATACGTTGCGTCAAGTAGGTGATGTTTTTTATGCGGGTCATTATCGCGCGTGTTGCTAAACCATCCTTCTCTCCGTGCTCGTCCTTGCCTATTCGACTCGCTCGGCTGCCCCTGATGATCGAGAGAACTCCTCCCGCGTATACAGAACCATTCCGCCTTATCGTTCTTTTAAATTTCGTTTCGTTGAACGCGCACGACATGCGCTTTTTACACAGATAATTGTTTTCCTGCTAACACGCGATCTCCATTGGGCGCTGATTCGAGAAGCGCCGGCTCCTGTCCGATTTCCACCATAAACGCCGACCAGGTGCGCTTCGTCCCGCCTATTTTTCCCTAGACGGGTCCCCGCAGAACGTACCATCGACGTACACATGATTTATGTTCTCTACGGTCCGATAAACCCAATTCATTGGTCGCTCAACGACTCAGAAACGCTCGGTTTGCGAAAGACAGTCCGAGACGCTGGCGAACGAGGAAAGAAATCGATATCTTCTACGAGCGATGTTATCCAGCTATCTCGGACGGTTCTCTAAATTGATTTCGAGGCCTCGAACGACGCCCCAAGCGGAAAAGCTGAACGCCCTAGCTCTTATCTAAGGAACGTCCCTCGCTTTTCTCTTATTCATTACGCGTCTTCGTTTCCCTCTATCGATACGTAGATTACTGGCCGAATCCTAGTTAAATGTGACGCGTACAACGGGATAAAAAAAAGAATAAAATAGAAAAAAAAAATGGAAAAGAAAAAAAACTAGAAATCTTTACAGGAGTGTTAAACATCGTTAACAATACCTAGAACACGTAGAGTTTTTGTAGTTTCACCGACCGCATCAATCTTCGAATTACGCGTGAATTAATGCGCGCCGACGCGACCGTGGTTTCGTCGAAGCCGTGGAAACGAGACACGAGCACGAACACGGATTCGGACGGATTCGGACGTTCGCCGAGCTCCCGAACACATGGCGAAACGCAGAACTTTGGACACACGGAACTGTAACGAGAATCGGCAAATTGGAAGCGCAACGAAGGCTTGTTGAGCGTTCAGCTGTTTCAAACAGGTTTACACGAACGCCCATTTTCGAATTTGGAGCGCGAGCAGGAGAGCGATGGGGGAAGTCTTCGATGGTGATCGATTAATAAAATGGCGCCGAGATCTGTTCCAAATAATGAGTCAGGCTACAGTTTCGTGAACGATGCACGCGCTTTGAACGGACGCTGTTTTTCCGATCGCTATTAAACGAGCCAATTTTTTAAAAGAACGATAAGAAATTGTTGCTTGATATTGTAAAACAATTATTAAAGAATAATTGAAGTTCGTTATTGCTTTCGTTACTATTTGTTCCTTAAAATCTTAGAGTTGTGCTAAAAAGTTAACGGATGAGAAATTAAAGTGGTAGAGTAATATGAAATTATACCAAAATACAAAATAAAAAAGATGATAAAAAGTGTAAAAAATTGATCGAACCAATGTTCTCTCTGTATGTAAAGTAATAACAGTTACTCAACCTAATCGGTTTCGTTTCGCTAGTTGTTTTACAGCGCGAAGATTACCGTTTCAACTATCTATCGCTCTGGTTGCTTTATTTGTTCATGACGTGGCTAATTAAGCGCGTAAAACTAGCGAAGAATGTTGCGCTAATCGCACTGGAGCAATCCGACGAAGTCGGTCAAGCGTAAAAGCATATGCGCGATTATGGTGTACGCACGATTACTATACTTTATGAGCTTTTAGGTGGCAGTTAATTATTTATCAGGGGTACACGTCGTCGCGCCGATAAGTTTGCCCATTATCGCGCGGAATTTGCCATATCTTGTGCTCGCCGCTCATTTTTTCGTCCATTCCACCGATGCACGCCTTCGCGTCGGTGACCACGACACGGTCGTTAATTTATAATCGAGCTCGCCACCCTCGGATGAAAACGTTTCCTCGTTAATTATCGCCTTTAATTTTTATCCGACGCGCGAACGCGAATATAAACGACGCTAGCGTGGACGGTGACGAATGGCTTCATTCCGGTGCAAAAAAAGAAGAAAAAGGTGTCGGAAACGAAACAGAGATGAATTAAAGATTATCTCTGAATGAAGTTCTAGTAATACGTTGCAACATCTGATTGCAACTTGTCAACGGTCTCGAGAATTGCATCCATCTCGCAGCGAATTACTTAATCCGAGTATCCGACGGCAACCAATCAACGGCGTCCTCGCGACGATATAAATTCGATCGAGAATTAAACTGTTTCTTTACGAGCTTTGTTTTTTACGAAGTAAAAACAAAAAAAACAATTAAGAAAGTTTTAAAAAGTTTAATTGAAAAAATATTTCAACTGCTGTTTTACGGTTATATAATAACCGGAATAATTCAATGCTCGGAGACTGTCGGTGACTGACCAATTAAGAGACAATACCATAAAATCCGAGTTATACTTTGTTGGTTTGTAAATACTGGCAATTATCTCGATAAATATCGCGTTCCAAGATTTTTACACCCGATGTACTTCGCGCGCGCATTATTTAAAATGTCCGACAGCCTTGGATATGAAATGTTGAAATTACTTCTGCCGAAAGGTGGTTTCGTAACGCGCGATTATCCAATACACGTTTGGTTAATGGCCCACCGAGGGAAATTATACGACGCGCGGTAAAAATGTCATCGAGGAATAATACGAACGGACAAACAGTTCGATTATGATTACCTTCTTGCGCTAAGCGCATCGTTTCGAGTCACGCGAGTTTTCTAACCATTATGAGGAGAAAGAGAATGAGAGACGGAGAGAAAAGGAGAAGCGCGTTGGAATCTTACTTGGCGCGACACCGGTTTCCGCCAAGATAATTTATCGCGAGTACATTTTTCCAGCGATTCTTTCGTCGCAATCGTTAACCGTACAGTCGTAATTATCGTACGCGTTCGCCATTACCAGTTGAAGCGACACCGAATTGGTTCTTTGCATTTTAATTTGACCACCGATCTCTCGTTTTTTTTCTTTTTTTCTTTTAATTGAGAACGATCTTGGAATAACGAGAACGCGCGTTTTAACGACTCATTCCGAAGATTGCCGATGAAATTTTTGTCGGAGTCAATGTACTTTTGATACGCCGATATACAGGCACTTACACGCGACGTCTACACGCTTTTAAGATACGGAAATTAGTGTTTGGTACGGCGTAGTCTTGGACAAAATTTGTTCGGGTTTACGTGTACTCTAAAGTATGAAATAAAATTCTGGTCTATTTACATGTTGGAAATGAAGAAAGCACAACGATGGGCATGCAATTAAAATGCTAACTCACGCACGCTGGTAGTTTGCGAAGGAAAATTAGAATATGAAATTACATAAAAGATGCAAATTAAGGCGCCGTGTTTGGTAACTGTTTCCTTTTTATTCACCTTTTCTGAATTTAATAATAAAAGAGACTCTCTGAATTGTAAAAAAAAAAAAGTGTTCGTTCAACGAATATATTTTTTAACATTTGTAAATAACAATCAACAGCTGTTGGCATACAACACGCAACTAGTTGGGTCGAAATAATCGTACAAATTGTGATCTATTAATGCAAAATTGAATTGCAAAACAATTTAGAAGATTTGAATAACATTAGCGAATCACGAAATCGACATTAGAGCTAATGGAGCCGCATAAACATTGGAATAATGCACACGCAACGGAAGCATTACATTAAAACGTCGACAATCGACAAAGTACAAAACGATCGCGGTTGACCGCAAACGATCAGCCACGAGAGAACAAGAATCTCATCGAAAAACACAAAAAGAAGGGTGCAACTTAAGAAAAAACTAAATACGAAGCACATAATACACTTGCACATACACGCACGTGCACGTACAGGCGGGCGTCACAGGCACACGTGTGAACAATCGTAAGATGGCTCCATCGAATCCACTTGGCGTCGAAACGAATAACCGATGGGATTTCTGGCGACTTACGTACCACTGTCGGTGTCCAATCCGCGTAGGCATCGCGAGCTGGACAACAATCGTTAAACGATACCGTGAAAAACGATAGAAAAACGATTGAACCGAAATCGCGGCAGAGAAAAGGTAACCGCGGCGACACGGCGGCCATGTTGATTTCTCGCCCCACCCGATTGGTCGCGAGCGCCTTCGAACACGCACGATCGTCGCGCCGCGTCGCGGCACATCGTGTTTGATTACAAACCCTCGCGTTCTCTCATCGACCGGTTTTCATTGCCGTGTGCCGAGCTCGACTCCCATCCCAGCATGCTTTCTGGCTGGATTCTGGCGAGTCGCCATATTGCCATGAGACGAGTTCGAGCCAGGTCTGCGCAGGTCGGATGCCGCGGAGGCTACCTTCGCCTCGGATACACCCACGTCGCGTATTTAACTATTAGATTTACCTTGCCGATATACCTTTTCATGATCGATTCGACACCCAACGTGACTCTAAGTGCGCGGTTGACAATGTATCGAGTGTTACATGTACTATTTAGCTTGGGAATGTTTTACTTGGAAGGAAAACACGTGGACGCTAGAGCTTGCGTTTCTAGGTACGTTTATAGCACAACATGACAGCGCGCGTGTGTGTAAGTATGTGTGCTAGAGTATGACAGAGAGAATCGACTGTGTATGGCGGCCATAATGGCATCGATAAAGTAAATATACGATTCGTCCTTTGGGCCCGATGATCGAAGCTCGACGAAAGATCGCTTCTCGGCTTCCAAATTATGCGGTTTCGCGTACGATAGAGCTCGAAGGGACGCGTCGCGCGAGATGCCTTGCTATAATGGCAACGCGCGTGCGTGTACCCACACGCAGCGCGTACAAGCGTGTACGTACGCGTCTGGCGTTGCAGGCGTATTTGTGCCTGCGCGGTAAACCGTAAACGTTTATGAAGTGTTTATAAAAAGTTTGATAAACGCACAGCGTTCGTCGGCACAGGGAAATGTGGTACAATGAAAATGTAGAGTCCGGTTAACGAAACGAAAATGACCCGACTGTTCGCGCAGACTATATATGGTGCTCCTAAATACGCGTTGAAATAATTATGAATATTGCCGGGGAAATTTCGATTATTAAAGCACGCTCCGAATTCTCGATAAAATACAATTATCAGAATTATTAATGAGATTTCTATAAAATATTTGATGCGATCAAATTTATGGATTGGAGCAATTCCAACGAGAGTTTCACGACCGAATTCCTCGTTAACATCCAACGTGATACGCTTTCTAAATTCTGTTGGCTTTCTTGTGTCAACAAAAGTGTTGGACATACAGTGGCCACAGACGGGCCTGGAATCATAAATAAATCGTCCGGAAACGATACCACCGCAAGGAATTTACCCGAGCAGAAAAAACAAGTGGGCCCAAGTAGCGCCACATGCTGAAAATAAGTCATCATCTAGAAGCAACTTTTTTCCTCCGAGTGGAGAACCCAAAATACAACGTCTCCCTTTATGTTATCGTGACTTTAAAAAAAAAAAAAAA
>SMSQ01010566.1:515284-533248 GCA_019453375.1 Ctenoplectra terminalis | reverse complement strand
AAAAAAAAAAAAAAAAAAAAAAAAAAAAAAAAAAAAAAAACAGAAAAATGGAAGTGAGAGAGAAAGAAAGAGAGGAGAGCGGATCGAAATAACGGCAGCCGGCTACCGAAAGGATGGTGATTACCGTCGCCTAAATGAAAAACCCGATACATTATGGGCTTTTCAACGGGAACGGCCGAGACCGTGCTATCTCATATTTGTTCCGGAGGATTCTTTCTCCGTATGAATTTTTAAGGATCTCCACTTTTACATCGAGTACCTCAATTTTGTGATTTGGAGTGGTTCCTTGAAAGAACATTCTTGATGTCGTATCGATCGTTCGAATGTTTCGGTATTATTTGCAGACAGCTGGGAATTGTAAAAGCTTTCGAAGAACGAATAAGGAACGGTAATTGGTCTAAAGTTTCTTTTTTGGCGCCGAGAAATTTAGCGCCGTCGATAAAGAAATATTAGGTGAAAGTGACGTCGAAGCGTTTCTCGAGCAGAATTAACCGGCACGATTAAAGACACGATACCGTTGAACACACTCAGCCGTATGTAGCAATATATTTCGGATTCAAGACGATGACCTCTGTTTCTCGAAGCTACCGTAGCTGCTCTTCTTTCCTTCCCCTGCTTTCTTTTCGTTTTTCGTCCCAACGTACTTAGATCCGTCTAGCGACAGATGCATTGGCGTCTTTAATACCCGCGCAGAATCTACGATCTACGAATAATGGCGTCCAAGGGGAAGTTCAAGACTTACGAATCTTCGACTTCGTCTTTCTTTATCGCTTCAACCATTATTATTTTCCAACTGATTCTATACGGTATAATTCAAAGCGTCCGTTCGTTACACCATTGTTCAACGGCCGACAATAATTCTCCGCGTTATTTTACGCGGTGTTTTGCCGGCTCGAATGCGTCTTCGTTGCAATGGCGGCGAAGGACTCCGGAAACGACGTGCAAAATCCTTTGTGCAAGAACCAGTCTCGTTATCGGATAAAGTTATACGCTGGCCGACTAATGACTACACAATCTAATCTCGAAGTGAAATCCGGCAGCGCTGTCGATGCGCATTAGCAAAATAGGTGATCGGTAATCCCGTTAGTAACGAGCTTCACTCTGCTCACAATGGATATTAATTCCACGCGGTATGGTCGTATAAATTGCGTCGAATTAAGATACTTCGTCGTTCACCCCCTCTTGGTTATTACGTTCCCGATGAAAATTCATAAATGTACGCTCGTTGAAGTCGTCAGTCTTTTTTTCGGCTTTCTTACGGCCGGCTATATTCCACGCGCACGTTATGCCAGTAAAATTATCATAATACGTTTCCAGACTGGAGCTTCTGATGCCATATATTGCTCGCTCCTGATTGTATCGTCTACTCGCTACCGTCACAGCTGGGATAAGCGCTGACCATGAGAAGCTGCCACAATGTTAGGCGTTTTTTCAATATTTCAACAGCTCGCGATAGTATCGTGCGCGTCACTGCCTGCTTGAGATATCAGAACCATGACCGGCCGTTTACATTACCCGTCATTAATTACGTCCACCGGTACTCTGTACTCTGAAAAGATCTCTCGCGTCCCGACTCATTCTGGAACGGAGTAACTCAGGAAGCGGTACAGATACGCCCGTTGCGTAAACCGCGAGTTTGCCAACATTTTTATAAGCGAAAAACACGGATACTCTTCGTTAATCTCATAACCGGAACGTTCAATTATATTAACCTCGTAAACCGAGACACGTTCGCGAGTTCCAAGTATTGGATAATCCGATTTATATCGACGAGTCCTACGGCCATGAATAATCGAACGACGAAGCACAACACCAGCGGCGAGCAGGGAGCATCGAGGGCCCAGGTAAAAATTGAGTCTTCGAGCGGATCGCGTGTCGAGTCACGGTTATTCTATTATTTATCCGGACCATGTGTGCCCGGCCAGAAGGTGTCGTCAACAGCTCATAAAATCGGATCGGGCTGGATGCGGGCGTTATCAATCGCGTTCAGTCTGGAAAGGGGATTCGGCGTGGCTCGCGTGCTACGAGCGAACGATATCAGCCGGAAATCTCCTGTCACAGGTTGGTCTCGCGCGAAACCTTGCATCGCGTGTTGCCATGCTACTGCAGTCGGACAAAAACCAACCAGAGATAAGGCCACCTCTTGGAAGAAGGGCTGAAACGGGTTGAAAGGGAGAAGGAGGTGGAGCTGTTCGAAACGTGAAAGAGAAAAGGAGAGAAAGAGAGAGAACCGCCGCCGCGTGATACGGCCAGCTTTCGAATGCGCCGAGTGCAAACGAGTCCACCACTCGACGAAACTCCCGGGGCCGTTCCCTCTTTCGTGATCTCTCGCGATATTCTTCGGCCAGACCGCTTCCACGTTGCACACGTTTATGCAGATATCCGTGCACACATATCCGCGCGGCACGCCGCGTGCTACGGAGAGGTGCGCGCAAAAACTCGCGTGGGAATGCAAAAATGCAATTCGCCGGTACAGCGAAGGAGCACGGTCGGTCTCTTCGCGAGAGTTCTTGTTACATCAGATAAAGGCGGGCCGCCGAAAAAACGCGGATTCGTTAACGAGTTCAAGTGCCCACGCTCGAGTACGTCAAACTAATTGCACCGCCTAACGATAGGGAGCTCGTTAGTGATGCGTTCAAATTTTAAGTTGTTACCTTGAAAATCGGCTTATTTCGATTACCAATTATTACGTAAAACTATCGATGTTTCGTTTATCCGTGGTGGTGGCAACCTTGAATGAGAGGGCGGTATCAATGAATAATTATGCCATTTGACGTTTTCCTTTCTCTTCCAATTAATAATTATCTATTTTAAAAACTAGAAAATACCTCGTAAATCGTTGAAACATTCTTGGAACAAGAGAGACGAGAAAAGTAAAAAAGAAAAACCAGAGGATATTCATTTTCATCGTCGCCACGACCTTTACTCGATAGTTGAACAAATATACGGCGCGCATACCGCGTGACTTCACTTATTATTACGTATCTGATAGGGTGAGGGGACAAGGGGTGAGAGAGAGTGGTATATATGTACCAGAGGGTGGTACATAATATATATCTAACTGTGCTGTGCCGCGTAATTAAATCATGCCGACGGTTTTGCAATTAAACTCGATTATTTGCTCGTCGCTAGCCGCCCCGCGCGCACTGGCCTCGATTTAACTCTTTCAAGCGGCGTGCGCCCACCCTTCGGCACCCTTCGTCCCATTCGTCCGATGCAATATCCTTCTACTTGATACCGCCAGACCAGCCAGCGTCTCTGAGCTCATTTCAAAACGCATTCCTCTCGGCTGTTTAATCGCGGACTAAATTCAATTAGTCGTTTATCCTGGGTCGCCAAGGAATCGATCCCTTTCGTCGTTTACCTCCACTTTCCCCAACGATTCTTCTCGAGGTCCGACAAACGATTTTGATTTTTTACACGGTCGTGATTCTTGATTTTACGACACGTTTAAAATTTTTTCCAGCTAAAGTGTAACGTTTATTTTTATTGGCCACTTTTACGGCACCGGTAGATCGGTCGAAAAAAAAAACTCGGAAAAATTAAGTCTAAGGTTGACTGGAAATTTGCATTGTAGACGAAGGTTAAGGTGCAGCAGGTAGTTCCGCTCCTTTCCTCGCTTACACGATGCGGTTGTTACGGGTAATAAAACGGCATCACCGTGACCATGCTTAAATATCTGTGTACGCAAAGAAATTTAGGGGCCGTTTTCATACTTTTCTGCGTGTCCGCAACAGTAAACGGGAACACAACGAGAGGAAAAAGACTTGAATCTCGTTAATTTCAATTACGACCGAAAAGAAAAAAGAAGAAGAAGACGCGACGATAAACAACGCCGAGAGAATCGAGATTAATAAGCAAGCAGTAGTCGATTCACGGAGAAGTAGGAGGTGCTTTCAAACGAGCTCGATAAAGATTCGGATTTTATCTCGCCACGAAATGAGGCTTTTATCTCTAGGAGTCTTCCAACTATACGAACGTTCGAAATTTAGAAAGCGCCTACCAGCGGTAAAAAGATCCTATCCGAGCATAGCTCGAAAAACGTGCGGACCACCGTGCACCGTCCCAAACTTTCTCCAGACGAAAAGCATCGTCCGTTTTTTTTTTCTCCCCTTGAAAAATAACAAAGTGCCACGGGGTCCTAATAGGGGGCAAGAGACGACTTTCACCGAGAAAAGACAGCCTATTCGCTTTTTAAAAGCTGGTCTCCAAACCTACCCCTGACTCGGTAAAGGTGCACGGAAAAAGTGAAATTTCTAGGGGGCAATAAAAAAGTAAAAGTCGTGGGTCTTTTTGTCATGGGGCGCGCGACAGCATAAAACATTCTTCGACGGGAAAAGGGAAAGCGTGCTCTTGTTCTTTGGTAGGAAATCGTGCTCTTTGCGTGACGAATCTTTGGGAAAACTTTCACCGTTCGTAAAACGTGAAAAAAATTAATTCCTGTATCCCCTGTTCTCGGTTGGAAGGTGTTAGAATGAATTTTTAAAAATCGTTAAAAACGATTAACTAGAATTTGTTTGTTCTTTAAGAATTTTTCGTAGCATCTCGTATCTGGGATCATTAAAGATCTTATTTCTCCGGAGTAGCATCTCCTCTCGATTTTCCTGGGTTTTGTTCGGGCAACACGTTTGTATCTCTCTCTGCGCCGTGCAATAGGGAGAGCAAAACGGAGGATGCGACAATATCCGGCGCGCCGGCGTCCGACAACTGATAACGCCAAGGGATGTTTATGTATGTGTTCATAATATGTTTCGAGTTATGCTCAACCCCTTCGAAGCGTCGAGGCTATCCGTGGCACAGCTCGAAATTACAGAAACGCGAAATTACTCGAAAACGAACAATACGTTCGATAAATCGCGAAACTCGAGAATTTCATCTCGTCAACGGTTTGTAATCGAATGACGGATAAAAGGAGGAACGTTTGGAGAAAGAGATCGAAATTAGTCAGAACGGAAGGTGAACGAGGTGACGCGAGAAACTGCGGCGATAATTCCGGGCAAATTTTATCGACGCCGAATGAATAAACCTATAAAAAGGGAAGTACTTTCCCCGGCGACTCAATGGCTTTCGTATCTATATGTAAATAAAGTGGAGAGAAAGACAGAAAGAGAAGAAGACAGGGTTCGGGGAGGTGGCGGAGTGGTGTGGGGGAAAAGAAGAGGCGGCCATTTCTCTCCATGGAGCTGGTGTAATTTACGCGAGGACTGAAGATAGCGAAGGGACTTAATTCACGTTCCGCCGACGAAAAAATAGGATAGAACCACTACCACGAGACGGAACCACCTCGTTCGCTGCTCTTAATTCTCGTTACAACGGGAACGCTGCCCTTATCCGTGGCCAATTACCTAAGCTTATTAACTATTCCGGATAAACGAACCTCTTCCACCCATTTCCTACTCTTTCTCGGGAAATCTACGACCCTCGGGAATGCTTCTTCGTTCGACCTCGAATATAATATCGCGTCGTCGAAACGACGTAACACACCGAAACATCGGCATTCTCCTCTCGTTTGGTGAAACGAAACGACCGTGCAGACATTCTCGGTTGCCAGGTCAGCCCGTGACATTCCGACAGCAATTATATCTCGATAGAAAAGAATACGCTCGACACGCGGTCGGAGCCGGCCCCGCGCGACTCGCGCCTCGTAGCCGCGCGTATACCTCCGCCGGGTGAAATAATAGTTCAGCCTGGATGCCACACCCAGTATTGTGTTCACTCATACTCGTGCCTCCCCGTCGCCTTATGCGCTTGCTTTGGCATTTTACGTAGGTATACATATCGATGATATACATGTTCCACCTCGGACACACGCGACACACGGACGCGCTCGGTACAAGTGTACAAAAGGGGACGCGTACCTATATAAGCGTACAAAGTCGACAAACACGTAGGCACGGGGAGAACCGTGGCTGGGTCTCCAAGATAGCGAGATACGAATGCTGGGAGAAAGAGACCGTCGAGAGACAGAGAAAGAGAGACAAAGAGCACGGGAAGCGGCAAGAGAAGGTGGAGGAGAGAGAGAAAGTGAGAGAGAAGGGTAGGGGCAAGAGGAGGGTAGCGGGGGTTGGTTTGGAAGAAAGGTGGGGTCGTGGAAGAACGAAAGGGGGTTGTACGGGATGATGGCGGTGGTTCTCGGTTCGTTCACGTTCGCTTCCACGTCCCTGCAGACGTGCCAGCCGCTGATCTACGATTCCCTCGCGCATAGCGGGCCGTATAACTCTTGTCTTATACCTCTCGCTGAGATCTGGACGATGATATTGCTTATCCGCGTGTTCGAACCGCGACCCAGCCGGAATTCCCCGGAAAACAAAGAAGCCCGTCGCGGAGGATAGCGGCAGAATGATTGCCTCGCGCCTTTTCTTTTGGGGTGGCGTTTCGAGGGGTGGACTTGGCAAATCCGCCGGCTCATTCCGCCCGGATAAAATACTCTCGCGTGAATTTCAAATAGGATAACATTCCGGTCAATTTATAGTTAATAAATATGTGAAGGAGAGAGGAGATGGTTGGTCGGATGGATTTTGCTCGAGAGAGGGTGCATAAAGTTTCGCGAACCCTTATTCCGGGATAGGCGCGTTTGCTTCAGGATCGTGTGGAAAAACGTCGATAATTTGATGTAGTGCACAGTGAGAAAGAGAGAAAGAGAGAAAGAGAGAAAGACAGCGTGGGACAGAGCATTTTAGAAAAGCAGCAGTTTCGAAACGATCGCCCGATCATTAATACGGGGGTGAATTATCGCGGTGAACTGGTTATAAAGAGCATGAGAAAAGCCCGAAACGTATAAATTCTATTATGACCCTCCGGTACGGTCTGAAGCATGGTATTACTAAACAACGTTGTCTCTGGCCGGAAGCCTTTAAAAGAATGGAATAAGGGAGACGAAGAAGGAGAGAGGCATTTTGTGGAAGAGATAGTGCACCGAGAGAGGAAAGGAGAAGGCGGAGGAGGAGAAGGAGAGCGTCCGCCCCTTTCCTTGCGCTCGGCTCGGGGTTTCAGCTCGTGCAAGCGGTTAACGCAGCCATTTCACGCCTCGGGAAGCATCCAGTTTCCTCATCCGAATTCTAACCGAATTCACGGAAACCTCTCCACGGACAAGGTACGAGGATTTCTATTTAGCGGAGACTGGAACATGGCGGAGACAATTGAGAGAAATCGGGTAGATGCTTTCCCCGACTGTTGCAAATTAATCCCTTCGTTCTTACAACGATGCGGGGGTTACTGTAACGCTGATCGAGCAAAATGGCGTTTCGTTGCACAATTCGTGCATCCATTTGCATCGCTCAAAAGACAGAAAGGACAAATGGATGTGCACAGGATACGACAGGAAACGGTCAAAAGGGGTGTTGGGTTAACCCGATAATCGAGATGCTTCCATCGCGTAGCCCATCGACTCGAATAACCCTCCGTCAATGCGATCTTCCTACCAACCCCTAACCATTTGATCCTTCGTCGGTCGGTGGCGGCCAATCGAGCCGGGGTTGTCCCTTAAAACTGCAATTCTTTATCGAGTTAACCGGCAATTAACAGGAATGACTTGGTTTCTGGCATCGAACGGCGAGGGATAGGGATGGTACGATCGTTTCATCACGCACCGGAGAATCGCGTGGAACGAAATCCCGCGTCGGGGACGAGCAATCAGGGGAATATACCCATTGAATCCACGCGTACGTTGTCTGATATCGATACATCTATTCCACGGAGAATTTCCATATAGGATTCGACTTATGGCGGATGCTGGATGCGCGAAACCGTCGCGTGTACACACTATCGAATTTTTATGACGGCCTGTTTTGCCAGTTTACCTCGTAAATCCGCGCGACCCTTTCCACGTTTTTCCTGGCAAAATGGCCTAAAGTGAGTATCGATCAGAAAGTCTGAGGGAATTACGGTCCATGAGCGATTCTCCATTGCCTATACCAAGTGGTTATATCTGCCATACGTCGTGTGCCATAGGAAAGGGGCGGCAACCGCAGCAGCACGACTGTCCTTCCTCTCACCCTCCCCGTCGCCATACCCGTACTCGGCTACCCCAATTTCACCCCCGAGAGCCAATATTTATTGATCACCCTCGAAGGCATCGTTCTGTATTCTCTTCGCCTCTCTCTCTCTCTCTCTCTCACCCTCTCTCCTCTCTTTCTCTTGCTCTGGCATCAGCCTTTCCTACGCTCTTTCGATCCCCTTCTAACGCGACCTCTGCACGTTCTCTCGCGGCGAACCTCTTCTTTTCTCTGTTTTTTCTCCCCTTCCTCCCTCTTTTTCAAGAAAAAGAGAAACACCGACGATTCTCGCTCCCGGCGCGCTGTCAAGACGCTCGCAGCTGTTCTTCGCGATCCTTCTTCTCCTGCCGCTTTGCGGGAGGAAGGAGTTCGTCAGCGGGGGAAAGGGAAACGGTTCGAGAACAGCAATAGCAGCAGCGAGGCTCTCGACGCGATGAAAATTCACCCCACGATTCTTTATTCTTGGAAGCTTGCCTCCCGTGTCGTTGGAGAATGCCGCAGGACTACACCGAATTCGAGGAAATTCGAGGGGTATCCCCGTGACAGCAGCATCTGTGCGAGCACGCCTCGCCCCGAATAAATCTAACCCTGACACATGATCCGAATTCAACACGAAACATTCGAATCCCGTTTAAAACGATCTCGAAACGCGACGTCGACGAACCAGAAGCGCTTCATCGACTCGAGTCTTCGGTGTCCTTCGATTCCAGGGGATGATTTCAATCGGTGGTCGTTGTTCCGATCTTTCCAAGGTGTCCCGCTTAAAACCATCCCCCGATTACGATCCGGAAGGTTCGAGCGCGCGAAACGCCTTCTAACTTTAATCAAGTTTGAAGAAAGCACAACTCACCTTGCAACCATGTCCAATGCGGCTTAGCAATATCTTCCTTACCTGTGACAAAGAGAAAAGTCTACGTGAGGATTCAGCGTTCTCTGGTTCGCTCGCGTGCGCGCGCGTGCACGGGAAAGAAGGTTCACGATGGAACGAATCGAATAAATCTTTTTCGACGATCGAATTCGACAACACCGAGTTGGAAATCGTGGGATCGGGTGAAGAGCGGGGTAGAGAGGAGGAGGCCGGGATAGCGGGTACATATAATAAGAGGCGTCAGTTTTTGAATTATTCGTTGAAAACTGATCGCCGCCTGCGCGAAACACCGTAAATCGTGGAAATGTTTAAGCAGCCCGGGAGCGTATAATGCAAGAGCGCCGGCACACGATCGATCGGAACATTTTAAAACCGAGCCAATGAGAATAACTCTTGGCCCGTCATAAATGAAGCCATAAATCGTACTTAGCCATTCGCCGGTCCGAGGCGATATTTCGCGGCATCGGACAACACAATTTTCTATCGGATAGTTCAATTTCTAGATCGAGGATTCATATTTAAAAATATCCGCGCCAATCGGACGGGATTAAACAATTAACGATCCCCTGTGCCCCTTCGCGCCACCATCGTCCTGTCCTTCGTCTCTCTCCGACGCCCGTTCGACACCACCCCCGCTCGAACCCCGTTCCTCCTCTTGTTTTTCATTTCGCTGGCGATTTCGCTGGCGCGTGATGAAACGTCGATCGATGAGCTACTGAATGCATTTTGTACGCGGCCATCGAATGCCGGATTGTGTTCGTTAATATTCTATTAGACATCGACAAATGCGTGCCGTGTTTCAACGACACTCCGCGTTTAATCTCCTTCCCTCATTATGCATTCAATCTCTCGTAAAGTGAAAATGACGCCCGGCATTGGTTCCCTTGACTAACGATTCCAAAGTGATTCTTTCTATCGTGTCAAACTTTGCGTTTCACGTCCTCTGTGATATCAGTGGCGAACGATAGAACGTTTTTCATAGTACAAGGGATGTATCCTAACACCTGCTTTGGTGGAAAAGATACATTAGAATTTAAAAAGATTAAAACGATTATTGATCGCAATATACCTTAAAGTAACTTTCACTGTTTTTAGAGAAGAAAAAAAGAAAAATTATCATGATAATTACGGTAAAAACAATCGATCAACATTAGCAAATGGTGGCGGGCACAGCGCAGGATCATCGTGGCGGAAAGGATTAAGTTAATCGCGCGAAATGGGAAATTTCAATTGTCGAACGACTCGCTTCAGAACGCGTTGCAATTATGCGCGCGCCTCACCGTGCCGCTTGTAACTCACCGCAATAACAGAATAGTATAATCAATTTCAACCCCCCGGGCTGTCTCGAATTACGGTGCTTCGGTTACATCAATCATTAACTCGTTTATCGTGTAACCGGGCTAGTTAGTCACGATCGTAAAGCAACCTATTGAAAGTATAATGCGGCAAACGAAAGGGGGTAGGTAGCCGCGGCGGCGGCGGTGTCCGCGGCCGCGGTGCATTAAACCAGACAGAGCCGTTTTACACGCGTATCGGCTACAAACGTACTGGTCAGGGTAATCTAGCATCTACGAACAACTTCTTTCCTGCCCGACCGTGCTCTGTCATCCATATTCTAGTTATTTGCGCACGTGCACGGCCCCCAGCTCTCTATTCACGCGCCGATGGAGGTGTACGCGTGTGGGTGTACCTGTGTATACGTGTGCGCGCTCGAGCAAACGCGCGATGGTTACCTACTTAAGTCAGATATTATCGGCAGAGGAGGCAATTCGATTGCGTGTACCGAAGCATGGTGCAGCGCTGATATAGAACTACTAAACAGGTCGTAGATCAGCTCGGTTAGTTATAACGCTGCCTCTGCTCTGCCCCCTACCATTGCCCCCCTTCGACGCTGAACCAATTCCCACCGGTGTTCTGGATCATTTGGCGGCCCGCGGCCGTGAGATGCGCGCATGCACCGCCACCGCTGTATGTGTGCGCTATCGCGATCCTGTAATTCGCCCTTCGATGGACTCTATGATTTTTAGAAACGAAATCGGAAAAAAAAACAAAAAAAAAAAAAACAACACCGCGGCATTGGCAGCAGGCAACAACAACAGCAACAACAACGACTAACCGGCACGATTGTGTGCAGTCCACTTTTTACGGCCACGGGATACAATGCTACGAGATTCGCCGATCGCTGGGAATAAAGTGGTCTGCGATAGCTCGTTCCCGCGCATCGGATTCACGCTCCACCTGTTCTCTCTCGTTTCACCATCCTCGAGCGTTCCTCGAGGACAGGTCTTCCCGGATCGAGCTCGCGTTTTACAAGACGTTTAACTTAACCTCGCGTTATCCAGCTACAAGACGATCTTTCGATATCGATCTCTCACTTTTCTTTTCCATTTCTTTTTTTTTTTTCTCGTTCTTCGTTCCATTTTCCCTCCGGTCGTGACCCCCCCAGAGATCAGAGGCGCGGCACGACGAGCGCCGATCTTGAACGGATCGCGAGGCTGTAAATCAGCGAGAAAATCTCATATCCCCCGACGAAGGCCGTGATGGTGCGCGAGCCTCGTTCTTTCGATCGTCCGGCACAGCCTACGACCGATGAATTGATAATTCAAAAGGGAACGCGTTATTGGTTCCCGGAGTGAGCGTGGCCGGTGAAAATCTGCAGACCGGTGACTTACGACACATTGCCGGTGACTGGTTATTAGATTATTGGTCGTATCGACAGCTCATGCGTTGGCTGCCGATATAGGGTGGAAGGCAGGAGTCAGAGGCAGCCAGAGAGGGCGGAGAGAGCATCGGAGTGTGGGGGATGACGGTGGTCGGTGATGGTGTCGCTTGCTTGTGGATCGCGTACGGACCACGTACAAATATAGAGGGGTTCGGGGGGGATGGAGGCTGGCTGAGGGGCAGGGGGGCCAGCGGCGGTGGGACAAAATGGGGAGACCGTGATAACGATAACGTACGATCGGCATTAGCTGGCGGCTTGCTGCGGCTGATGGATGCGCTAATTATCAGCAAGCAGGAGTTACAGTGTTTCGCGTAGCCGTCCGCGCGCGCGGACGATCGCTATGTGTTTCCGATAGAGACCATCGTGAAAAAAGAGATTACGCAGAGCACGGTGAAAAAAAAAAACACGAAAAATCCGGAATTGCCAGGCATTTCAGTGTGACGGTTCGGATTCGAAAATTCGAGCGCTGTTCCCCCATTTGGAACGGACCATACCTGAGCGAACAGCTACACGTTTTCGGGTGGCTAAATCCGGACCTACATCCCGATGATACCTTATTGCATAATTCGCGAATTTGCCATTGTTATCGCGATCGTGAAAATGTAGAGCGAAATGGGATTTGAGAGAAAAGAAAAAAAATGCGAAAGAATAATCGTTCCGAAAACGATTCGATTTTTTGAACAAGTTTGAAAGAAAGCGAACGATAGGAAATACCCTTCGTTCACGGTTCGATCGAACGATGCAAAAGCGGTCCGAGCAATCTTCTTCCCTTACGTTCAATTTCAAAGGGCGACATTGTAGTTCTTGCACATCCACATAGACCCATACGTATCCGGAAACCGCAAGCTGCGGTCTAAGCCCTAGATGCATCTACGTAACATAATCTACGATAGCAGGCGGCGCGTATACAGTGCACGATCGGTCGAGATCCGGTGCCCCGTAATGAACATGGCGCTTGTTTATTTAATGGGAAATTCGGTGGCGCCATAAAGCTCGAAGAAGGGGGTGAAACCTATTAAATTTATGTTTTCGGTTTACCCGCTCTGACGGATCGCAATGCCCGCACGCGTCGACCTCTAGCCACCCCCTGTCGTGGTTCAACCACCCCCCCACCCACTTGCACCGCCATTTCTACCACCTACTACTCCCTTCCATCCAGCTTGCCTCTATCTCCTCCACCCTCTTTCTCTCCCTTTCTCTCTCTCTCTCTCTCTCTCTCTTTCTCTATTTCTCGCTCCCTCTTACTCGCAATCGCTCTGTTTCTCCCTACCCAAACGTTCCACATGACTCTCTCTGTCTCTCTCTCTATCTCTATCTCTCTGTCCGTGTGTTTGTGTTTACCCTATTGGTAGTCCAGTGTAATCCAAACGGAGATATATATTCGTAGTGCCTAGGGGGTTGAGGCAGGGTTCCGTGAACCACGTTGCGGCGCCCATCGTGACGGACAACGCCGCGTCAGCGCGTAAAGCATCATCGCGTTTCTGCGGCTTGCGACCGCTCGCAGTACGTTTCGTTGCTCACAATGGGCCAAAGATCTGAAATTGAACTCGTGCACGGTCATCTATCTAACGCGTACTAGCAATTTCGTCACGAGTACTTTCGAGCTTACCTCGTTCCATGAATAATTTACAATTACCTACGACACCTTGAAATTCGCAATCGAAACCTATCGGTCATACGATATTTCCAGAACAATTAATTTCAAAATATTTTACGAATTATTGATACGTCTGAAACACGAACAAGTTCCCAGAAGAATTCATCCCAAGTTTCCGTAACCGTTATCGCGGCATCTTGTGACAATCGAAACGTCTCCGTCTCGGTAAAAGTTTCTCTTTTAACTGGTCCGCCAGCAGCTAATGCCTGGTAACCCTCGAAGAATCTGGTGTAGGAAAAACGGCCATCCTGCAACTTTATCCCTTTTGAATCCCCCTAATTACCAAATTTTCCTCGCCCTTAATTTAGTGTTATAATTGCTTCCTACCCCTTATAAGGGGTTGCCTGCCGGTGCTTCAGCTCCCGTGATACCGCCACCCTTGCGCCATTCCTTATATCCGTTCCCTTCTCCTCGAAATATCCTTACGCAGCCTGCTTCCTCCGTCCTCGCTGTTCCGCCACCCCTCTGTCTTTTATCACGGTATTTCCAAATAGCCTAATAAATTTGTACCCGATGCGCATTTAAACGACTTCATAGGACCGCCATCGATTCCTGCTCGTTACCACTGACAATCATTGAGCATTAACGAACGATTCGTTTCGGTCGCGTCTCGTAGCTAATAAATCGCAAGGAAATCGCTTGGAACGATCCATATAATATACAAAAATCTCGATACAAGTAATACCGAGCGTATTAACTCGACGATTTTAAGATTTAAGGAATCTATCGCAATGGCGGAGTTCACGAGTTTGCAGCGAGCTTCAATTTTTAAGGAAAGAAAGCGCAAAAGCGTGAACATTTCGCGAATTTCTAATTATACTTTCAGGTGTCGGTCAGAAGCGCACTCGACACGAGGAATATGCGAATTGACGTTGCACGTGCAGCGCGTGCCAGTCTGTTTGCCACGCAGTCACGTCTGCGAGCGTTCATGTTTGCGCAACAGAGTGGCGCGCGTGTACGAGAGAAACGTGGAGCTCGAATGGGTTTTTATGTCACCGAATACGCCGCAATAATAAAGCGATAATTTCGCCTCGGCCAGCCAGAGACGCGATCCTCCGCGACTATTTTCGCGACTAATACTAAATTTAGCTATTTATCGTGGACTTTGTGACGCCTTTCGAGGCTGCAACTCGCGACCTTCGTGCACTTTCATCTCGGGATCGCATATCTCGAATACGATAAAATAACAAATTTAATCGGATCGAAAACTATTACGAACGGTTCCTAATCGTGAAACAAATCGAACAGATTTCACCCCTCCGAAACAACCCTAAGACATCTATTACTCGGCCCATGAACATTTCCTCGTCCACAGAGCAACGAACAAAAGATTAAACGACACAATAAGTCCGGCAGACAGGAAATGCGTGAGGTATAAAAGCATCTAACGTCGCGAAGTGCGTTCGGCAGAGTCGATATAATTTTGGCACAGCACTCGAATGTCGCTGAACGTCCCGTATACACGTTCAGCCGCATCCGGAGACCGTATACGCTGTCTAGAGAAACTGCTGGAAACGACGTTCGACATAATAACGCCGAAACCGGCCATGTGTGTGTACCGATATATAAAAGTCGGTGTACTTTGGGTCGTATGGTAGTCTAGGTACACAGCCAGCCAGTACATATCGCGGAGAGCCGTTCAGCTTCCCGTCTCCATTGCGACTCGCAGCCACACCAATGGATCGACTGTTGGAGGTTTCTTTCGAGGTTCGTGCGCCTCGTATATCGCCCCGCGTATACACACAAAGAGAGCTAAGTCTACAGTCGAATGGCTGAAACTTCTAGCCGCTAGGCAAAAATGTATCCGGAGTCACGGCGCGCTTATTCTCCGCTCTAACGACCGAACCCCACGAGATAACTTGTCCAGCGGTGAAATGGCCCACAAATAAGCGACTGATAAATCAGCTCTGGCCAAAGGAAAAATTGCAGCGACACGCCGTGACCGTGAACACATTCCCTGCCATTGTGTTCGAAGTAAAAGTCGGTGGTTTCTATACGCAGGAGGATTCGAAAAATTCGGAAAGCACGCAGCGTCGATGTCAACTTGCTATCGAGTAACGTTGAAGGAGAATTAAGCGGCGGTGTGTCGATATACCGTTCGAACGGACGAGTCGAAGCGACGTCACGGTTGGAATCGAACAGAGTTTCGAAACGAGACGTTGATAGGGAGTACACGGATGTTCCGGATGGAACGTTTTGAATACGATTAGCATCCTATGACTACAAGACACCGGTTAGTGGATCGTTAACAACTTCGAAACGTCGTTAACAACGTTTAACGATCTTCTTTACGTTCGCATTGTAACTCGGAAAAATTGCATTCAACGATGACGGGGTATAAAAACAAATTCGGAAGAAGAATAACGTAGCGTTATGGTATGGTCGTCGAAAGAAATGGCGCATAATGCAGCTCGACGTCGAGCCACGGGGGTGGAGAGAACGAAGAAAAGAAACGGCGGAAAGAAAAAGCTCCACGCGACAGCACGAAGTTTCTTCGCGCTATGTTTTATTTGCCGGCCGCGAGCGGTGCAAGAGTTAAAGCTCGCATCTACCGCCGCTGGGCGAAGATACAGTCAAGTAAAGTGGCGGGCGTTAGACTCGCGGTAGGAGTGTATAAAGGACCCTGCCCAGTCACCGCAAACTCCTATTCCCACCCTGCACCCCTATGCGCTACCCCGTTACCACCCTCTGCAACCCCCGCCGCATACCGGCTAGCAAAGGGTTCGTAAAAGTTGGGGACGCCCGGGATATTTACGCGTCACCGTAAACTGTAGGCGTCTTCTTACTTACCCTAGGATACACTGGCACGCTACCTCCGGCTATAGCTAGATACAACCCCTTTTCTTCGGCACACCGCCGTCCGGCTCGAGATTATTATGCCGCTATCAAATGGCACCGTTATTTCGTCTGGCACGCTCGAAAAATGCATTGTTTGCGTTTGTGTGTGGTCTCAGTTTATGCGAAGCGATGCGGTGACGTTTGGATAGCTTCGGAACAGTGTTTCCCAACCTTTTTCGAGTCGCGATTCCCTTTTTGTAACAGATAACTAACCTACAACCCTCTACCATTTTCTATATTTTATTTTTAGACAGCGAATCGAGGTTCGACGTTTGAAAAAATATAAAAATCTCATTGTTTAAGAAAATTAATTTTTTCAGGATGCGAGGCGATAACCAATTTCAATTAGATATTGCGGTAACGAAGGAATCAGGATCGATTAGCGATTTAATTTATAACGTAGAAAGTAAAAGGTTCGGACGAGTAAATTGCTCTATCCAGGCCATCGGCTGTTTCCTTTTCTCTAGCATTAGCATCGAAAAATGGTTAGCGCCTGCAGCGCAGGTATCTTTGCAAATATGGTCTCGGGTACAGCACGAAGTTCGAAAGAAGGCAGAAGCTAAACGTAAAGGTACGAAGAACGACCTTATTTCTGAAAATTCTGAGAAGGAAGGGTGGGATTAGAGGTCGTCGGATGAGCGCCTTGACGAATTAAGTTATTCGGCCTGATGGACTCTTCCTCCATAAGCATAGTATTCGAAAATGGCTGCCTGTAGTGTTTACGAGACGATGGAAGATGCCAAGCATCTGTTGAGAATATTCGATATAAATTCTTTCCTTCTGTTTCTTACCGAATTGTTGCGTTTAAATGTCACAATAATTATTCAGAATATTAGCAGTAATTCATTAAATAGTTGATTGTTTCTGAAATAGATTATTGTAACCAAATTTTTTAATTCGACGCCTCAAGTTTAAGATATTTGAAATTTTGAATTAAAATTTTTTAAATTCATCCAGAAAATTACCAAATTACTATCTGCATTTCAGTTTATCCGTTCCCTCTTTTCTGTCACGCTTTCCCCTTTCTTCCAACACATTAAATACGACATACGGCGCGAGAAATTACACGCGAAATAAGACATCGGTGGAATCGAGCGCGATTCTCGCTTACGATCATCAATCGAAACTTCACAAAGGATTATTTCAGGCGCATTCTGCGACTTTCTATCGTTCGTCATCTACTTCTCCGGAGAAGTTCTACACGCGGGAACACGTGTTTATCGACGCGCCTTCACCTTTCTTCATTCTGCATCACGAATCCGTTTCGTCCGCGTGGAATTGATCGGTATATTTTCGAATTGGTTCTCGTGTATTTAACGGGCACGCACGTCTGCTGAATTTCATCGGCGTCGTTCACGGTTGTGCACGGTCGTCGCCTATTCCCCGCTCTGGCCACGTATTTATAGACGCTGTTTTGTCTATTTTCTATGTATTTCACACGCGGCCGGTGAACGTTCAACCGTGGCGTACCTACTCGTCCCGTTCGCTTTATTCCGCACGCGACACACGAGTATCTCTTCCATCCGTATTTTTAACCCCCGTGCCATCGGAAGGATTTCCAAAAGTTACACTCGCTCCGGATATTTATGTATCGTAATTTCCGAACGCTCCAAGACGCAGCCTTTCCTCCTTCTCTTCGTTCCGGATTACCCCGAAACTAGATACAAGTCACCCCTTCGGAACGCGCCAAGCTTCCTCCGTAATTATCCTACCAAATGGTCACATTGTTTCGCGTGCCTGGCCGGCTAAATTAAGCGAAACTGCGTTTCACGCGTCTCGAAAAAATATACGCTCGTTTTAATTCGCCGAGAGGAAAAGATGAATCGCGGAGGAACGTTCGTTTGAAAAAAAAAAAAAAAAAAAAAAAAAAAAAAAGAAAAAAAAG
>SMSQ01010566.1:502574-514568 GCA_019453375.1 Ctenoplectra terminalis | reverse complement strand
AGAGAGAGAGAGAGATGCTGGTTGCGCGATACGTATCGAAAATTCCGAAATATCGAGCGATGATCTTAAAAATAAAGCCACACGCTATTTCCGATAGCCCGTCGCTTGGAGCATAGATTGCGTTTCGATCGAACGGTACAACGATAGGAACGCGTGATCCGACTCGCGTCGAAATTTAGGAAGATCGAGGTTCGAGTTTCTCCGTCTGTGTCCGCGGCAAGTTTGTCAGGACAGTCTTAAAAGTACAGAGAAGTCGATCTATGGGAATGGCGAACGGTTCTTTCCGAGTGGGAAATGCTAAGCTCGTTCGTTCGTTCGTTCGTTCGTTTGTGCATCTAGAGGGAGGGTTTAATTCCCTTGAAGCATTGTCCACGTTAGCCACCATTACACTCACATGGCCATGCAATTAGCAATGTAAATGCCGGTTAGTTAGTTAGCGTGTTCGTAAAGCAAACGAAGGTGGGCACTGGGACTAGATAACGGACCTCCCAGGCGAGTGATCATCTCAATTAACCTTTGATAACGCCACGGTTATCAATTGCTTTTTGCATACCAATCATTGTCTCTGTTTTTTCTGCCGGATTTAGAGCGTCGCCTATATCGCCATCTTTTCGCGAGCTCGCAAGCTTCGGTCGACGATCGAAACTTTAATATTCGCAATTTGAAGAGTAAACGAATCGCCAACCAGGTAGATTTATTCCGATTAAATCTCTAAACGTACAATTTTACGATTCAACATTTTCGGTATTTTAATATCAATCTCTGAAACGTAACCCCGCTTACAACTAACTACAAAATAACAATCATTACGTGTGGACGTTTTAAAATTAAAATAGAATCACCTTTCCGCGTAGCTTTGATACAACAAGATACGTTTAATCCCAACGCGTGCACACAATACCTATAGATAGGATAAAATCTGATACCTCATCGATCCACGGTCGCTCAAACCCAGTATCCTCTAATTAGCTCGATCGTTNAGAGAGAGAGAGAGAGATGCTGGTTGCGCGATACGTATCGAAAATTCCGAAATATCGAGCGATGATCTTAAAAATAAAGCCACACGCTATTTCCGATAGCCCGTCGCTTGGAGCATAGATTGCGTTTCGATCGAACGGTACAACGATAGGAACGCGTGATCCGACTCGCGTCGAAATTTAGGAAGATCGAGGTTCGAGTTTCTCCGTCTGTGTCCGCGGCAAGTTTGTCAGGACAGTCTTAAAAGTACAGAGAAGTCGATCTATGGGAATGGCGAACGGTTCTTTCCGAGTGGGAAATGCTAAGCTCGTTCGTTCGTTCGTTCGTTCGTTTGTGCATCTAGAGGGAGGGTTTAATTCCCTTGAAGCATTGTCCACGTTAGCCACCATTACACTCACATGGCCATGCAATTAGCAATGTAAATGCCGGTTAGTTAGTTAGCGTGTTCGTAAAGCAAACGAAGGTGGGCACTGGGACTAGATAACGGACCTCCCAGGCGAGTGATCATCTCAATTAACCTTTGATAACGCCACGGTTATCAATTGCTTTTTGCATACCAATCATTGTCTCTGTTTTTTCTGCCGGATTTAGAGCGTCGCCTATATCGCCATCTTACGATTCAACATTTTCGGTATTTTAATATCAATCTCTGAAACGTAACCCCGCTTACAACTAACTACAAAATAACAATCATTACGTGTGGACGTTTTAAAATTAAAATAGAATCACCTTTCCGCGTAGCTTTGATACAACAAGATACGTTTAATCCCAACGCGTGCACACAATACCTATAGATAGGATAAAATCTGATACCTCATCGATCCACGGTCGCTCAAACCCAGTATCCTCTAATTAGCTCGATCGTTCGAACTCGTCCGTACCATCGAACTGCGAAACGCGACTCACTCGTAAACAACGGTTCACGAATGAAGAGGATGCCACGAGAAGTCGGGCCAAGGAGACGTGGCTCGGATGCGGCGTGGATCCGGTGTAACGAACGCGCTCGGTAATCGCGTCGGAGAGTCGCATGACGACCGTTGAACCTTACTAATGGAACGCTCGCGATAGTCGATCACACCACTTAACATGTACGGGTATAAATCTGGTGTCGTGGCGAGCCGAGGCGAAACAAGCCACCTAACGAAGCGCCGTGTCGATTCCTCGCGTGGCAAGGCGCGACTACCTCTCCTCTCTCACCTCTCTCGAATTCCAACGGTTCCCCGTTCCGTTCCGTTCCGTATGCCTACGTTTTGATCGTCCTACCTACAGGACGGATATCATCTTTTCTAAGACCAGACTCAACGCTTCTGTGTGCGTCTAAAAAAAAAAACAAATAAATAAATTGACCGGTTGGTAAATAAAGCGAAACAAATATTTGCCCTCGTTTCCAAATATCGCGTTACAACAACGCTATTCGCGATCCGAGCAATTGCGCGCGGACTAATTTTATAGCTTGACGAAAAGCGCGTCAAACGAGTCGTATAACGTTCCCACGAATTTGTACGGCTTTCGCATCGAGTCCATTAAATATTCCGGTTGGGTACCGCGTAAAAATGAAAATTAAGCGATCCCCAATTGTTTACAGGGTCGCCGTGAGTATCGCGCATCGCGACCTGTCCACCCTTCTCGCTCTTTGTTCTCGTAGCGAGGGAGGTAACCGAAGCGAGCCGCGTTACCGACCGATCGAGTCGGGACGCGTTCGAGCTTTTAAAGTTGCGGCCGAAGGCGGAACGATGGCGCTCGGATCTTTATGCCACACCCGAGACTCTTCTGCGCTCGTAGAGAGCGTCGCGGAGAGCCCTTCACGGCTGACA
The DNA here is from genome assembly GCA_019453375.1 of Ctenoplectra terminalis. Lineage (NCBI taxonomy): Eukaryota > Metazoa > Arthropoda > Insecta > Hymenoptera > Apidae > Ctenoplectra > Ctenoplectra terminalis. Next base: position 511,776 of record SMSQ01010566.1, on the reverse strand, counting down.
ACCAGTAGCCACGTGCCGTTCATTTCTCAGGTACGGTTAGAACGTGCCTCTCTTTTGCCAAATTTCCGGTTTGTCCGGAAAAGAAATTGCCAATCGTGCGATAAAGTAACAAAGATAAATTTTCGACACAGAGGATAGACGAAAGGTCGATGTAAAATCTATTTTCGTGATTTGGAGTACAAATTTGGGCAAGATAAATATATAAAAATAATTTTATTGCTAAAAAATTTACACAACGAATTACACGAAGACTTAAAGAAATTTCCAATCCCGTTCCTAAGTTTCCAAGACGCTATACGACAAGTCTCGAGCATTCGGGACAAGGGAGTGCCCTTTAAAAGTCGTTTGCGGTAAAGGTTGTGCGATAAAGTCGCGGAATTTCAATAGCCATAATTACCACAGTTCCCAACGAAACGTACCACCCTACGGATTCCTCGAGCGTTTAAATAAATAAAAAGAAAGAAAAAAAAGAAAAAAGAAACGACAAAGGAAAGAAATAAACGGAAGAGGACGCGCTGCAACTAACTTTGCACCCACCGAACGATCATTACGAAACTCGTTTGGTCGTGTAACCGAGCCACCGAGAGATCCGTCAAACGTCTTCCGGTGGTCGATTACGGCAGCTAGAATCGGCCTGGCGGATGTTGTTAGCCGCGTTCCGAGGGCTCGTGAAAGCGGTCGTCGATAACAAACTGCCGGTCTCGCGGAGGCCCACCACCTTGCGATGAAATTAGGCTGTCCGTAAAATGTAATATTATTTTTAGTTGGCTGCCCTTCCCTGCTCACCGGCGGCAGTAACCATAACTTTTCGTGGGCCCGCGTGGCGTGACGCCGGCTATCCGCTCGGCCAGAGCTCTCACGCATACCAAACTCCATCCACAACACACTAATTCTCTCTTCTATCCACCCACGTCCTCGCGAGCTCTCTCTTCCTCATCGTCGTCCACCCTTCCCTTTCTTTCTCGTTCCTTCGTCCACGACCGCCGGCCCTCCCCTCCACGATCGCTTCTTTTTCGACCGCTTCGCTCTCTCTAACGCCCGATTCTCCTCTCTTCTATCGCCATCGTGGTTCGAGCGTTCGCCATTCCAGCTGCCGGCGCGTCTTCTCGCTTTCGAACCGACCTTCAAGGCTGAATCGAAATTCTAGCGGACTATTCCGATCGACGATCCAAGGTCCTCGCCCTCGTTCCTGACCTTCCGCACCTTTTAACTACCGGTTCGAATAATACCCGTGTCGATTTCATTTTCTTCCTCCTGTTGGACGAGCCACCAGTGTCTCTTTTCATCGACACCACGAATCTTACGATTCAGCTTTCGTCTTCCAATAATCACTCGGCTGCGCACCATCGTGGGCTGTGTTCGGTTTAATGGCGAGTGTCGCGTGTATCTTATCGCGACCGCATTAACCCCTGCGCTTCTTCCCGGCGACGCGACCTTTTTTATACGACCTTCCTTACGATTCGCCGCGAACGAGCGTCACGTTCGTCGAGTAAACATAGAAATGACAATGACGAAACATGGAAAGGACAAAGCCGCACAACAGAGTGAAAACGATTTGTGCTTCGAGAGGGAATTTGAGAACACGGGTCAGCGATCTTCCTAGCGACCAGTCCTTGACCTTTTCCGCGGATTTCGTTTGGATATCACGGCCGCGAATCATTTCAGCGGCTTCCTCCCCGGTATTTTCTGTCACGCAATTAACGTTTAAGCGCGACCAGCCACGCTCGTACCGAAGGGACCGAGCCGCGACGATAAATCGCTCGCTCGCTCGCGCTCGCGCGGGCTCCGGGGAGATTTAAAAACATTCGCGCCCGTCAGATTGTGTGCCGCTCGGACGCGCGCCACGCTGGACCAAACACCGTCGATCCGAAACGGAGATCGCATCAATTATTGTGGGCTTTATTATTTTTTTTTTTCTTTCTTTCTTTTTTTTCCGTTGGTGTTTGGAATTTTATTTTTTGGTTGCGATTCAACGGAAACGGGGAAACGAGGTTGTTCAATTGGATTTTACTTTTTCGAGGTAAACGCTGAGATGATCTTTCGAGTTGGAATAAAGTTGGATAAATTAAAATTATTTGTAACGTTACAGTGGAGAAACAGAGACAAAAATGTTTCTTTCCGAGGACTTTTTAAATTTCATTTTCTGTTTTTGTTTCTTTTTTTTTTCTTTTCAAATAATATTTTGTACAACGGTCGGAATATTAATGAAAATGAATTAAGACTTTTCGGAAGCAGAAATTCAAGAACCGCCTTTCGGTACGCGAGGCAGCTGATGAAAAGTACCAATTAATGGGCAGGCCTCTATCGAGCCACGAGTCCTTGCACCTTTCTTCCTTCTCCGCCGTCCCACTCGCAGTGGCGATGGGCGTTTCGCTTGACATTTCGCGCAATGTATCATAACCCAAACAAAATTACCTGTTGAACCTTATAATTTTGATAAGAGAAATTCACCCAGCTGATATGCAAAACAGTGTCTCCGTACGATCGTCTACCTCTTATCGCCAACATATCTTTGCACGCTTTCAAACTTCCTCGTACGCAAAAAACGTGAAACGAAATAAAAAAGGAAAAAATAAAAAAAAAAAAAAAAAGAAAAGAAGCTAAGCACAATAATCTCCCCTTCCTCGTTTTTATTTTACAGCTGCGAAAGAAAACTTTGCACGTAACAACGGAACGTAACCGCGACACTCAACCGTACACACAACACTCACACGTGCGACAATTAAAGTGATTTACGGAACACAGACATTTTTCAGTTGCTCGTAAAAGTTTAACACCTGTGTCGGGATTCAAACGGCACCGCCCAAACGGTATCGGTCCCATTAATTCCAGGATCGATTAACGGCGTTTCGTCGGGAATCGACGCGACCCGAGGGTAAACAACAATACGTCGCGGCCATCCCGACGACATCGTCGGTAATAACTTGCCATTACGGCTAACGATAGGCGCGCGCTCGATCGCGCGAAGAAAAAGAACCTCGAACCCGGTGTACCTGGCCTCGGATGCTCCCTGTGTACCTGGAATCACTTCTCCCGTCGACGCTTCAAAGAAGGAGAGAAGCAAAGGGTGGAGGAGGACGACGAGGAGAACGAAGAGGAGGAGGTGAACGACGAGGAGGACGAGGAGGACGAGGAGGACGAGGAGGACGAGGAGGACGAGGAGGACGAGGAGGACGAGGAGGACGAGGAGGACGAGGAGGACGAGGAGGACGAGGAGGACGAGGAGGACGAGGAGGACGAGGAGGACGAGGAGGACGAGGAGGACGAGGAGGACGAGGAGGACGAGGAGGACGAGGAGGACGAGGAGGACGAGGAGGACGAGGAGGACGAGGAGGACGAGGAGGACGAGGAGGACGAGGAGGACGAGGAGGACGAGGAGGACGAGGAGGACGAGGAGGACGAGGAGGACGAGGAGGACGAGGAGGACGAGGAGGACGAGGAGGACGAGGAGGACGAGGAGGACGAGGAGGACGAGGAGGACGAGGAGGACGAGGAGGACGAGGAGGACGAGGAGGACGAGGAGGACGAGGAGGACGAGGAGGACGAGGAGGACGAGGAGGACGAGGAGGACGAGGAGGACGAGGAGGACGAGGAGGACGAGGAGGACGAGGAGGACGAGGAGAACGAAAAGGGTGGGGTGGTTACGCATCGAAGGCGGCCCTATGGACGGCTCGCAAATCATCCGGATGCATCATACCGCAATTACACGGCGAGAGTTCATTTAAATGCAATAAATAATACGCCACTCATTGTATCGTGCCATCTGGCGAGTACGTTTTCTTCTCTATGCCCTCTGTGTGTCTGCGCACACCACGCGTGGAACGGGCCGAACTGGGCCTGCAGCTTTTCTCCTTGCGCCAGCCAGCTTTTGAGCGGTCCGTTCCCTCTTCTTCTGCGAGCATCGGCTTCCTTCGACCGGCTGTGTGTCGGTGAGCGCCGCCGTTTGAAATTATGTATTCACGGATTCCGACGAATCGCAGGTTTCGGATAACATTTTTCGAAGCGAATCTTTAACGCTGTTTTTGTACGAATCTTAGGAATTACACCGGGCACGAATTTTTTATTTCACGATAGAAAATTGGGTCAAACGATGTTTAAGAGAGAATATTTTATATCGCGTGTCTGTTTCGCTCGTTTGATACCGTGGCGAACGATAAACTACTTTCCTTTCGACCACCAGATACCCACTTTACCCCTTCGAATATCTCTCTCCCACGCATTCCCCGATCAAACAACCGTAAACATAAAGAATCGAAGCAGCAACGGAAACTAAAATCGAGCGGGGAATCGAGTCGCGGAAGGACACAGGCATACGCTATTCGAATCGTACACGTCGGAGCGATAGTTTGTCCAGCGTATTTATCGTTCTAAATCTCGACTGGCTTAATGCGGCCATAAATCCAAGGGGCACGGTCGGGGCGTCCCATCAAAAAAGAGAACGTCCGCCGTGTCCCGGTGAAATATTTCCAAGTCGGAGTCCGCCGTTGCCGGCGACGTCGACGACGAGGCCACCGTCGCCCGCTATCGGGATAATTCGACGAGGAATTTGCACATTCCTGGGAACGATGTATGCTCGGCGTCAAAAGCCGGTGGCAGCGACGCGGGGACGCGTCTTCGTCCTGTTCGAGATCCGGTTAAAGGCGGACAGCACACCGAGGAGAAGAGCGTGGCGAGGCCCTTTGATGTCACGACATATCAGCCGGTAGATCGGCCGACGCACCCTTATAAACAAGGGTTACTCGAAAGAAATCGCAATAATTTATACCCTAAGGGCTTGGGCAGCGATCGCGTGTCGTTGGGTTACTACCTACCGGCCGTACGCTTCACGTATGCATACACGCGTGTTCGTGGGGCTGTCACGTGACCCGAGCATTTTCGTTCCACGCGAACCACGAGGTGTACGTACCTTCTGCGAAGGCCGCTTTTGAGGAATCAATCGACCACGGTTTGCTCGCTACGAATGCTGTTTCTCCTTCTCTGTTCTTCCTCCGACCGAAGAAGGTGCTCGTTCAAAGGGGTTGAGGGAATTCGGTGTAGCTTTGCTCGCATCGTTAAATTTAGTTCGCGTTAAATAGACGCGGTGCGTTTCCGTGGTTTCTCGATTTCTACGATTGGCCGCGATAAAATATTTTTTCAAAGGTAAACGGGGAAATTTATTCTCAGCTATTTTTAATCGCTTCGTCGTTCTCTCGAGGGGTTATCGTTAATATCGGTAATGGGTTATCGCGCTTAATTGGCAGATTAAATTCTATCGTAGACATCCGTGTAAACGAAGAACAACTTATACCATCTTTGGAATACCCACGATAGATCTTGGAACGTATCGCGCACGGAGACGAGGGTTCGGCTGCATGTACATTACCCAGGAATAAATAAATGGTTTTATTTTATCTTTAACCTGAATAAACGAAGTGCTGACAAGTCCAGCTCACCGTGAACCTCGAAAAGGTTAATGGGAATCATAACTCTGTGGCATTGTGCTTCACCGAAACGCAGCGTGTTGGAGTTCCCATGCGAAGCGGCGAAGCTCGGCGCGGCGATGGCGAACCGTTGTTCGTTAAAGGGCTTTTCCGGAGCGGTCTGAAACGCGCGTTAATAAACGTTAACCGACGAGTGTCGGCATTAATTACGAGCACAGGCTCGAGACGCGATCGACACCGTGATACGCGTTCGAATGTCCAGTAATTAGCGAAATCTCGTGATCGTAAAGCAATAAATATTCCGGTCACGTGATCCATCTTGCGAGAAGGAACGATGCGCACCGGTCGCCGGAGAAAAGGTATTAGAATGTAAATGCAATGCAAGACTGGCCAGCAGCATTCCCGTCCGATGTAAGGAAAAAGATTTTTTTTTAAACTTTATCCCCTTGCCCGTGAAGCGTCGCGAGTAAATTAAACGCGAGCAAAAGAATCGGGAAACGAGCTGCTCCACCGATGTATACTAACTATGTGTGTATAGATGGAGAGATAGGTGGAAAGAATCTGCGCGCGTTTCTGTTTTTCGTTATCGCTGACACGACTCGATACGCCGCGACTAACACACGATTCAACCGTTCTGTTAGCGATTTTTCGAGAGCGTAATTAAACGCGTAACGTTAGGTTGCTAAATTGGCTGGATATACGTATATAATTGAAATTCTTCGATGCGCAGAAGAATACACTGTTGCAACCAGGAATCGTATGTAGTTAATCCAATTAAGTGCAACTTCCGATTCGATGAGTTTCGAGATTCCTAGCAGAGTTTTTGCGTCGATCGAATCCCGTTTGATCGTAAGAAACGAACGATCGTAAAAATTACGTATAACCGGAAGCTCGTCCGAACCCACGAGGACGGATGACATCTTTACGTCAACCAAATAAGCCCTAAATTATACCGGAATTGGAATAATTCCAAGTCCCCTGGATGTCGTCCAAAGTTCCCCCCTTCTTGGAACTCGCGTACCTTACCCGGAGCGATTCTCGTTGGCCGTTTAAGATCCAAAATAAGAGGTGCAACGTTTTAAAAAAGAGATTATCTCGGCATGGCCGAGGTTTGTGGGCACACGCGTGTCCGTGGAAAATGCATATTAGCCTTATCTCTGCGAATGAAGCGAGTCAGAAACGAGCGTTCCGCGGAACAAACAACGGAGACTAAATTACCGAACAGCCGCGCTAAATAACACGGAAGAACAGGAGCCACGCGGAAATAACGCCAACTATTTCCATTTTCTGATTGACGTCAATCTTCGATCCGGAACACGATCGAATGCTCGTTATTAATAATCGATGCCAAGGTACACAGCGCGCGTTGCCTCGACGAAAAGACGGGACGCTATGGAAGAGAACCCGAAACACCTAAGCAGTCGATAAAAGACGAATGGCAGCCACGTTAAAGCCCCATGGGTGCCGCGTTAGGCCGTACGGTTCAGGGTGGTCCGGCAACTTTCCGTCGCAGGAATGCAACAATGTAACAGAAATCGTCCCTCTCCCCTATTCCTCCCACGATTTTATTTTCATAAAATTCTTTTTTTGCCTCCTTTCTGCCGCTCCTTTTGCTTCCGCCGTTTTATTTTTATCCTTATTATCATCGTTATTATTTTTGGACGGCTGCGGTCCGATCTTGCGAGGAGGCCCGCTCGAAGGTGGAGTCGCGCTGATGCCGGATAGCGGAGCGGAAAGGAGGGCGACTCGGACGGGGCCGAGGGGGCGCAACGGGGAAAACGAAGAGAGGGATATACGCGTGTATCGCCATGCATCATCCTACGTTCGTTCGAGAAACCAAAGGCCACCGCGGGGTGCGTTACCTTTTGCTGCTTTGCCTATGGGCGCCTAAAAGCGCCGGATTCTTTTCTCCGTTCCGCCAACCGAATAACCAACGATTTCTTCAAACGTAACCAACCACGAGCAATTTGTACCGATACCGCGGAACCGAATCAAATTTTCACTCGTGCACGCGATACTCTATATAAAGAACAAGTCGCTACTGTTATCGAAGAATTTCAAGAGCCACCGGGATCGTTACCGAACGTATCTGCACCAATTAAATTCTACTCGAAACATCGAGCTATCGAACCAGTGGAATCTACTTAACGATAAATCGCGCGCAAAAAGGTATTCGACGCAATGGTCGAACGGTGGAACACGAGTTCCTTCCGGCTGCGTGGTCGCACACGCTTGGTTCATCGGTTATCGAAACCGTACACACGGGCCTATACTTGGAATACGAATATAATACGAGTCCGACTATAGGGGGCTTTGCGAGCTCGCAGCGTGGTACCATCGAAGCACGGGTAATGAGACGGCCCCCGACCAAGAGGAGTTGATATGCCCGCGCCCGTTCCGACCACAGTCCCTTTACCATAGAACAACCGTGTTGCCCTATACGTCGTCGACCGACTAACAAACCTCCGCTGGTCGACCTCGATGCTCGTGCTTATCGATGCGCTCGCTCGTTCGCCGCGCTGTCCGCCGCGCGACCGGGACACCGCGTTGCGTACACGCCAACACGCGTTCTATCTCTCTCGCGTACACGCGCGCGTACACACGTATAAAAGTACGTACACGATTAAAAGGGTCTCCTGTAATTCTCCATCGACCGGCAACCAAATTATGTAATTGTGCACACACGCGTTCCAAGCTGTTCGCGCGCTATGTAAATTACGCGCGAACCCGCTTAATTTCGACGACGACGACGACCGGTAGACGCGCGTAATGATCCCGCGCGTACAAAACGGGTCGGGGTCCGAGGCTAGTGGACGCGAAAGGCCGGGGTGAGCGCGTAAATTACGGTGCTTCCATTTCCATCGGTCTTTAAGGAAATTATTAAAGCCTGTTAAGATGCCGATCAGGCCGATCAACCGGGAGGACAAAAACTAGAAGAAGAACACAGCGGAGCTTCTTCTCTTGAGCATCGAGGAAACGAGAACACCGGTTCGCGCCTCGTGCGTGAGCGTATCGAATTCTCTTTGGTATAAACCAGAGATGGACCATTGATGGATCAACCTGACTCGAGTCGAGTCAACTGCTTTGGCCATAGTTGAGAATTCAAGCAGACTCGATGTTTTCTCAAGAATGGCGACTACAAATCACGGGAACAGCTCGGCTTTTCGTGACCAGCCGCCGTATTTCCTCGAAACAACGATTTTTGCATACCCGTTAGTGAATTTTCATAAATTATCCGCGCGATAAGACGCGTCTATCCGCGAGTCGCGAATTAACGTAACCGAGCTAACGGAAATCGCCGCGAAACTAATGCTAGATCCTAGAGAACATCGGCGCGAATAAGCTTCGCTCACGTGCCACGGTTTGCTATTTAAGCGCTCGTGCGATCGTCGATAACCGTTTCTCTCGTTCTCGTCCCATAAATTACCACGGTTTGAAGACACCTGTCCGAAAGGAAAGGAATCGGTTTCTAGGGACTAGAGAAGAGGCGCAACGCGCGAAGGTAAGCGACAAAACAAGCAACGCGAACGAGCAACGATTTTCCAAACGTGGAATATACACGGCTGCCATGGATAATGCAAAGGTTCGCCAACGGCTTGCACTATAATCATTAAACGATGACTGACTGAATTAAATTATCTGTAATCGGTCGGTCGATCGGTCCCGATCAGTGGCTCGGAATCGGAGAACGTGACCTCGTACGTAAGACCGTCGACTACCTACTTCGCAGTGGGTCTCATCTCGATATTGCTATCGATCACGAATGCCGAGCAAAAAGAAAA
>SMSQ01010566.1:490391-501347 GCA_019453375.1 Ctenoplectra terminalis | reverse complement strand
GAAGAAGAAAAGAATTGAAAAAAAGGAGAAAAGAAAAGAAGAGAAAAGAGGGATCACGCCTTGTCCCGCGTACCTCGACGATTTTTCATGGGATCGGTAGGCAAGTGGCTTTTACCGGAGAACCGCCGCTGGCAAACCGAGCGAAACCTGGCTTTTTGTAATTTCTACGCTTCGTAACAAGAGAACAAGACCCGATCCGTTGGGAGAAAACGCGGTCTAGATGAATCGAGCACTTACGATCGGTCCTCTGGTACACGCACGCGACGTTCGAGAAAGAGAAACGCCGAGAAGTTTGGCGAGAGTTTCGAGAGAGAATCGCAAGCAAGTTGCGATAAAACAGCGCAGGGGTGGTAGCCCGAAAAACCGCAACTCGTGTAGTAATTTCAAGTGCATTTAACCGCAAAAATGATTGTTATCGAAGAAACAAGGGACTGGAGCGTAGGATGGGATATCGTATTAGCCGTTCCTGTCCAGCCCGAGTAATCTTCTCGGCGTTCACAATTCGACAGAGATTGGAACAATGATTATATCGGTAGGAGAGCGAATCGCTCGTGCCGTGTTCCGGCCTTTATGAACGAAAATGACTTGGAGAAATCAATAAGGAATTAACGCTTACACGGTAGGTGGGGCGCTTTATGTCTTCCGTACATAGACACGGGGAAGCTGTAATGATATAGGAATAGAATTATTCGATACTGTTGATCAAAGGTGAGTTGCAAAAAATCAACTTCACGATCTTCGATGCGAAGTCCGAAGAATATAAGCGAAGATTAAAAAATTTAATTACCGTAATATTTATATGCGCATAAATAAATATTTTATCGCGCGAATAACTTTGAACCCATTTGGAGTGTTTTTAAATATTTATGACAAAACACCGAGCCATTCATGCTCACGGAAGTGGAAAGCTGTCGCGCCCCAACTACGACTCGCAAATAAAAGAGTGACAGGCTAATAAAGTCGGCATCGGTTTTAACGAATTTAAGGGGACCCCAACAGTCCATAGGACCGTAGGCAAGCAGCCATTTATCCACCCCTTTTCCCCTTCCACGAGTAGCAAGGTCACCTAAATCTCAGCCAGGCAAGAGTTGCACTCAATATTGTGACCGAAGGTGTAACGTATCGCGTTTCGCGTTTCACTCTCCTCCTTTTTGCGTCCTTCGCTACTTTTTCGCCCTGTTTTCGTCTCGTTTTACTCGTCGTTACCACCGCCGCCGCCGCCGCCGCCGCCGTCGCCGTTGCCGCATCCGGATCGTTCCCGGGCGGTGCAGTTCTATATCCGAGGCGCTGATTTGATGCACGTTTTAGATACGAGGATCGACCAACCAGACGCGAAGATAACGAGCTGCTAATACTAAGCTTGAAACTTGCACACCGGAGAGTATTGAAACTTTTCTTTCCTTTTTCGAGTGCCGTTCGGGGAGAGCCGTGCGCGCTGTTCGCGTATACACAAGGCGGGGACGTGTGTGGTAAAACACGCGCGAGCCAAAGAGACGAGAGGAGGCGCGGAGAAGATACGAGGCGCCAACCGCTTTACCTTTTTTTCAAACTAATTATCGGCAGTTTGCGCTTCCGTGTCTCGTTAATCTTATCGTACCCCCCCCCCCCTTTTTCAAAGCACCGTGGAAATTGAATAGCATTACGCGTAACGAAATTCTCTTGTTCAGCCTTATGAATGTTTTATGAATTTCATTAGTAGAACGTCTTCTTCTTCTTCTTCTTCCCTCTTGTCTTCTCGTTTTTTTTTTTTTTTTTTTTTAAGTTGGTTAATTTTCTCTTCTCCTTTTTGGCGAACGTCACTGTATCGAAACGCAGAATACGATTCCGTCTCGAGCAAGATTGGTCGTCGAAGCGAACGAGCATAGTCGTTACTGCGGGGATCGTAGGATGAGCAGGTTAAGTACGTATACGCGTACTCCGGCAGTTATTTCGCAGATTTAGTAGGCACACAAGGGTCGGCGCGTGCTGATAATGCCGCCTCAGCTCTCACCCCTCTCGCTTTCGACCTTACCACCAGGGGGGAAGAGCCCGCGTCCTGCCTTCCAGGGGAAGTGATTTTTCCAAATTCCCTGGCAAATTAGTCTTTTGACCTTTGAACAGTTAATGCTCGCGTTACCCCAAACAGGGTTACAACGTAATCTCGACCGAACGGAAAAAAGGGGGTGGCTCTGTGACCGCACGAATTTCATTAACCCGTACACCGCGTATCAATCCGTTCGCGAGTTATTTCGAGAATCCTATATGCCAGCTTCCCTGTAAACGGCGTTTTATATTTAATTATTTTAATGCCCAATCAAGCTACCGGAGGATAAGAACCCCTCGCAGGGCAGAATTTATTTTCTTTCTCTCCTCCTTTCATTCTTCTCATTCTTCTTCTTCTTCTTCTTCTTCTTCTGCTGCTGCTGCTGCTGCTGCTGCTTCCTCTTAACGCTATACTCCTCTCCAACTTGTTTTACTCTTGTTTCATTTCACAAACTTACATAAAATTTTAAACGCAATCCACACTTGCGCAACGGACGGCGCAAACTTCGCACTGAGGTACAATTATGCAAAAATCGAGCATACTCCCTTAGATTGAGGGGTAAGGTTAACCACACCTGCATGCAGAGCCAGACATACGATTAAATCCATGGGCATGGATAATGAGATGCGTGTTCGACTTTAAGTGGTGAGCCACGTATGAGGAGATCTCCGCAACCGGTCTCTGAATCGCTCACGCCTAGGCGGTTCTCCCTGTCTCTCGTCTTCTTGGCCCGCGTCGCAAACGCGTGCGCCAGTGCACGGAAAGACCGACATCGATGAAAAGTTAGCGACGATCGTCATAAAATTTTGGAGCACATTAATCCGACCGCTGCCTCCTTTTAATGACCTAATAATAACGTAATTTACCCGAATACTAAATAGCTATGGTTTAAGCACGATTTTATTCGATAATGCATCTCGTAACGCGTGTAGGCGATTACCAAAGAACAAGAATTAAATAGGGAACGCAATGCGACGAAACGGAAAAGAATTTGAAGATCGAGAAAACGCAGCGCGAATAACTGAATTTTATTTCGTTATTGTAACTCTATTCGAACGAAGGATTTAGAGAAAAAAAGGAGCAACGATCGCACGCAGCGGTTACGCTGATCGAGATGGCTGTGGTCGAGGGAACTGGGTCCTGTGGGCCTATGGGCCAGCGGAGAAAGGGTCGTACAATTGACGAAGTGGGGGAAAACCAGTGATGGACGGACTCGCTGCTCCCCGGATGAGCGAGCCGCGCCAATAACTTTCCGAGGCTAGAAATGGCACTCGCGTCGCGGCCTTTCTACTCTGCGATCGCGATTCGATGAAATATTAAGAAAAAGAAAAGAACTTTTACGCCTTTAACGCAGTCCGATGAAACAATCTTCGATCATTTTACAATCGTGACTGAGAAAATTGTTAAATTTTATTAATTCGAGCGAAATGTGTCGAAGAAACGTGTATTTAACACAGTAAAGTCACGCGTACTCGTTGTCAGTTAGGATGATCAGTGGGAGAACTATTTTAAGATGTCATTGTCATTGTATTTCAACAAAGATTGGGGATTTTAGAAAGAAAAATAATTTTTCAACGATGAAAAGTTGGAAAAAACAGCGTCAGCCGTACGCTTTAGAAACTGAGCTGGCTCCAGTGACGTAAGGACACGATTGCTAGCTCCTAGGAAAGCGTACGGGCCACGAGAAGGTATCACGGACACGCTTGCAGGACTCTTGACCCATAAAGCATAGGAACAAGTTCCTATGACGGCCCTCTCTCGCATACGTATCGAGCGAGAGAGGAAGAAAGAAGAAGAACGAGGAGGCATAGGAACGAACCGAAGGCCGTCTGGGCGTCGTGCATCAAAAAACCGTTTCCCACAGCTGAACTTTGCACTCGAAGCCGAAGATAGAACGCGATCGGCTTACATCCGCGATAATTAGTGTACCCGAACAAGCAAACATGGCGGAAAAAACTGATTAATTTATCAGGGATTGTCGGCGGAAGACGCATCGCTCCTTTCGAGAGCCAGCGATTTCATTCTTTTCGTCTCTCTTCCATTTGTTTCATCTTTTCTGCCCTACCGCTTCTCCTACGACCTTGCGAACTGCTCGCAATGATATAACTCCAATAATTTGTCCCGTCAAAGGAAGAAAGGAGGTATATAATAGGGATCGTGACCCGATGTAACGCGATACGTAGCTGGTTGCTACGTCCACCGTACACCGTGCACGCTCTCGCGCTATGCATTAGATGCACGTCCACGCGTTTTACGAGATTACGGTCCTTCGCTTCGAGATGCCTACTCTCGTCGCGTTGGTATCTACAAAAATTATCGGTTCGACGCGATGAACGCGAACTCGGTTGAACAACGCTTCCGTTGCTCCCTTTGTTCGACGAACCTTCTAATAAAGCGTGGGTCGTGTTAAGCGTAGCGTTGCGACGAGTCAGGAAAATGGTAACTGTAAATGGCGCAGTGGGATTTTCAAACGCTAGATTTCTCGCGTCAGACGCGTTCCTTAACCGATGAAGAATACGCGATAATTTTTCTCCCAATATCACGATTCGTCGGTAATGTTATGCGTAAAAAAAGTTGGAGCGCGTCATATTTTCTCATGGCGCGACTACAAACGAAGCCAGTCGCGTTCCATCGTGGTCGAAAGTCGTCGCGCGACAAAACATCCAGCAGCTACTTCCCTTGGCCGATAAAAGAGCAAACAGAAGGTGGCTTTATTAGCATACGATTGGCACCGTCCATCTTAATGCCCCTCCGCCGTGGCCCTCTTCCCTTTCCGCGCGCTTCTTTGTCCCCCGTACGCGCGTATCTTCGAACAATGTTTATGCCCGTGTTCCCCGATGTTTCGTCGGTGCGCGCGCGTACGCACGCGCCTTCCAGCAGTCCCGAGGCCACGTATCTTCCTGCCAAATTCGCTTTCTTTCACCTGTTTCTTTGCTCGGCTGTTACGAGCTCGATAAACGCATCCTGAGCTTCCATATGCGTACACTCTTGTCCATAAGTCAACAGATACTTAAGAAATTTAGAGTAGAACGAAGATTTATGTCCGAAAAGTTTAGGATACAAAATAAACCAACCGCGTGCTAATTGTTTATCTCGGAGAAGACCTTAAATTATACTGTCTTTTCAACATTCCATAAACATTATGTTAAGTACTTACAAGCGTCCTATGATTCACGGACGAAAGTGTACATCGATGCAAACTTTATACCTCGAGAGGCCAAAGAGTATATTACTGAACAACCCGAGCGCACAAATTTTTTCAAACTCGCCTCGTTTTAGCGCGTCCAAGGTTCAACGCAACCGATGCAAATTGCTCGACCGTAGTTCCGCATCGCTGCATCATCCGGGTCTGGAATATCTGTTCCCTAAGGAAGGTGTTCGCGACGTAGAATTAGAAAGACCACGAAGCAAACCGATTGGTCGCGGATGCGCTCAAGTTCGAGGCTAAAAGCGAAAAGCTTTTATATCGTATCGAGCTAAAGCTCGTCGATAGACGTCTCAAGCAGCCCCTTCCCTGTCGATTCTCCCGATCGAACGTATTATTATTGTTCGCTCAGTTACCGTAATGATCGTCATTATTGTCATCAGGAGTGTTGCTTGGACGTTTCTTCACGGTAACGAGTTTACTGAAACTCGGCTCGAAGATGCTCCGCTCGAGCAGGATCTTCGGAAGAAAGAAGAGCCCGAGTAGACGCGGCCTCGGGCCACGTCATCATTATTCAATAATCTCACGGACAAGTGCTTTTCGTTTTTCCTTCGACTTCGCTCTTTTTAGCATTGCTCTGTGGTTCTCCTGCACGACATACGTGGACCAATTTTTTGAATCGTCGTTCCGAGGAGATTAAAAATTTGTGGTACAAGATGTCCCGGTAACTTTGAAGCGAGTTCGCTGGTTAACATTGCGGATAAAAATCGATAAGAAGAGCAGAAACTTTTTACAAAACAGTTTACATCTAAGAATACCATCCGAGTCGAGCATTATCATAATAAAAACGGAGTGTTAATGTCGAAGATCGGTAGCTCCGATACAGCGCCAACTTAGTTCTTCTATGTTTTAATTACAACATCTTCCGGGCATGAATATACACTTTATATCGTTAGGGAGATCGGTATCCCCCGGAGGAGATCGAACGAGGAGAGAAAATTGAAATTAAAACGAAAACAAAATCTGTGGAAGAATTTGCAGAAAACAGTGAAAAGTGTGTGCTTCCCTGTACAGGGAAGAAGAAGAAGAAAAAAATTTGTTTAGATCTAAGACGAAAAGGAAAGAAGAGCCACTGATGCTAATTTGGCCTCTCTTCCGCTCTGTACTCTTCATTAACCATACTCCTCACCCTCCCTTTTCTTGTAGCAATTTCCATAGTCTTGTGCGAATATAACGCATTAAGATAATCATCATTGGCTATTAATTTATGGCTCCACGCATTTAGATGGTCGAGATAGTATCGGCTCGCCGCGTACGCTCGGCTCCGTGGCTCGTTTCGATCGAGGAAATCTGTCCGAATCGAAGAACGATTAAACGCGAAACGATATCATAAACGTCCCGTTCCTCGAAACAACAAATTACTCTTCGAGGCGCGTCTCCGAGGCCGTCTAAATCACCGGGGGATTCTAGTTTTTGCGGGAGAAGGTCGGAAGACGCGCGTGGCTGGATTAAAGTAATGATTCTTACGTGTACGCGATTTACGTTCGCTATTTCACCTTCTAGGATGAAGAAGAGCCACTGTCGGCAGTTTGTCCTGTCTTCCGCCACGCACTCTTTATTACCCCGTTCTCCGCCGCCTCTCGCACTCTCTCGCCCTCTGCTTCTCTCTTTCTCTCTCGGCGTGCACCCGCGAGCGCGATTCTGTACAAGTTCAACACATTTAGGGGGTTATCGTATTATGTCGAGTCACGAACTCGTTATAGCAAGGCAAGACGGATCGGCGCTATAAAACCACTTGGTTTCAGTTTAACCAAAGGGTGCACGATATAACTGGTTTACATTTTGCCGCCTTTCTTGCTTTCTCTCTCGCTCCCTCCCCCTTCTTGCCGGGTGTTCTCGTCTCTCAGTGGTTGCACGGGAAATTTTTCAGCAATACCGTGCCTCGAGTCTCTTCTCGCCTCGCCTCGAGATACGATCGTTGCTGCAACGGATCTAGAGGAAAGCGTTGATGCAGGATACGATGAGACCGGGAAGAGAGTTCCGGTAAAAAAGCGCACGGCCAAGGAAAATAATGAACGCGTAGAAGGAAATCGATGCTAATATTGCGTGTACGGGTGAGAAGCACGAGAAAGCCGCGATAAAGCCATGAAAGAGGCACGAGAGGGTAACGAGAGAGCAACGATAGAGCGACCGAAAGGGAAAAGAGAACGCAAAGGGTGCCGTTGGTCGAACGAGAAACATCGTCGAATCGAAAAAACACGAAGATGCAGGAGGATGCACGAAAACGGACAAACAAGCGAGCGTCCCATCGAAACCGGCACTTTCGTTTCACGCAAATTTTAAGTCTCGCGAATAAATTACTAGGCTGTTGGCCCGAACTGCGATTGGACGAGGAAAGGCATCACCCTGGAGGATGAACGGCTACGCGGCAACCAGTCGATCCACGTGCTCGTTATCACGGTAACGATATCGGCGACCGTTGTCTTCGTCGTTCACTCGCGAACAGCGAACTGTGGAGGATGATACGATACGATCGTGCACGCGTTCCCTTATGCACACGCTCGCGTGTGAATTCGCGCGCTGACGCGAAATCGAACGCCGCAGAATCGGCCGCAACGGACTGGGGAACGTGGGAGACGACGCTGACGAAAGGTGTAATTTTAGTTACCAAGAGTAAGTAATGAGCAATCGACAGGCTGAATAGTAATTTCGTGGCAGCCTGCCTCACCGTGGACGAGCTAACCCTGTAGCGGCGCGGCTACGAGGGATCGTACGAGCTCTCAACGCAATATCGAATTTCCCTTCTGCATCTGTTCCCGATGAAAATGCATAACCATATAGAAGCTGTCGAATCGAACGAAACAAATTGGAGAAAAAGAAACAAGTTTCGAGCGATAGCCGTTTAACGAGGAATCGGTGGTTCGCTTAAATGAAATCAAGCACCGATTCGATCGCGGCGAGAGCGTCCGACGGGAAGCGTTCATCGAGTTTAGGAGAACTTTTGTCTCGCTGAGTAATCTGGTAACGGGGAACCTGGCTGAAACGCGATTATCCAAACTGAACGGACCTTGATGGCGAGGTTAATCAATAAGTGGCAACTCGTCTCGGGGAATGTCACGAGCCATCGGGAGGAATTTCGTCTCGAGGGGCACTCGAGGGGTGAAGAGGAGTTGGCAAAAACTGGTTTTCCATTTTAAGCGAGGGAACTCTGTATTGGTGGCTGAAAGGAAGAGAAAATTGATCAGTTTCGAGGACGCGTCGCGCGAGACCTTTAACTAAGTGCATACACGGTCAACGATAAGTATGGGCCACGGAGCGCGTGCAGACGAGAGAACGAACCCGAAGCGTGGTGTTCCTCCGCAACAACGGACCACCCAGCCCTGTTACGTAAGGCCCTCGCGATCCGTTTGCTCGCAGGGTTCCAGGGAGATATTCCGGGAGGAATCCGCTGGTGGTGAGAGGCCGAACAAAGTTGATCAATATAGGATACAGATTATCGCTAGTTCAGCTGTGCAGTTCCGGTCAGGCTGATTCGAATCTCTGGTTCGCGAAACCCGTTCC
This sequence comes from Ctenoplectra terminalis, assembly GCA_019453375.1. Classification (NCBI taxonomy): domain Eukaryota; kingdom Metazoa; phylum Arthropoda; class Insecta; order Hymenoptera; family Apidae; genus Ctenoplectra; species Ctenoplectra terminalis. The sequence continues at coordinate 492,618 of SMSQ01010566.1, read as the reverse complement.
TCCGCATCGGTCACGGGGCCGCTTCTCGTTCGCGCATGTGACGCGAACCACCGCCGCACGCTTCCCGGTTGCACTCTGCTCGCCGACGTACTCCGTGTCAGCGTTCTATCGTAAATCCTCGTGGGCGGGGCGTGAATGCGTTTGCGTTGATGCTGTCCAAGAATAGCGTACAAAGTGTATCGAATTTGTACGATTCACCTCCCGGTCGTTTCTCGTCCCCGCTGCTCCCTTTTCGTTGCACGAGTTCCTTCGTATCTTCCTTTTGGTTCGAGCTGCCGAAAGGATGCGCCGAGTCGATGGCTAGCTTGCAAACACTCCCGAGAAACTTTCAATCAACGCGAGAATAGGGTAGTCGAATATACGTACAAGATTCTTCCTCTAGATCCCTATTTGTTTCTTTTAAAACATCCCAAAATACTGTTCGATGTCTGGGCAGATCAAGGAACGCGTCCCCCACCAGAAACAACCCAAATGTATGCGCTAAATTTGTCACCGTAATAAGAATCGACGAGCGAACTGATCTAACCCGAGATAACCGGAATCTACGATTACGGAGCACGATCGAGGAAGAGACAACACGAGCGATACGAGCGACGAGGTATCGACGACGGATTGAGCTCGACTGGCCGCCGCGACGACGGTAAAACCCGGAAGAGTCGGTCGGTTTCGGTGGCGGGTCTAAAAGAAGGTAAAAGTAACAGTTATGTTCATTGTCGCGCCGCTCTGGCCGGACGTTTTATGACTGTTCCCCCGTAAAAAAAGCTAACGGTTCGCTCTCGTCTCGTCGCTATACAAGTCCTGTTTATTGGCTTGTGTAACACGCCGGAGCAGCGTGGATCAGGAAGCCTTACCGGGGGCTTAGTCTCGGCTCGCGTAGCCGCTCTTTTCCGTGCAAAGTGTCCGTGTTCGAGGACAGACGTGACTGCGCGACCGTTTGCCAGTTTTATTGCCAGGTCCAGGCAAATTACGACGCCGAGCGACGACTTTTACGTCTATTCTCCGTTGCGTCCCTTCTCCCTGACCATCCCGTGGCTTTTTTCCCTCGGCGTGCAAACGGTCGCGTAATGTAATAAAGGTTGAACACGGTGTTCCGTCAAAAAACGCTTCGATTCTCGATACGGGGGGATTGTTCTTTGCGAGATTGAACCGATGGAGGATTTAGATGGGATGGAATAGATTTTCCAACGGTACGACGCGTGGGTGGTCTCCGAAAGCGTTAATATCGGTGTCACTTGTTAAGGAATGGCAACCTGGTACATATACAAAGATAACGAAAAAACTAGAACCGTTTAAAATTTTCTGCATATTATTGCTTTAAAATAGACTTCAACAGACAACCGAAGAACCAGTTTAGAAACTCCGTAGCGTGACGATAAGTATCTCGCGACTGACAGGTACGAGGTATCGCGTCAAACCGATCCATTTCACCCTGTGAGATATAAACTCGTACATCGCCGAGTTTCTCAAGGTTCTTCCTGATGCGCGAAACTTAATTTTCTCGAGCAACTAAAAATAAATCGAAACGAAGTTTCAACGGTCCGCCGATCCATATTCGATACGTTTGTGCAGCTCGAGATAGCGGCATCGATACGAGCCAAGATTCGAGTTTCGAGAACAGGGTTGCGATCGCTCGAGAAACGTCGAAGGAGAGTGTATCGTGCCCGGAAACGGAGCTTCCTCTGCTCCGATGCCTCGATTTCCATTAAAAGTAAATACGTGGTGAGGTCGGCTCGGCGGTCCGCTCCAGTCTAAAGCTCGCTTCGTGTGTAATATATAATATGCGGTTAGATGCAAGACTACTTTTAACCGCGGTCATAAATCAAATAACCGACTGCGTGCATTCCTAGAGAAAACCTGCTCCGGTTAGAGAAAAAAGTCCAGAGACCGTGCTCGAGATCTCGCCGCGTCTAATGAACGTGCTTCGTTCGTTTCGCTTGGCAAAACGAGAAACGATTAGATTTTCTTGTGTTCGCTCAAACATCTTCCGTCAACTCGACGTTCCTTTCCTATTTTCCTGATTGTGTTTATCGTTCTGAGGAACAACATTCGTCGTCGAACGCTGCGAGTGAAACGTGAAAGAGAAAATTTTCTCCGAGGAATTAATTAGATTCTCGCGAATGGATTACAGTGGAATTTTGGAAAGCAGACTCAAGTGCGAACAACAGTCGTGCGAAACCAGTGCGTTGCGCGGAGCTGGTTTTTTTTTTTTTTTTTTTTTTTTTTTTTT
>SMSQ01010566.1:455177-490108 GCA_019453375.1 Ctenoplectra terminalis | reverse complement strand
TTTGGGGGGGGTGTTGTTTTTTTTTTTTTTTTTTTTTTTTCTTTTATCAATGCGAGCAACGAGCTGGTCATTTCGTTCGTCGTCGACGTTTTCTGCGAAGTTTCAATTTAACGGGGAGATCCGGTCCTTCTTCTTCGAAATCACGATCTCGCGCAAGGGCCTGTAAAAATGACTCGGAGGGTCCATCTCGGACGGTCCGAGCCTTGGGCTACACTCCAATTAACCCATATATAGATCCCCTCTCTCTTCGCTTCTCTTTCTCTCTCTTTCTCTCTTTCTCTCGGTATGTCTGGGTAAAAGGAAATTGAGCTGGCTCGTTTGATCGATTCTTTCCGCGACTTCCATAGCCACCGCGATTTCCCTTGCATGGGAATCACGGATCGAACACCACGGATTCGTCGAAAATCGTGCAGCACGAATCAAAATTTTGAAATCACAGCATTCAGAGACGTAGCAAGGTAGGTAGAGAGGAAAGGAGAAAGAAAAGAGAGCTGGTCTCTCGAAAGGCACGCGCGCGTTCCTCGAGCCACCGCTATTATTATGTACAACGTTACGTGGAATTACGGACACCACACGACCGTCTGCATGCTCCGTCTTATTACAAAATCCTCAAGGTCTTCGTCGAACGATCCGCATTTATCGCTACGAGGTTCACCGGCGGGAAACTGAGACCGCGACGTGGAACGAACACGCCTCGGAAAAACATGGAAAAAATGCGGATCGAGGGGTGCTACCGGTGGACACGGGGGGGACGGGACAGGGTGGCAGGGAGAGAGGAAAGAAAAATCGTAGCATGCCGAGAGCGACAGTGTTACGGTAGCCGTAAATTTCTCGAGCTAATGGTGCACAACAAACGCTTGTCCGTACCTAAGCTCATAATGTCCGTTCACGCCGGCCTAATATCGTTCCCGGCGTTTAATAAATATGTCGCGAAGGTAATACGTCATAACTTTTCCACGCGTCGCGATATCGTGCAGGAGCGCGCGAGCGCAAAACCGTACACCCACACGAATGCAGACGCATAGAGGAACACGCGAATCTACACGAGTGGCGGCCCCACGAGCGATGTATTACGTTGATATTCCGTTGAACGGTTACCGCGTAATGTCACTGAGTTATACGCTTCTTAACAGAGACTCTTAATCGCTGGATAATGTTGTCCGCCGATTCTTTCTCTCCTTTTGCTCCTCTTTCTCTTTTCCCCGGTTCTCTTTATCCCTTGCTACCTCGTTCGCCTCTGTCTCGTTCTCTACCGCTCGATACACACGGTGTGTACGCATACCGATAAAACAAACGCGCAGTGTCTCGCGCACGTGACGAATGCGTAATTTCGCCACGGACGAAAGATTGTCCGTACGTTTTTAGTAGCACAAAAAGGACTCCAAGATTAGAAATCAGCCCCACCCCCGGGGGCCGCGCAACGCACCGTGTAAAGTATTCATTGAGTCGGAGCGCAGTGTCGATGGCGTGATTCATGCATCTGGAACTCGGTGGCGCTTCGAGAAAATTAATTAAATCCCACCGATTAATCGACCAGTCTCTCTCTTTCTCTTTAACGCTCTCGATGTTCGAACTACGTATTTCATTTTTTTTTTGTTTTTCTTCTTTTTTTCTTTCTTTTTTTTTTCTTTTTTTTTCCTCCTTTTTCTTTCCTCGAGCGGGACTACCGAATATTCGTTCGCACGTTTTCGCGCATACTCGTGGACGAAGTTGACAGGAAGAGACAAACGAATGTTTATACTATTAACGCACGAACAACACGATTAATATGGCCGGCAGGTAATAACGGCTGCACCGTGTCAGCGAGTTCTCGAAGGATAAGCCGCCGAGAGTCGTTTATGCGCGTCCGCTTAAAAACGCCAGATAGAATCGTACATCATCGTTCGTACGACGGGAAAGAGGCGGTAAAATTAAGAAATTTTCGTTCCGGCACACAGCGACGATCGAGCAATTATTTTAAAAGGTCAAAAGGTTTCAGCTGGATAAATTATGTCCGTCGTCCTTTCCCACCCGCGTCGGCGGTCAATAGCTACGAAATAAATGGGTACGCAAACGTTTCGATTCAGTTCTCGCGTGAACGCGACTAACTTATGTTCCGTTCCATCGGCAACGGGCAGTTCCGTGGCCTGTGCGCGTGAAATCGGCTAAAACGGAAGAGATGGAATGCTCGCAAGATGGTGGATGTGAGAAAGAATACGACAAGCAAAAGGGAAAGCAAAACACGTTTCAATCGTATCGAGTGCAGTTCGTTGCTGTTTTCTTTTTCCTCTTTTTTGCATAATGTGCAAATAAAGCGGCAAACGATACGTAAAGTTTGTAATCGGTGAAGGAAAAAAAAAAGGGCATTAAAATTTGCATACGATCGCGTTTGATGTATCTCTGACGGTAACTCGCGATCACAGGCTACGCCACGTGTTCCGGTTCACGCGAGATAAAGTGCGTCGGTGTCACTGGCAATTAGCCGCTGCTCGATATTCATAACTTTTTTACGTCCGCGCCTTTGGAATCGCTCGAACCTGACCGGAATGAAGAAGGCAAAGAGCAACGATACAAAAGCATTGTGCGGTCAGGTCCCAGGGAAGGCTGGCAGGTGTTGTTCGTAATGGCCGGCCATCGGTAGGCAGACGGCAGAGCTCCTAAGGCAGGTTTGCCGTGGCAAAAACTGTAGCGTGAGTTATGAACGACCGAGTCTATTTGCAGTATCAACCGACCCCGATTACATCGTCGCGTATTAATTGAATACCGGCCATGGCAAGGGCGCAGATGGCGCCGGACCGAGGCAAAGAAATCGGGACATCGATAGTGGACGGCGAAGAAACCGATCGAATATTCTTTCCAGTACGCACCATCGCCACGCCGCACGATCTCCTCTTCGCTGTTTTCGACGAGCCGTTCGTTGATGGAAACGGTGCGATACGGCCGCGATGCGCGGCGATCATCGATTTCAACGAGTTCCACGTACGGCGAGGTATCGCGTCGAATCCCTAAGTAACGCAACGATGGAAGATCGATGAGAAGAAGAAATGTTTAGCCAATACGATGTAAATTGTTGCTGGTTTTATCGAGAGACTGGCGAGCCTAGGAACGCGTTCCTCGATGAATACTTAAACGCGTTGTTAATTACAAAGCATTCTTCTATGATGCGTGTTAAACTGTTTAATCGATCTGTTGAACACGTTTCGATATACTTGATCTGCCTTCCTCTCTTCGAGGGTCATTCATTTTTGCATCGTAGTTTTATTCTCCTCCTTTCAACGGTGAGCGATCGAAATATACGAGCTACGTCTTCATCTCGAAGCAACGGCAAGTATTCCGCAAAAACGTGAGCAGGAACACTTTTCGATTCAATTATTTTGCCTTGTATCCATCTTTCCTTACGGGCACAGGTATACATATCCTTTGTCCGCCGGTGTAGTCGTTCCGATCGTCGAGCACCTAAACACGTTCTTCGTGCCTACGAAGCGCGGCCGATCCAAAGTATGCATTATCTCAGCCCGGAGCAGTGAAATGGCAGTCTGCTATATAGACGAGCAAGAAGCCAAACCAATAAAAAACGCGCCGTTTCATGCTGTCAGCAGCCTTGAAATCTCCACCGATCCAACGAATTTCCCCTTTATACCTACCGTCCTTTATTTACCGTTCCACCAATCCGACGTTTCGTGGTTTTCCTCATTTAACATCGTAACCGATGAAATACGTCTCGTCGACACGATTTACAGGCGTTTTCTTTCGTGCCAAAACACGAGTCCATTAGTCTGGCCAGCCGTGATATAGTGATCGATAGAGATTGGTCCCACGAAGAACTTTTTTTTTGTTCCTTTATTTCGAACGTTTTGGGTAATTTATCTTTGTTATCAGGAATTACTCTATTTTTTTCTCTTCAATTTTATTGCCAAATTCCCAAGAGAGAGATAATACTTTTTAGCGGATAACATTGCCGTTTTCCAAGCGAACACGATAACTGACGCGAAAGCATTTTTATGTGTTACGGTAAGTGATCGAAGTAATCTTTAGCGGCAACCAGTGGTAGATCGTATCGAAACGGAGTTGCGATTATTTTGCACATGTAAAGCGCGGGTTGAACGCTGTCCAGCCCGTTGCTAATCGCGTGAAGTAACATTACGGGTGTTTACGAGTCGCAGCCGCGTTATCGATACAGAAAAACGTGAGACAGGATGTAAGTGATTACGCCGATCAGAAATTACACTTTCATGCGGTGAATCCCCGGACACCCGTGATTAGTACCTTCAAGGTTTTCGCGTTATAATACACGAAAGTATAAAAATTGATTGACGATACTCGGTTCGCGGTGAAATTATGCGGTGAGGCATATGCAAATTGCGAATATTCCAATACATTTTGATCGATGTTTACAATTACTTTTAATGACAAGCTTCTACGCCACTTTATCTCGCTATGGCCGGCCTACGAGCCGTTCTTTTTCCCTTGTTTTCGCAACAATGCTCGCTACCGTGCGGCTGTTAACAAGCACGAATTAATAATCAATCGATGAAATGTTACAGAGCGAAGATCGAATCGGGTTGTAATTTTACGCGATTTACCCACATCGATAAAAATAATGCTCGTTCACGGTCTTCTTTGCATTAAAGTAATATGAACAAATTAAATTCGTCTCAACATATAGAGACAGCTGGCAACGTTTAACAGCCAGATTGCTACCCTTGGCCGTGACAAGGTGCAGACATACTTTTTTTACGTTTCATGCCGCAAAAACAAGGAAGAAATTCCGGTTACATTCACTATAACCCTAGCATTCAACTTTTGTTAACACGTTAAGCGCCACGTCGGTCCCTGCGGACCGACGCTGAAATTTTCGTTTAGGCGTCGTTGATTTCCGAAAACTGACAGTATCAATCTAAAAAAATAATACCTTATAATTCGTCAACGAGTTCTGTTAAATCACATTAAACAAAGATACGATTTTCCTTTGCAGGCCTCTACAATTTTCTTCTTAAATTCTTAACTATTTTGGGATCAAATGTTTTTTAATTATTATCACAGCACACAGGCTAAAGAAAAGTCGACCAAAATCAGCGTGGCGCTTAACGTGTTAATTATTAGCGGAAGTATATCAAAGACGGGCACCAATTTATTTTACCGCATAATTTTTTTCAACGTTAACAAATTCTCTCATTAATTACTTAAGAATCCGCGTGAAAAATTATAGTTGAAATCATTTTCGAATTTAATAAAAATACAAATAAAAAGATTAATCGAAAGTGCGATTCTGGTTACACTTTTTGTATCAAACTATTTATCTTCAACAAATTCACGAGTCCATAAAAAATATTTTCAACGACTCTAAAATTTCCATAAACTTCTCTTAAAAAAAGAAGAAAGAAATAAATTTGTTTAACCCAACGTTGGTCAACGAATTAATTTACACTAAAAAAGAAACAAAAATTTATGGTTACCGATGGAGTCGTAAAGTTTGCAGAATCGATCGCGGAAGATATCCCTGAACGGTGTTTGAGGAATTTGATTGCCGAGCACAGAATGGAGTTCCGATCAAATGTGAAGGGCCACGTAATTTTCAGAGACCCGAATGTTTTTCGAGCGAACAGTACGCAGAAGCGGCGGGCGTGGAGAAGGGAAAAGGGCGTAGTAAGTCATACGGAGAGGCTCGTACGTCATCCTCCAGCCGGGCCAACGGAGCAACACATGGAAAAGGTCTGTGGAGCCTCCATGCACGATGAACGCACCTACATACTTGGCTTGCCTCTTTAGGTCGCTGTGCGTTGGTGTTCGCGCACAACCACAACCACTCAACTTAAACACGCACACTTCCTTCAACCGTACACCTCTATAGGTAAGAGAGGCCGAACCACTTGGTCACGGGCGTGCAACACGCACGCCTATATTCGACGCAACTCCACGATCCGATCTTTTCAATTTTCCGATTGTAAATTAACGCCTTAAATGGTAGGAAAAAAAAAATAAATAAATAAAAAAAGAACGTCATCGACCGTGTGCGCGAGAACGGCGCGGCCGGAAACACCGACCAGCCATCAAGATGGAAAGTTCTATCGGCCATGTTCGTCAGCCATTGAGGTACACTTTAAAAAACCCGATACAACTTTTCGTACGTTTCTTCGTTTCGATCGCTAATCTTTTAATATTTTTCAGGATCGTTGTGGAGCAGAGGAGAAAAAAATAAGAATAAAAAAAAAAAAAAAAAAAAAAAAAAAAAAATAAGAAAAACAAAAAAAAAAAAAAAAATAAGAAAAACAAAAAAAAAAAAAAAAACGACATCAACCGAGTGCGCGAGAACGAAGAGACCGGAAACAACGACCAGCCATCAAGATGGAAAGTTCTATCGGCCATGTTCGTCAGCCATTGAGGTACACTTTAAAAAACCGGATACAACTTTTCGTACGTATCTTCGTTTCGATCGCTAACCTTTTAAAATTTTTAAGGAACGTTGGGGGGAAGAGGAAAAAAAAAAAAAAAAAAAAAAAAAAAAAAAAAAAAAATAAGAAAAACAAACGAACGATGGACAAACGATGATGAAAAACCAGGAAACGAGGCGAGTTGATGTATTATTTACGAGACGATTCCGTGGCAAACGATCAACGATAATTAGCAGGTCGCGTGAAATGAATCGGTAAAAACCGTCGGCCCATAAATGATTTGTACAATGAACTTCCCCGTGTTTCTGTTCCAGCAAAACATTCCTACCACACACGAAGACGCGGAACGATCTTGGTCGATACACACAAAGATATGTGCTCTGTATTACCGACGAGCCTCGCAGCGACGATAGCGGTAAGCGTGGAGGCACATAAGGGGGAGGGGTAAACGAGCCGAGCCACGATTTCGTCGTCGTAAACGTCAACGTTACGGTTACAGCGTTGTTCCTAGCTGGTTTATATTGAACGAGGTTGCTCCCCGAGGTACGTAACACCTACTGGCAACCGTCGTATCGTCGAGTAGCACCATACTCGTTTCCAACTCGAAAGAGAGAGAGAGAGAGAGAGAGAGAGAGAAAGAGAGAGAGAGTGTGTGTGTGGCGGGAGAGACCACGTGGCTTTTACGCGGGAACCTCGCTGCTTCGGCACAAGAGTTCAAGGTTTGTTAGCTCTATCCTTTCGTACACGATGCCGAGGCTAGACGAGCCGCCCAATAAAGATCGCCGTAACCACCACGCGATATCGATGCGCGTAAATCAAAAAAAGAACACGGATATACTACGCCAGTTCGTTGGACTTCTAACACGTATTTTGCATTTTTTTAATCAATTTCGGAGGGTCAGCCTTACGAGGGAACAGGGTTGAATTATCGAACGTTTCGATCTTCACGGTGCGCTTCCCTGAGTACAGTTTTTCTTTTTTTTTCTTCTTTTATTTGTCTTTTTTTATGTTTCCTTATTTTTATTTATTTTTTTTTATTTTTTTACCAAAGAATGTTCATCTCTTTTTTTCTCTCGATACCGTGGTGGGAATAAAAAACATGGTAGTTTTCTCCCCGATATTTATGAAATTGAATACACGAAGGGCGAGTAGAATGGATTCTAAAACGAGCTTAGCTAAAATTATTGAATAATCGTATCGACTTCGATTTCATTTTTCTCTCCATCGGGTATCGATTTTTGCCCGGTATATCGTAAGACGGAACAGCGTGAAACAAGAATTAACATTGTTCGGGGGTAGCCGACGGGAAACGAGGCAGTTTTACAGAGAATAAATGAACCGCGGGGGTGTACAGATAGTATTCGGAGCTCCATCTTCACGCCCTCTAATTACCCCATAGACGCGGCGGACCCTTCAATGAGGGGCCATAAATTTGGCTCGCATTTGAAAACAGCCCGAGAAAGTGATACGGCACGACAGAAAAGCCTTTTGTGAGCCGGGCCAATGCGTCTTGAAAATTGCCAGCTAGTGGAAGAGGAACGTGCTCGATAAAAGTAACCAACCGTTCAATCTTACTCGCGATAATTGTCGGATAGATACGGTGATTCTTCTCTCTCTGTCTATCCCTCTTTCTCTCCTCTCGTCACGAATCGTTATCTAAATAAACGTTGTCTATCCAAATAAAAGCCACGTTTATATCTATAACGATTCATTATATTACCGATAGCATTATATTGCTTCATTACCGTAACATTAATAAGAGAGACATTTACATCTGAAAACGGTGGCGATACCGACGCTTCGCCGGCCGTCATAAATCACAATGAATTTCAAGCGCGTGTACCCTTTGATGTTTATCACGGCCAATGATACAAATGCATTCCGCGCAATCAAGTTTCTTCGGCCGATCGTGAGCGTACGCGACGCGGTAGTGATTCGAGAGCGTTAATGTTGTCCCGAGATCGTGTTCCCGTAACACCGATCCGCAATAAAACGGAGTTAATGATACCGTGTCCATAGCTCTCTGATTTGTGTGATTTGGGCGGCATAATCACTTCTCCAATCACTTATTGCACACTTAGCAACGACGTTTAACGCTGGTACAGTTAGAGGGTCGATAAATCATGTTATAGATACAGCATCTTGTGTGCACGTCGCGAGGCACGCACGAATTTATTATTCACGACAACGATTAGAAAAATTTGACGCGTCGGAAAGGACAACCGGAGAGACGGGACAGACCTCTCCCACGCTTCGAACGATCCCGTTGAAACATTTTATTTCTTTCGAGCAACGAGTAACAACGAGTTTGAAAGTTAGACGTAACAGAACGGCGTGAACGAAAAATTAACAAGGACAAGGAGGACGGTGGATACTTTTCTCGGTGCAAAGGTACTAAATCGTTTGCCCATCCTTTCCAGACCACTGTTTTTACCGTTCGTACGACACCGACGGCAATAACACTGTCCGAAACGATCAGTCCCGTAGGTGCGTGACGATAAAGCTAAATTATTTATTATAGAGCGTGACAACGAATGCCGGCAGACGTTGATGGCTCTATATTTACCCACAGACTTTAATCTACGACGAAATAATCCATAATCCTGTATCGATAAATTTTCCTACGCGTGTATCGCTTGTAGCTAGCAAAGCTGAAGAGCACTTGCCGGCGAGTGCGAAATGAGTCAACGACTTTCGATCCGCGAGTACATAGAAACCTGTTCCACAAGAGTGCAAGCCGATCAATTGCCTTTTCCCATTCCTACGATTCCTCCTACGATCGCCGCATTCCGGCGTATCGTCGGGCCGATTTGCACGCTCATAATCGGACGATTAAATCGTCCGTTCCTTCGAAATAAACACAGAGGGAAATGCAAACCACTTTTCCGTCGATCGAAGAACCGAGCGAGACTCGCGCGACCGCGACCCGGGACGATTCATCGACTATAAATCTTGTTACAGTTATTGAATGGAAGATGCCGAGTTGATTCAGGAATACGCGAGCAAAACGACGCCCTCGGAGGTTTTTTCCTCCTGGTCAGTGAGTTCGAGCTGCATCGAAAGTGGCGTTAGATGGAACGAGAACGCAACAACCGCCGCCTTCTGAATATTAAATTCTTTCTCCGGCTGAATTTAGTATTTATAGAAGGACGTAAAGAATAAGGTTCGTTCAATAAAATCCCGTTTCTTGTCTTTGAATAAGCACGCGCCTACGTCACGAAAGCTCATAAAATAATCCCTACACCTTTGTATGCATAAAGAGAGAGAGAGAGAGAGAGAACTTCGCGTGGTTCTCCATCGGGAAGAAAAAAAAAAATATAGGCGGACCTTAAACCGGATCAAAGGGCGCGAGAAAGAGGCTAGGAGAAGAATACCTCGGGGAAGAGCGAAACGGAGCTACGGAGAAGGAGAGGAACGGAAGGAGAAGAGGAGCGAGGAACCGAAGACGAACAGTCTAAGACCCAGCTGAGTCGGTAGAGAGAAGAGGCGGCCACCAAAAAGCGAGATAGAACTCGAGAGGCCTCGGTGATTATATATCTGCCTACGACAAAGCGAGAGGCTACCAGGGAACCTCTCCGAGAGTGGGACAAAGATATCGCTAGAAACAGCTGACTACCGGAATTCGGGGTTCCGGAGGGGTGAGTACGGCGAGGAAGGCACTTGAACCCCAATTGGACGAGGGCTTCCCCATTATACTCGACGTGCCCAACGATTTTACACGCACTTGACTCCATTCTACCTATCCACCAGACGTAACTTTATCGCGCTGTACGACCGATTTTCCACGATCTGACGCTTTCGATGTTGAAACGTAAGCTACGCGTACATATGCGAGGTACGAGAAACGTACAACGGTCGAAAGTACTCCGTCTCGAACCGATTTTCGGAGGGACAAGAAATAGTTCTGCTGTTTTTAGTTACAGAGCGAAACGTTTAAACAAGAAACGTAGCGAGTAATCAATGTATTTTGCACGCCGTACGGCTCGTTTCCACCGGTTGATACTTAAAGTTAAGAGACTCGAGATCGACGAAAGTCTTAATCGCAACAGGAAACGATTTCTCGACCGTGAAACAAGGATCGAGATGGTTTTTTTTTTTTTTTTTAACCACGACTTCGAGGGGTGGAAAAGAAGCTCGCTCGAAAGAGACGCCTCTCGCGCAAAGGACAGACGCGCACGCATTAATGATAACTCGAGGTGTCACTTTGCACGTCGCTTTCACACGACCGGGTTAGTTATTACCAACACCCCCGGGCACGCGGTGCATTCATTCGCGCAGAAGGCAACGGAATATTTTTAGTCGGCTGCCGACAATAAATCCGTTATCTCGGCTACGCTTCATGACGGATACGTCGTATTTCAATCGACACACAAATAGACTGGGTAAAAAAAAACAAGACGAAAAACAAAAAAATTACAACCAGTTTCGACGTAACAAAACAACGCGAACTTACATTCGACTATTGTATACAGCGGTGTCTTCTATTTTTCAGAGCGAAAACTAAGGGTGGAATGATTTGTTTAGATATCGGATCACGGTGTAGCAGAGTTTCGCGATAAAACTCGTGTCGCGTGTCCCGTTTGGTCGGTGCTAAAAACACAATGGAAAAAAGGCGTGCAAAGGGTGGAGAAAAGAAAACGAAGGAAAAACTGGCGGTTCGATTTCTGCGTACGTTTCACACCGTTCGAGCATTGGCCGTGAAACGTACGACGCGTAACGACGAGGATGATTTAGCCTGGCGTATAGCGGAGCCGGGTAAACTCGATCCACCACGCCTTTCCCGACCACGTGGCCTTCTACACACTACCGACCCGCTGCTCTCTCTCCCCTAAGCACCGTGATCGCTTCTATATTTCATCACGGCTGTTATGATAATCGTTGTACGAGAGAGATCTTATGAATGTAAACTCACCTGCTATAGCCATCCAGGGGTAGAAGGTATGGCTGGCGGGGGGTTGCTGATGTAGTTGCGTGGCAACCGGTTGGCTCGCGGACGAGTTCAAACTGCAGGTGTTCCAGGACGACGTGAGGGACCTCGAGGAACTGTTGTTACCAGGACTCGATGCCGGGTCGCCGCCTACGAGACCACCGTAGCTACCAACCCTCGTCCCTTCTGGAGTACACGCCGAAGGACGTACCACCGAATTGCTCTGACTGTTCGCCCCCGAGTTAGCTGACTGCCAAACGTCCTTGACGGCCGCGGCTGCCATGACGGCAGCGTAACCATTCTGATGCGCCGCTGCTTGATCTTGTTGCTTACAGTCCTTGGTCGCCGTTGTCGAATAGGAAGAGGTTGTGTGTCCGGTCGCCTCGGGTGTCGTCGAGTACAGTTTGCAGGCCGTCGCGACGCTCGCGTCGTACGGCGAGTCTTGAGGTGGTCTCGTGTTCGTGCCTCCGCCCGGATGTATGCCCAACGAGGAGGAGGTGTGATGATGATGCTGGGTCGACGCGTAAGGTGACATACCCAGACCGAGAGGGAAACTTCTGTAGGCCGCTGCCGTGGCTGGATCGTGGTGTTGGCTGGCGGCTCCTGTCTGGTGGTGGTGACTTCCGTAGAAGCCACCCGCAGTCTGCTCAAAATACGAGTTCATTATCCCGGGTATTTTGAATCACTTGCACTGAAACACCGGCACTCGATAAACAAAAAAATAAGAGGGAAACCGTTCGTATCGTGGAGGCAAAGTACAAGGGCCTCGTCGAGAGAACTGTTCTGGTCGGTTCCTTCGGAATTGTCGACAGGACAGAGGAGGAGAAAAGAGCACACGCGTGTGGCGGCTAGTCGCGACCGATACTAGAGTCCATGCTCCGCGCGACACGATATCTCGTCGCGTTTTCGGAGTTCGTCAAAGGTCTGTTCACCGTTCGAGAGCTTTTCGTTCCACGGTGGACGAGAAGTGCGGTGGTTGCGGTGGCGGTGGCGGTGGCGGTGGTGGCCGTGGTTGGTTCCGACTCTCTGTTACGGTGGTGGTTCGCGCCAAAAGGCGAGAGGTAGGCGCGACGCGTCTCGCACCGATACGTTGTTTGACACGGGTGACGACAGGTGACAGCGTCGACCAGGGACGAGCAAACGGGCATTAAGCCGTTTTAAGAGGTCATAAAAGTCATCGGTAGGTATAAACGGTTGCACCCAAGAGTGTCAATGTCAGTAGGCCGTAGGAGTATAATTCGGAATGGGACTCATGGCAGCGGCGGGGGCTTTTATGGGCTTGTTATGGTTACCGCTACCGGCAAGAGTGTAAACCGGCGGTCTAGGTGGTGGAAACAGGCGATGATCGTTAAACCGTTACGACGCAATAAACCGGGGTAATAAGACGGGCTATAAAACTGCCTGTGGGTCTCTCTACCGCGTGCGCGCCCGTCGACGGTTCGGTCGGCCGGCACGCGACGATCTCCCTCGCGAACACCTCTCTCTTTCTCCTCTATTCGTATCGAAATCTGTGGTATGATTTTCGGAATCGGTCACAGGCCCGGGGCCCCGTGTGTGTTCTCGGATCGTTCTCGGATCGTACTCGGTCGTACTTTTTTAAAGGGCCGAAGCAACCGCTCAGACTCTGTCCGCACTGCACTAGCACTAGTCGAAATGTGACTTCGCTGATGACTGTGAGGTTCGGTACGAAGCGACGTACGAAGGGGATCGTAACGAACCACGGTATGCCAGTGCGGTGGTCCACGGCACACTACCGCTTTTCTCGCGCCCCGTGTACCGCCACTCTGTACCGTCCACTGTCTCTTGCTCGCTCGTTCCACTCCTTTCGTCTCTCTCTTTCACCATCGCTCGTTCCTGCTTCCACTACCAATTTTCCTCTCTCTCTCCCACCAGCCCACGTTTCTCCTCTTTCTCTTTTCCACTATCATTCCCTCTCTTCCTTCGAACCGTACCGTCTCACTCGCGCGCGCACACTCTTCCACGGTGTACTACGTTTCGACGAGGAACGCGCACAGCTTTTCCTCCTTGTCTTTCGCGCGTCGTCCCCCTCTCCGAAACGATAACCGACTTCTCTCGCTTGCTCCGTCGTCGCTCAGCTCCCCCTCCCCCGCATATAACGCCCCCTCCACGCTTGCTCACTCACCCTCTCGTTCCATCTCGCTCCACCTCTCGACGACGCGTCGCGTTTCGTTTCGTCTCGTCTCGTCTCGTCTCTTCTCGTCTCTTCCACGCTCCCTTCGACCGATTTCTCTCTTTCTTTCTCTCGATTAGACTACGCAGCGCCCCCTGTCGAGCGCTCGAGTAACTCAACGACGTGCCGCGAGATTAAATTCGTACTCGCTGGTCGCTGTGTGCTCGGTCGCGTTCGATCGGTACCGAGCCGGATAAGACGATCGGCGAGATCGGCTGGATGACCGGTGCGAACATAAAATGACGGAATCGAAAAAGAAATATCGAAAATCGACGAATAAGGAAGGTACCAAAGTAGACGAAAACACGTTACGTTGGGGTATAAGAGATACGCGAACCGAGTATCGAAGGTGAAGAGAAAGAGAAAGATACCAGGACGAAGAAGGCGCGAGAGAAAAAGAAAGAGAGATAAAGAGAGAGAAAGAGAGAGAGTAAGACGCGAAATTGCGGCAGCTAAGAGGGAGA
This sequence comes from Ctenoplectra terminalis, assembly GCA_019453375.1. NCBI lineage: Eukaryota > Metazoa > Arthropoda > Insecta > Hymenoptera > Apidae > Ctenoplectra > Ctenoplectra terminalis. The sequence goes on along the minus strand of SMSQ01010566.1, from coordinate 476,155 downwards.
CGAGAAGTACGAGCCCGCGTCGTCGTGACGGTGAGGAAGGGGGAAGAAAACAGGGTGCCAAGGGAGGAGGTTATGCTTAAGGACCAATCAGAATTGAATTCGTCACGAGTACCGCGCCGGCACAGCACGAAAATTCCTACGCCATGTGAAAGTAGTTCCAAGTCGGAACGACGCCCATGACTGGTTAGGCGCCGCCCCGCGCTACCCCCACCACTGGAAACGCGCGAGCAACCGCGGATACAGACACGTCGGCTGCCGTACGGTAGAGCGAAAGCTGCACGCCACGCGCGTCACGCAACGCTTCCTTTCCTCTCCTCTGCTCTTCTTCCCTCTCCGCGATCCTACGAGCTCGTGGGGATACGTGCACCGCCACCTCTGAGTTTTGTCGCGAACTAACGCTGCCAGATCCATTCGGACGTTCAAACGACCAACATCAACGAGGCACCTTGCGATTATCGTTATTGGCGAAAGCGGTCTTCGCGAATTGACTCTTACGTGGGATCGTTTGATCAACAAGCGATGAAGATCTGTATCGAGCGTTTCTGTCCGCACCGTTCGAGAAGATTCAGGTCGAACCGGTCCGATGTTTCGAGACCTGTCCGAAAGGATTCAATGATGACGCGATTGCGAGTACGAACGACCGGAATGTTATCATAAACGTCTTTTACGAGATACTTGGCCGTTTTACGAACCAATTAGACTACGGTCGTACAATTAAAACGCCGTAAAAGTGAGGTTCGTGAGGGAAGTAGGCAAGCGCCGTGGCGCGCGCCGCCACCAGTATCGGGAATGTTTATTGGGATGTAAATGTCGCTGGATTATCGCCCCCGCGGTTCGCACCTCGTAAATTATTCCGTAACGAGCCGAGTAATGCCCATCATAAGCTGCTCTCAGGGGCCGGACCGGACTATTTGCTCGCTCACTTTCGCCATTATGAATGTTTAGGATATAACGCACCTACTTGGGCGCGTGTCTTGGGGGAAAAAAAAGGCTCGAATCTTTGCGATTTACGGAACGCGACAACCTTTACGAGCAATCGCTCATACGTTGTGCGCGACAATGTTCCGTCTGCTGTATCCTGGTATTTGTCAACTTTTGCAGCCATTTGTTGCGACATCGCTCTTTCTTTTCGCAATCGTCTTTATGGCTCGTTTTCTCCTCGTACGACCTATCTAACTTACTGCAACTCTAACGAATGTAAAGATAAATTGTAACATTGTAGCACAATTTCGAGACGTCTCGAGGACCGACTGTTAAAAGGATGTTGCAAAATTTCAGCGGTTACCCGCGTACGTCAAATATGTTGCGTTGCACGTATTCGATTAAAGGGTATGAAAAATGAAATAAATATAAAGGTTTAGCGTATGCGAGGATATACGCACTTTCCGTGCAACAATTGTTAGTATTTCGAGGGATTATTACGAGCTGTCGAAGCAATCATCAAATACCCGGATTGATAGAGCCCCTGATGAAGAGACTTGATGCAGTTTTCGCTTTTGTGGGACTCCGACAGGTGGCAGCCCGTTTGCTTGAAAATCATGACGGCAATAAACTCCGGTTTTATGACCACTTGAACAGAATCGTAAAAGTCAGGGCCTTTAAGCTTATAGCATGGTAGGACGCGTGTCGAATATGGTGGGGGCGTGAAGAGAGCCACCATAACGCAGAAGAAGGGGAAGGGTGTCAGGGGCTGTGTGGGTAGCCAAAATGGGCCTAAATGCCCCTTTTAAAACACCATTGAAGATAACCAGCCAACCACTAAAAGGGGTTTATTTAATGACCAAGGTTGTTCTCACAAAACCGGACACTACGTAGCTACTGACGACAGTTACCTGATGGCTTCATGATTATTACAAGTTTTTTTTTCTTTTTCTCTTTTTTTCTTTCTTTTTCCTTTCTTTTTTCTTTCTTTTTTCTTCGCACCACGGTTGTATTCAACCGATGTCCACCTGAGTTACAAACGTTCGTACGATATTTCATATATAATGAAAACGAGAAGAAGAGAGACGCGCCAAAGTCTGTCGACCTTCGTGTAACGAAGAAGGAGTTAAATCGTTTTCGAGTTAAACTCGCTTCTCAAAAATATTACTATTGCTCGAGTCGAGGAGAATCGTCTTAAATATCGTTGGCGCGTCCACTTGGTCCGAGCCAGGGCGAAACATTCGTTAATTTTCGCGGCCAAATATTGGTAACGATAAATCTGACCACGTATCAGGGAGTATCATCGGGAGGAACGATCGCATGTAAGCCAAAATGGATGATGAACGTTCTCCTTATGGATTTTAAACAAAAGCAAAATAAAGAACAGGCATCCAAAGATGGTGGGAGGTATTAGACGGCGTAGCTATAGCAACGAGAAGATGGACACGAAAGCAAAGGGGCCGTTGCACCCGACTCGAGCAAATCTGCACTCTTGCTAAACCAGCATCCATTCTTCATCGCTCTGGTGGCTTTGGCTCTTCTGGTCTCCTCCAGCATGGTTCAACGCACTGCTTGGACTCTCATTTTGGTTGGTCTTTCTTCTTTCCTCCTCCAACCCTACAGTGCTCTCCCCTTGCTCGTTTTCTTCTCTTTTGCTTTCTTATACCGCCTCCCTCCGCCTCCCCAGGGAGACCAAGGATGAATATTCGATCATGAACGAGCGTCAGAATTTCAGATAAGCGCGATTCTCGTCGTCGTTATTCGCGCGGATCGAAACTCTTGGGGATCAACCTCTGATATAGGGTTACTCGTGCCGGTAGATGATAATGGCGTACTGGACGGTGTATGAAACGCGTTACGCTATACGTTACGTAAAAAAGATATTTAAAAGGAATAACAAAAGTAAATGATACGCGGGAACCAACGCACGCGTAACGTGACATCGAAGAAAAAACTAGTCGATACGTACACTTTTCGTAGACTGCGAAGATATCAATCGTGTTTTTGGAGTCTTAAAATGGATTAATCGAATTCGAGGTAGAGATTGAAACAGAGGAACGAGAAAAGAAAAAAATTACTACTTATTTTAGACCTCTGTTCTGATAAAACAGCGAGATAGAAAACACAAGAATAGGACTTTCTGATCGAACATTTATATATCGATATCCAACGAACAATCCTACTTCAAAACGTAGCGTGAAAAAATGGTTTCGATAAAGAGGTTTGAATTTTCTTATACGCGCTCGAATGCAAAATTTTCTAACGCGCAATGCGAATAACGATTGTAAAAAAAAATTGCCAAAAAATGACCGGTATCCATATTGATCTGCAGTATGTTAGGAAGGAAGGCAGGATCGCTTGCCAAGGACGCGGAAGAAGTCCTCTTTGCCATCTGGCGGTTTCCTGCAGTATCACCTGTCTGCAAAATCTCTTTTGCAGCTCTCTACAGTTCTCGGCTGCCGATATTTTGATCGAACGAAAAATTCATCTCGCGACAGAACACTTACCGCGGTACATAAATATTTTCTGGCCCCGTTTCGGGTCTAAATAGAAATTCTAAATGGCGGTTCTCGCGAGCATCTCGCCGCAGAATCTCTTAGGGGAAAACGAAACGTCTACCGTTGCCAATCCACCTCGTGCAGCTGCACTCGTAAATCGCGAGGTGGAACGTGAATGCTCGAATAGTTGAACAGATTAATATGCGAGAGCAGTTTCGCGTCTTTGGTTAGCTAATCTTAACGATAATTTTACACGCGGAGTAATCTCGTTGGAAACTGGCGAAAAACGTGAGGTAAAAGGAAAAAAAAAATGAAGTCGGGAAAAAACGGCGAGATACGTGGTGCAAGAGAGAAAAAATGGGTGCAGCGAAGACAGCACCTACGTCGACGTAATTGCTGGCCAATTTATTTAAACATAAGCCGAAGACTCGTTAAACTTGATGGCTGCCTACCTTACCGGTCGAGAAACCTGTCCGGCAGCGAAACACGAAATATTAAGGCGCGTTCACACGTTCAACTCGTAGACCACCTTTGGCAGTCGTACAACCGTACAAATTGGACGAAATTTCGAAATTACCGGTTCGCACCTATATTTAATGCTGTCGTTGAAATCGTTTCGCCGTGATGGAAAACGTTGCTCTTAACCGTGCAGAAATAAATCGATCAAAGATAATTGGAGAAGCCAGCTGCCTCGGTTAAACACGGCCTCTGCTTTAAATATTAACAACATATATATATTCCGAGCGGTGTAGCGTTAAATCATGAACATGAGCGCCGAGGTGCCATTGTCGGCTTAATAGGTTCTATCATAGCATGATGAAATGTACGACGATTTGCATAATTTCAGGCGCAATTAAAATTACGCTATGAATTATTAATTTCCATATATTTTTTTTTTTTTTCTTTTTACGAGCAAAGATGCCACGATTATCCGCCATTTATCAGGGGATAATCTACCGCGTAACGCGCATCAAATTATAGGCGATCTTTGTTCCAATCTTAGCATCTTAGAGCAAATCGAAGTCAATAAAAGAGAAAATGCGAGAACTCGGGTACCGGAGAAATATCCAATCGGTGTCGTTCACCCGTGAACGTACTTCACGGCGTTAGAAAGTTATGATAGCGTAAGTATAAACTTGGAAAGATACGATTCATTAGCGTGTTATCAAGATAGGAATGAGCAGTAAGTAATACGTAATGATAGGATACAGAACTGCCGTGGGTAATGAAGAAAGTGTGTTTGCGACGACAAAGGGGATAATAATGGCTGGTTAGAAGTAGCCGACCGGCCGAATGAATGAGTGGCAGCTTACACGTAAACAAACAAGTATCAATGCGTCCAAATTGAAACATAAAACGAAATGAATGAGCCCATAAATACTTAGACCTAATGGTAGGGTGCGGGTAAGCTATTGCTCGAAGATCGTTACTTATGCGAACGTTGTAGGAGAACGTGCCCGATGCTTTTGTAAATACTAACGTCGCTTCGCCTTAAATGCTACTTTTAATCGAATTTCTAATGCCATTATTTTTATCATCCGACGCTCGATACCGAAGACACGATTTAGAAAACCCAGTCTCGCGATTACGTGCTTCGTAAACAAAACTATCATCGGACATTCGTAATTGCGTGTTTTGCAATTGTTCGGTAGACGTTAAAAGTAATTGCTTGTTTCAAAAATTTCTACCGCAGTTATCCGTTTTACCGTTCCATTTATCTTAAATTCTACTTCGCATTAAAAATTTAAATACGCAGCGATTACATCGCAATTAGATCCATTTTTTACTTCGAAAACATAGCACGCGCAATTTGTAGGATACAAAAAAAAAAATAAAATAAAATAAAATAAAATAAACGAAAAATATAACCAGCGACAAAGGTAAACATTTATGCTATTAATTTAACGTTAACTCACCTCATAGCGTCGCAGATGTTGGTTCCGCCAATCCTCAAGTATGTAACTACAGCTCCTCGTTCCCCTTTGCGCGATCTGAAACGAAAGAAAACAGCAATTAAAAATTGTTCGAAACGATAAATTGCATTGAACAAACGAATAAATGTCTACGTTAGACTAAGTATCTCTATTTTGTCTAAATACGACTATTGAAACAAATCGCTGGCCAGCTCCGATATTCATCCAGGACAAATAACGAACGATTGAGTTTCGAGTTCACAATGATTTTCTGTTTCGCGGGGACACTGATGGTCTTTGTGCGCGGCGGGCTATCGTGACATTAAGATTCCAAGAGGGAGGCCTGACAGACGGCCGTGCAAAGCCATATTCGCTGCTTTCGTCCACGGACTTTAGCCGCACTGTCACGCAACTAATTCCTCTTGCTTTTCTTGTGGCATCGAGAAAGAGGAAGAAAAAAAAAAAAATTCCGACTTCCAAGAGCTCACCGGCGCAACTGATAGCGCCTCAACGGTGGTATTGATATTGCTGAACGATCGTTCCCGCTTTTTCACTGCGTTGGAACTTTTTGCCAGCGGTAACCACCATCCGTGGCCCGAGACCAACGATCCTCGCTCGTTTCTTCGTTACAAGCTCTGCCCTTCCAGAAACAACAAATAATGCACAAAAGACACCGAGCCCCGCTTATGTGACACCGCGTGGAGTTTAAAATCGGTTCGAAACCGATCGTACGAGATGCTCCGCAGAGGAAGCCTTAAGGTGTCGCAAGGTAATTTAACGCGTCTCGGTGAGCGCACCTATGGCGGCCATATAACGAGAGGGAAACTTGGATGGACCGCGAGCTCGCAATCAGCGAGTGAGTCTATCGGGCCAGATTATGCGAGTTAAGTGTTACGTAACGAAAGACATCGACCGTATGTATTAATACCTCGCGTCGTTGAACCGTTGAGGATCGTGCCAGCAATAACAATAATGCATTTCTCCGTGGCTTAGCTTGCACTATACACGCGACTGCACGACATGGATTTGCAATTCAAACGTCTATAAGAGTAATGTGTATAAATCGAGATGATACTTAGGAGGGTTGCGCGAAAGGATAGACGCGGTATGGAAAGGAATGGCGAACAAAGAGAACCTAAGCTTTTCGAAACGAAAAAAAAAAAAAAAAAATGGTACGAGAAGGATTTAGAGACACAGAAGTACGAGAATAATGTAAGTCGAGGATATTCTGATATTTTAAAAAATTAGAAGGATAACAGGATCATTGTTGAACAATGTGGATACAACAGCTGCAACCGAAGTCACGTTTATTACGTTTAAACCAGGTCGTGATTTCTGATGTGAGAACTTGCAACACGTGTTGGAAAATAAAGAATCGATTGTGCTGTGATAATGCACATTTGGAGAAACGAAATATGCGCGCTAGTTTTACTCGGGATCGTGCCAAAACTTGTTTCAATAAAATATCCATTTAATTTCCATTCTCAATAGTATTAATTATATTAATTATATGTTCGTAAGAAACACATTAGCTAATAGCAGAAAAAGTAATCTTTGAACAACGCAATTAGAACCCACACATCATCTCGCTTCCTCTTGTTATGTACACAGCAATCATCATTCTACATATTTTATCTATCGCTCTAACATCTTCCACTGTGCAACCCACAATTATATGCAATTACTGGTACTAATTATTCGTTTTAATTGTGTTTTAATCAGAAATATTTAATAGACCTATTTCACACAATTTCAAACAGCCAGATCATTAGATTATGAACGCTTCGATTGTATAAATATGCGACGGACTAACGATTCTTTGTTCTCCTATATTCCGTCGAATAATTACAGTTAAATTACTTAAACTAATCTACAACCTAGCTATAGACTCACTGTATGTTTACTTTATCAAAAGTTTATGACACTTTACATTACGTTTCCTCGTTCTTACTCCTAGTTTATACGTCGATACGGTCGCAGACGAGATATGTGAATTATAATAAAGTAATAAAAAAATCTACATACGACAATATACTGAAAAAATATACCACTTTTTGCACTTTCAATGTCTGCACTTTTAGTTTCACATAAATCATAATTTTAAAATGTATCACTAGTATTCTTTATCGACGATTACCGGCTAGGTTTATTTTTAATCACTTGTGTGCTTATTCTTAAACAAATTCTTCAACAAAACTGTTAATAATTGTTCGCGTGGCAAATATCTTCCACAATTTTTTCGATCAATTGCCCAGATAATATTTCAAAACTGAAAAAAATGGCTTTCTTTCTCGAAAACAATAGCTGAACCATGACCGTAAAAAATTGTAACGAATGTAGAGCCAGCGGCTTTGAAATACAAAGAGGGAAAAAAAAATGAAAAGTGTCTTTATTAGAAGCGACCCGTGCCGAATTTGAGCGAGTGTCTTTCTTCCCAATGATCGTTTCAGATCCACCATCATGATCTTCTTCATGGTGGTCGGTTAGAAGGGGGCGAGGACTGGATTTAAGGATGTTCTAGGAAGGGGACGTGTTTGAAAGAAAAGGGGAGGACTTGGAGCCTTTGTGGCCGGGATACCTCCACTGACAACTCCGCCTTTAAAATAGCCTTGGTTCGGCTTCCTTTCTTTCAGTCAAACGAAGCTTTACAAAAACTGTTCCAGTAAATTATTTCTTCATGGTTTGCAACATTAATTAATACGAACTTGTCTTCAAAATACATTGCTCGCGAAACAATTCTGCTAAAGCAATAGCTTAAATTTAATCGCTTAATAAAATCAACTTTTACTGTGTTTCTTATACTAGAAATTATAAATTAATACGTAGAAAAGGAATATCGTAGAAATTTATATATTCTAGCAAATGAAGAAAAAGTAAAATGGTTGCAAAAGGTGGGAGTAACCTGAAGGTTCGTAAGGAAAATACCTGCTACCCTAACAACTCCGCCCTCGAAATAGTAGTAGGCTTTCTTGTCCGACATTCCTTTCGTCGCCATCAAGGTCAAGGTTGGTTAGAAAAATTTAGGATGGCCAGACTTCTAAAAACTTTACGCTCCGCTCGCACACGTCAGCGACAATCTCTTCTGATATAATGACTGTCAAAACAATAAACTACTTCCGTCCGGTAAAAAAAAAAAGAAAAAAAAATAACTCTAAAACCTCGGCGCCTCATCTTTAATTGAATTTTCTTGTACTCTTTATACGTCTCCGTAAATCTTTCGAATCTCCCGAATAAATTAAATATGTTAAAGAAAGAAGATATAAATTAAAAAAAAAAAGCAACTACAATATCTATAGTTAGGCTATGAGAATGTTGTTTCGTCCACTCCTGTCCCATGAATTAAATATTCGTTGTGCAACGCGAAAGTATGGTTCACGATGCACTAAGGCGAAAAAAAAAAAAAAAAAAAAAAAAATATCGAATAAAAATGATAAGGAACAAAATATAGGAGCCCCTTTTGAATTCTTCGAGAAAAATCGGAGTTTTAAGAATAGCGGCATCAGCAGCTAATTAAAAGGAACGGTAATGCAAAAAAATCTGTGTCGCAACGAATGATTTAAGGGGAGAATGCGTGCAGGGCGCGCAAGTCAACGGGCGAGACTGTACGGAGGCCAGAGAAGTGGGTGATGAATAATGGATGGTACGACGTGGCTATCTCGTGCCCAGTATAGCCTGTAGGACTTTGCCGTAATGGTCCGTAAATTGCTGAACCGTAGGGATAATGAAATCGCCGCGGTTGGCTCTGTAAACGCTTCGTTATTACGCGTTTCTGTATCCCTATGATCGCGGTCGAAGTTATCAAGTGCCACGACATTTCTTACGATTAGGCATATATTTTCTTAATAAGTTAAATTTTTGTACAAAGATAGAGTTGTATTTTACGAAAATGAAAAGGGGCAAATCTGCGTGAAACAATAAGTTAATACAAATTTATTTTATTTTATTTTTTTCTTTTGCCTTATGTTTGTCGTGAAGTATATACGGTACAGTTTACAACCTATCATATTTTTCGCCATATTCGCGTATTGTAAAACTAGGTATTTTAGTCTTACAAGCATACCGGTAGTTTCCCTAAATTACGAAAGCCTTATCAAATATCGCACAACTCGGTACGAGGCTTCTCGTGCTTTAAGAACGTTAACTACTCTTTGGTTAGTTTCCACATCCATACTTTCATTATAGGATACAATCTGTATCAAATTGTTTTCGAAGCAGTAACGGTATCGAAATTCATTTAGGCAAATGTAACGTGTAGAGAAACGCAAATAATGTGACCGAGAAAACGCTTCTCATCGTAAAGACAATAAGAGTGTATCTCGTAGTACAACAAAGCGTATCTAGTCAAAGCACTTCTGACCTCAATCGTGAGGGCAAATAAGCGATATCGTATAATCGTTTCTTTGATGGCTTTAAGTAAGTGCAAGCAGGTAGGTAAGCTAAGCAAAGGAAAATAGGCGTGCCGCAATGTTTGGACAGAACTACCACCAGGTGGCACGCCCACCTAATTTCCCTAATCTGCCATGCAAATCGGCGACATTAGGACTTCTCTTTACTCTGGTCACTAGAAATTTCATAACAGGTAAAGCTCCCTGTGGGAGCTCACCGTGGAACCATTCATCGTGGAATATTCCTGTCGGATACAATAAAAGGGATGCCTATCGTAAATAGGATCGTTGAACACCGCCTCTGGTAAACAGTCGGTGCCTAATAATTTCACTTTTCGCGTTAAAACGTCCTTAATACGGATTTAAATTAGTACAAGGCACAACATACTCTAAGTGTCGCTACCTTTTTATTATACGATATTGTTAGCGAGCTTCATCCTCCAATTATTCAAAATTACTAAGGCAGAGTGTGTTGTACGAAAGTGAAACAAGAATGAGAACACGACCAGTTGAAAAGACCATCGCGATTCTTCGCATGGAGTTCTTGTAATTATTTTACGTTGCGCGGTGTCTACCTACTTAATGCACCGGCGTGATGTGCACATTAATGGCGTCATACACGATAACCCTAGGCGCTAACAAGAAGTGACTGACGCTTGAACGTTTTAGATTAGCCAGATAGGTTGGTACATAAACGAACTTCCGGTGCGTGTGTGAATAACGTGTTGCTAGCAAAAAATATTGCATTTTTGATAATGCGCGGGAAACTTCTAGATCGATACTCCCATGTTTCTTGCTAAACTGAACAAGGGTGCTCTTTACCTATCACGTGACATTATATCGCGTTCCATTTAATAGGCCATCAAATTATCATACCGATTTAACGAATTACTCGTTTTACTTTATCCGATAAATTATAACCGAGAAACAGAATTATGAATTAAAATCAAATTCGTAATGTCCATGCAATCGTACGACGATACTTAATTCATGTAGCGAAATTACGGCTTTGCAGATAAGATATGTCAAATAAATTGGAATGTATCACATTCGAGCATACAGCGAAGCTACATTGAGAACATTGTACAAGACCAGTTTTTTATCGAGCTTGAATTATGTCGACAAGAAGTGTACCGCAGCAATTTTGTTTCTTTGAAACGTAATTCGATTTTCCGAAATGTATTTTTATCATTACTTGATTCGTATAATTTGCGCGACAGTAAAAACCTCGTATCGAAACCCATCTTCGATCGAAGAAAGAGGCTAACGTTGTAACGACAGTGTATAAAACATTGGAGAAAAATATCGAAGAAATTTAAAGCATCTCTCGTTGGTAGTTCGGAAGAAACAACGATGCATATCGCGGAACCGTCCGGTTTAGACTTTGTAATATTACATACGACTTCTACGGTTAACTGTACGTACGATCATAGAAACAATAGAGGTGAGATAGGATCGCGAAACAGAAGTCGTGGATTATCGGGTAGACCAATGCTCCTAGATATCCCGCGCGTAGGCTTGGACAGGGTCGTGCAGGGTACGTGGTGTACATAAGAGTGGCGACGTGGGCTGGTAAGCTTTTCATCAAGTGGGTTCATCGGGGCCAAGAAGAGAGCCTCAGGAATGTGCTTGATCTAAAGAAGTGCTGGGAGACTACGTTGGATTGAGCCGAAAAGAGACAGAGGAGATACTGACTACCCGGAGAAACGGCAAAAACATGATCCCCCCATTAATACTATCTTCCCTCTTCCTCCTTTTACTCTTTATATTTTGACCACTTCTTGCGTTCATCTCGGCGGAGATTATATTTTTACGTACCCGCATATTATTTTTCTATGCCATTTTTTTTTCCTTTATATTTTAATTTAAAACATTAGCTCTGCTGCATTAACTCTGTCGGAAAAAATTATGAATCGGTTTTACAAGATGAAATATTAGTCTTTCCATTTCCGTTTCCCTCTCACTTTGTGTGTCTTTTCCTAGTGATTAATGCCTAGACTAACCGCAAGCGATGGTTCATGGTTGAACGAAGTTATTCTATTTCTTTTTTTTTTCTTTTTTTTGTTGGTTTTTTTTACATGTATATAAAATCGTGCATCGGTAGATACAATCTACCGATTCGTGGTGCGTTATGTGAAAATGTATTGAAATATAGAACACACTCCAAAGGATGGAAAAAACTGTGCGAAAGAGAAGCGAAAGAAACGTAAAACTACCGTGAAATCGGTAACTTTATCGGAATTTCGCCGATGAGTTTATCTAAGATCGGGGAATATTTACTAGGCTTACTTTCTGCTACTTGTGAGCAAACACGACGGTGGCTACGCGAGGGGAAAACATTTATCTGATATATAACACGTTTATAAGTTCCGCGGAGACGAGAGGCAACATGAAACTCAAGTTAAAGTACTCAGCTTGATAGGCAATGAAGTGTAAGTGGATATGTTTCGTGGTTTGCTAAAACGCGATGATATCGGGATTCTCTTATACTGGTGAAAATAAATGGATAAATCAACGAATGTAACTCGACTCAATGCTTCGTTTATTCGCCCTGTTTTGTCAAAAAGCAAAATGGACGCATTTATTTTTGAGAATTTTACGTCGTCTCCACCATTAGGATAAAGAAATGGTTAAAAATACAATCGAAAAAAAATAGCTTGAGAATGCTTTTGCACTTTGGTCGAAAAATAAATTTAAAGTGTAATTCCCATAAATACGTTTTTGCTATTGTCCCAACGCGACAACGGTCGGTGTAGCATAATCAATGACGGGGTAAAGTTACATTACAAAATATTAACGGTCGTGCGGTTGAAAGAAGAACACAATATCCAGAGCAAGACCGGAACGAGTAAAAGAAATAGATGGAGAAAAAAAGAAACTGATAAAAGTACAAGGCGTATAAAAAAGAAATGCTTCGAAAAAACACGTGTAACGTTGGAAACTTTACTTTGTGTATATACGTTATTTTTATGTGCTCATTATTTTTAACTTTCCATTCTTTTATTCCATTCATTCATATAAATATATCTCGTTTTATCTGATACGTTTTTACATTACGTTATTTAAAAATTACTTTTTTTACCCTTAAAAAAAGTAAGTAAAGAATTTAATTTTAAACTCAGAGTATCATAGTATTATAAATAATAATTATTTGATATAAATGAATGTGGTTTTTATCTCTAAAAAAGGAACAACACTCTCGAGGATCATGCGCAAAGAAAGAGTCCTTGTATTAATATCTAAGCTTCGAAATATTATTATAACCTTCGATCTACGGTTGCGAATCAACTTAATATTAACAAAAAGAAATTAAAATATGATAAAAGTACCTGAACAGTAGCGTCAGCCAATGTTGGCAAGGCGTGCACGCAGCGTAAGTCGCGAGATGGTTGCTAAGGTTGCAACACTGACTACCGTGGTGCATCGCGCTCAGCTGACACGCAAGATGGCTGCCCGTGCCAAGGGCGTGGCCGTGTGCTGAACTACGTTTCTGCCGGTTTACGAAAACGTTTTCAACGAAACTCAACGACAAGAATGGAATTCACTCCCGAGAAAAATCACCGAGTTATGGCTTGCACTTCCACTTCGGGCACCCGTTAGCTCACCCACGTTGTTGTTGCACACGACGCGTACGCCGTGCTCACATGGCAGCCATCTTAGAATTCTCCTTCCACGTTCCGCGCACGGTCCATCTGTCGCAGCCTCCGTCACTTTATCCTTCTTCCTCCTGCGGCCTTTCTCTTCTACCTATCCTTAGTTTTGCCTATCCTTAGACCGCCTCTTTGACTCTCAGGTAAGAATCTCGGTTACTGCTGTGCGATTTAGGAAATCTTCCTCGAGCCTTTGGAAGACGAGCGAACTATCGCTTCACGGTGGCTTTAACGATCGATATTGTTTGGTTTTACACGCGCACCTCTATTACGGGGCTTGTTTCCGTTTCCTCGGAGAAAAGAGTTGCTTTCGTTTCCTGTAGAATTGAACAAAATTTTATTACGAATAACTTCTTAAGACAGGATTTGTAATATTTTTTTTTTTTATCTTTTTCGCGATAACGTTTCTTTTTAAAACAAATAGATTCTTGTTAAAGTATCGCAACGAATCGTACGTCTTGCTTTACGCGGTAAATAACCAATTTCTTTTCCAAGTTCAAATGCAATCAAGGATTGCACTCTTCGTTCTCCAACAATTTTTATATGACATTTTGATACTATTGCAGTCAATGTAACAAAATGTTTATAGCACAAACGTAGAAACAGATGCATTATTTTTACAGTACGAACGCGAAAGATTCAAAATTTCTCAGTTCCCCTCTTACATGTATCTTTCAGGCAACCCGGCCTTGCCGCCATTCCCCTCTTCGATACCCCATCCTCTACCCCTACGTGTCAAGCAGCGCTGCGCTGTGTGAGAGTCGGCAAACGCACGGTGATACATTTTCGTGCGTCTTTTCGTGGAAAATCAACGACGACGCGAAAGGATGAGGAGGATTTCGGAGGGATGTATACGCTGGATGTCAGCGAAACCACCGAAAAGCCAGAGCGGCGGGCATCGCGTCAAGAAAAAAAGGGAGAAAAGAGTGGCAGAAGTTTAAAAATATTTGGGGTAAGTGTAGACGAAACAGTATGCGATTCTATGTACCCGTTTCTGGCTAGCGTTGTGAGCTGGCTTGGTTCTCCTCGAGGCAGGCGCACCAACCAGTATAGCGGTGGGAGATTCGATGGAGGGAGTAGGGCAGCCATCTTGACTATACGCGTCGTCTCGCTCGCACGCGCTCGCGGTCCTAGTAACTCCGTCGCAATCCACGCTTGCGCATTATTGCCTGGTCGCTGAATTTCTTCTTCTTCTTCCACCCTTTGACACGTGCCGCCGCCCGATTCCCGGAGAAGCAAAACACTTATAGATTCGAATTCGAAGCATGGTTTAATCTCTTGCTCTTTGACTTTGCAATATCCTTTTTGGCGGAGAATCGTTTTTCCTTTATGCTCGTATTCCCTCCCCGTATGCCTCATTTTTAACGAAATTAATAGAAACGTATTTGAGAATATTAATTGTCCCTTAACGTTCTTTTCGCACGATTTTATTTCAACGCTTCGTTCGAGCGAACCGTAAACGTTGAAACATATAAATTTTATAGCTCCTATTCTGTAATCGGTGTTTCGGTCATCAATTTCATCCGATATTATACTGTTTTCAATACGGCGCCTATATTTTATAAATTCATTAATCCGATGGTGCGTCGCGTTGGCTGAAAAATTTCATCGATTAATTGCTTCGCTTTCACCTATATACATCGAACTAATATCCCGAATGTATGCATTCGATAACGCGGCATTTATTATGCGAACGATAGTATCGCAATAGCATTAATTTATTCCATCGCGAGTGCCATGATTGTAAATTGAATACGTGACGTATCGTTTACGAGCTCAACTAATTTGATGCGCATTTCGAGCAATTAATAAGCGATACAGTGAAATTGTCGTCGGAACAACCGTTGGTCATATAACCAGCGTTTACTATACGATCTAAAGTTTCAGTTTGACGCAGACATTTTTTTACACGCGATGTGACACCTTTTTAGTGCTTATTTACGCCAGTGATCGACCATGGTTAATTGTCAGGAAATTTTGATCTCGACATTCGTCATTCGATCACACGACTTTTAAGTTCAATTATTTATATTTATTGCATTCATTTTTTAACCGCACTCCTTTTCCGCTCGTGATTTCCAAAGTTCTCGGTACGAACGTTAGAGCTGTTGTGCCGGAATCGAATTTTGTCTGGGCGTATACCGTAAAACCTGTCCTGTCATATCTTGGTGCATCGACATACGATGATAAGGATCGCGATTCCACCCTTGTTCTTACTATACGAAACGAATTAAAATTAATAAGCATCGGGATTCTGCTATTTTTTTATTCGGTACTTTGAACAATAAATTAAAATTTCGTTTTCGTGCCTCGTAATTTTCACGGATCGCGAGATATTCAAACGACTTGTAGCTTCGCACCAAAGTCGAGAGATTCGCATCAAACCGAACGCGTTTATCTTCATTTAAATTGACAATACATTTTATCCTTTTCTTGGTAATAATAATTAAAATAAATTGAATGTTATTACATACTTGCACACTTCTTAATTATATTTCTTTCTATTTAAATTGGCGTGGTTATAATGGTTAGTAAATTTTGGATGGTGAAGTATTCCTGGCTAGCGGTAATATCAAAGTTTTTCCCGGCGCGTCTCCGCCATTAGCCCCAAACGCGTTGTTCAGACTTACTGCATATTGATCCCATCAATCTTGACTCCTACTTTCTCCCTTCTGTCTTTCCTTTTCGCACGTATAGTAGCGAGTATAAATCTAAGAAGTTCTCGCCGCGTTTGGTCGATACTCCAAATGCATGCGTACGGGTAATAAAAATTGGAGAACGGTGTTCTTTATGAAAGAACGTCTAATCAGATTTTTAACGATATGCTTCTTTACGATTCTTTTTGTCTTAACGAGAATACACTGTGGTTTATGGTAAACGCGAACTTAATATCAGGTTTATGAAAGCTAGTTCCAGCGCCTCGACGCATTGAAAGCATTATTCGTTCCAGAGGAAAAGCACGTTTACTGATGTTGTATCGCGACCGTATTTATGATTTCAAATGTTGCCTCAAACGTTATCCGGGTCACGCTTTTATGCGGTTGATAATCTATTGTTACTGTCGCACTAAATATTCATCATCCTTTTTCTTTAGAAACTATGCGGCACCTCGTTATTATACTTGTCAGTAGGAACACTATTTCTTCAATTTTTTTACAAGGTTTTTTTTTTAATGCCGTGTTGCTGATAATGTAATGTCACCACTGAGCAATTTTTATTGTTCGTGTCATTATTATCACCGTTACAAAATATTAACTACGGCGTACTTCGCAAGTACACAAGTATATTCGACTGGAAATTGAAAGAAAAGTATCGATATAATTATTCACAGGATAAGAACTGCCGTTGCCTATTTCTAAGACTATTAATACCATGATTATCTGATAATTTAATATCACCCAGCCACTGTCACCAGCAGTAGTTGGAAGCACTTCGGCATAATTGATTTCAAATCGATTAAAATCGAACGGCTGATAAAATATGCGTATACATAATCGATTGCATCTCGAAGCAGTTAGATATAAATAAACAGACAAGCACGTATCGCGGTGTTGGAGAATTAATGACGAATCCACTGGTAAATAGTTTCTGGCTCGGCTCGAAGGTGTGAAATTTTAAGAATAATCCGTAACGCGGTAACGAGGAGAACGAGCAATCTGGTTGCACTTTTATGCGCCGTTTGGCACACGAGACGCACGTCGCACCTATAAAACGCATAAAACGTCAGGTATAAATGGCCGGCGCGCTCTCCTTCGACCGAACCTTTTAAAACGCGCGCCTCCGCCTCGGTCGGATTCAGTAAAAGTTGCCTTTTGTTTGATAGCCAACTAAATCGGCCCGGCAACCCCCTAATGCGTCATTACTGTCGGGTTTTACGACTGCCTCGTATCATTTCACTTAAGTATATTGATATGGCAACGAGTTCTTGACCTGCCTCAACGCCAACGATCCTGCCATACTTATGCTATGTACAAACGCGTTTGTCACGGGCTTTGCTTCATGCAGTTTTTGGCACTTGACCGTAAGAGAAATTATCGTTTGAAGGAAATATGGAATCTACTGCTTACGATGAAGAATGCACACGGAAACCGAGGGACTTGTAATATTAATATTAATATCATTTTACTCTTTTTATCATAATATTCTTATATTCTTTATTGCGTGTTTCATCGCGATGAAGTTTCTGTCTCGAGAACCAGGAAAGACTTTACGGAAGCGAACGATCGATATGGCGTCGTTTCGTCGACTGATAATGACGCGTTATCTTTATGTTGTCGTCTTCAGAATTCGAACTGTCCTTCTTTCAGAATGTTCGTCGCGACACGTTCGTTTAATGAATAAAAAATGGATTCATCCAGGATAACCTTTGTAACATTTTGTGGGCGAACAATATCAACTTGTTGTCCACATATTTTAGTCGGGAAGAAATATAGTTTCGTAATTCCTCAATTAATTGCTGATTTCTTAAAGGGACAAAGCAAAGCTTTCTTCGAACAAAGACCCTCAATGTTACTTTAACTTCTTGTTACGTACCTAGTGCAGATACAAAGTAGACATCACAAGTGGGTAGAAAACATGATGTCGGGCGTACACTGGAAAGCACCTACTCATTATCAGCAACGTGTTATCACAAAATAGCTTATCTTTATCTTTAGAAAGCAGTCGTCACATTCCTTGCATACTCAAAATCGAAACTTCACGTTCGCACAACACTTAAACGCTTAAAGATTTAGGTAATTTAATTTTTTAACAGTATCACATCACAGACCCGAAACTGATGAAGCAAACGAAACGACGGTGTTTAAGGCGCGTTGGTCGAATCGGAACTAACTCTTGTCCGCTTAACCCCACGGATTCTGTTCATCGTCAAACAGACGTCGTCCTTGGTTGCAGAAAAAAAAAATGCTCAGTTTCAATAAGGGACACGGGAAAAAAAGCAGAAACCCCAAAATGGGCAATTGTAGGGTTTACGAGGTCGTGGCAACCATAAACGTTTAGTCTCAGTCACGGGCCGGATCCGACGGGTCGGCATGACCACTTCCGACGGATTGGTGTCGTAGACTTTACCTGTTCTCCAAACCCTGTGACCCTTTATGGAGCTTCTCGTCATAAACTATGCCTTTTGAGCGCAGCTTGGCTCTTTTTACTCTGAAAAAAAAATGTCATTTCGTTTTTTTTTCCTCCAGTTTCTCTATTATAGTCATTAACTTCTTTAAATTATGCAACAGTGGTTTAATTCAAGTTACCTCTTTTTGTATTTTTTATGGGATAATTAGCGCGGTAAAAAAAATCGATTAAATTCGAAAAACATACGAATAAAATAGTAAATGTTGAGTCTGGACACGTTGCCATTTCGACGACCTAAGAGCTTCACTATTAAAAGACTAATTTGCCTCGATTTGTTGTCGCTAATTTTATATTTTTTTATTAACGTTGCTCAAGTATTTGACTACTGGACGTGAAATTATAAAAAAAATTTAATAATTAAATTCATAATGTCCAATCGATAGAATCAACAAATAATGCATATTGTTTTCGAACAAACAAAGCGTTTATGATCTTCCCTATAAAATAAACATTGAACTATGCGCATAGTGTTTTATATGGAGTAATATCGTGCAGTATTTGGCTTTAAACGTGAACAAGAACGTTAGGGGATCGTTATATTGCAAAGATACAAGAAGATTGGCTGTTACCGTTGGAATTTCGAGGGTTTACGAGGTCAAGCGAATCGTGAAGCGTCTGATTTGAACGAGTCAAAGCGCAACGACCTTGCAGGTTTGCCTTTTTACCGGTCACCCTCCGAGTCAACGTCGACTGTGACCCTTTATGGGTATTCCTGCCATAAACACCCTCTCTGTCACCCCGTTAAATGCTTTTTTAGCCAAAGCGGCCGTTTTTAACAACCCTTGAGAGACCTCGGGCCCATCTACCCTCGCCCCCCTTTTCAGCCTGTCGACCGCCGTGGAGAAAAAAGCCGCACTATTGCAGGAAACGCGGCACTCCGGCTATTCTTTTCCGAGGTTTTTACGAGCAGCCTTGAAATTCCTTGCAATTTCGTAACTGCCTTCCTGGCTGCTGGGTTACGAACACTTTTTTAAGGTCTTTTTGTGGCCAAGTCGAAGGATGAAAAAACGCAGAGGGAGGGTGCATGGAGTTCGTAAAACATCAAGGACACTTGCGAGTCCTTGAGGCGACAGCGAAGTGTTTGGACAATTGCGACGACCGTGAGAGTAATTTAGGCAATTTTTAGGAAGTCAGGTAAAAAGTGTGATGTAAAAAAAAAACGTAACCACGGTTCGACGACGATTCCGCCAAGTTCTGGAGTTTACTTTCTGACGCTGAAGCGGTCGGTCGATAGTCGTACGGTTTCGATTTTTTCTTTCTTTTTTATCTTCTTTCTTTTTTTTTTTTTATTTTTTTTTTCGACGAGTTCGCGAGCTCTGTTTAGAGTATTAACGGTATTTCGATAGAAATTTCTACGTCGGAATTGGGTAGCAGTCTACAATTACTGTCGACCGTTCATTACTCAGGTAAGATTGTTAAGCGTTTAAAGTAATTGATTACAGGTAGTTTCTCGGATCGATTTCTAACGTTGGTTGGGTAATTAGATCATTGAATCAATTGGCGATTTGTCTTTCTTCGCGTCGCTCTCGTGCAAAGAATTTCTCGATGCATAATACGATCGCTTTTTCCTCCTACGTGCCGTTGCAAATTGCCTTGAACCCTCGCACCGTTCATCGGATTAAGACATCTACACGAGACTGACATGCATACGGTGCAGATCATACGAGCTTGAGAACGTGACAGGAATTATTGGTAGCTAGAGTAACTCGTTGCATAAAAGTTTAAATAAGGCAATGATCGCTTAAGATTACTCCAACTGCCCAGCGGGACGCAGATGGTTTCTTTTGAACGTCTCTTATGCAGGCTCCTGTTTCATTGCGCAATTTCTCTCTCGGCACCACGAACAAAGCATCGCTATCTCGGTTTTCTTCTGCAACCCGATATTCAGAGAAGAACCGCGTGCCTCCATTTATTGAAAACTGGTTGTTTCGCCCGTTACGTGGACTTTTATGTGCCGTGTACCACGTTCGTTTCGGAGACATACCTCTCTCGGCTTTTGCGCCTCTTTTTCTTCCCGCCACTTGGCAACAACCGCTAATGCATTCGCGTCTGCAATATCACGTCGATAAATAATTCACTCTAACGAAACAGAATTGTAACATAACATAATGCTTGCAACGCTGCATAAATACTAATCATTTTCATCACATTACCAACCCCGTTGAATGTTCGACTAGTTACAGAACACAGGTCCGCGTAACACCGTCTGCTGCCACGTTGTTTGTAAAATCATTCATACGGAATGCACGTACGTGCAACATTCATGCGGTTAATCTAAATGTAACCAGGTTGCTGTCGATCCGAACGCGTCTCGGCGTGCATACGCGTAATCTTCGAACGAGCGGTGCGCAAGTTCGCACCGTCCGAATATACGATCGTTTTACGCAAGACTCCCAATGCCTCGTTGTTCAAAGCGGTGCCATTATTTCTGTTGCCCTTTAGTCGAATTGTATCCGCGTTGATTCAAAAAAAAAAAAAAAAAAA